>JBAIZL010000001.1:263713424-264163424 GCA_036971475.1 Prosapia bicincta
ATAACAATTTCTTAAACAGTATATATATAATTATTGAATACAAATATTTTAAGACTAAAATATTTTTAAATTATATATTAATCATAATGTTTTCACCAATAGAATAAGTACTAGCGTCTTCAGGAAAAACAATGAAGATTTTCTCTTGAAGATGCATACCTATTTAATTTTAAAAAAACTTTGAATAATAAATAGTCTTATAACTATTCTTGTATTCAAATTATTTGTATTCATTTACTATATTAGAGGAAAACGTATCTATATACATTAACACAGATAAAAGAATATATATATATATTTTCAAGAATAAATAATATACACTAATTACAGGAATTAATTTATTGAATAATACACTCAAAGCTTTGCGTTGGCCGACATTACCAACATCCTCAGGAATTACCAAGAATGACAAAAGAACTGTCTAACAAATATGAAGTTACTAGATAAAGCATTACACAGTTGCCAAATGTATTACAATATTGCCAAACCTATTCCACTGCTGCCACAACACTATATACATTGAATATAGTATGGAATTTAGAACGTATTTGAATTTGTCCATCTATCAATTTGTTATCATAATTATGCTTATAGATTTCAAAAGCTTCACATAGGTTCATTTTTAATCCTTTATTTATTTCTTTTATAATTTTCATATTATTTATATTAGGAAACATATGACTATTATTAATACAATGGGTAGCGAAATTAGACTTATAAATATTTGGTTTTAAAAAGGCATTAAAATGTTTTCTCTTGTATTATATGCAAAGTTATTGTCGATTATCTGTTTCCGCATTATGTTATTATTATTTTTAAAATCCTTATTTTTAAATTATTATTTAATGTATCTATTTTTTCTTTAATATCAATTTTCTAATCCAATTTGGTATATTATACTTTTGTCTTTTATTTGATCATTTATGTACATTGGTATTTTGTACATTCTATACAATTAATTATAGAGTGCTGGCAATTATAGGTTATAATGGCGATTTTAATAATTTGGTAATGTTTGCTTTGTCTGCGTTGGTTTTCTATGAATATTATATTTAAATTTTTAATTGTTTCTAGTAATTGTAATGTCTCAATAGTAGTAGTATTAAATTGGGGCCGCTAAAATTTAAAAACGTAAAATTGTGTGTGATTGCGGGTGCGTAAGTGTGGTGACGTGAAAATGGTGGTAGTTGTGTGAGTGTGTGACTTCATGAGGGGGTGAGGGGAGGTAGTTGAGTTAAAAGTGCGTTTAAGTTTTTATAGTAAAAGTAGTATTTGGATCTGAGTGTATTTAATTAAGGATGTTTAATGGAATACGAATTTAGCGGCCCCAATTAATACTGGAGAATTAGGGAGAAAATGCATTTTATATTTGTGTGATAGTATGCGATTCTTTGTATTAAAATCACTTTATTGAAAAGTGTATTTATTATTATTAAATGCGAGTTAAAAGTGCGTTTAAGTTTTTATAGTAAAAGTAGTATTTGGATCTGAGTGTATATAATGAAGGATGTTTAATGGAATACGAATTTAGCGGCCCCAATTAATACTTGGGAATTAGGGAGAAAATGCATTTTATATTTCGGTGATAGTAATCGATTCTTTGTGGTAAAAGCACTTTCTTGAAAAGTGTATTTATTATTAAATGCACTTTAAGAAAAGTGTATTTATAGGTATTGGAGTTAATCTGATATTCAGGATATGATTGTTTTGGAACTATAAAATGCACTTATGAAAAAGTCACTTTTCGGTGATACGTTAATCTTTATTATTACTGTTCATTGTTTCCATTATTGACGAGCGTTCATCAACGCACATGTTACCTTCTTAGGTGAATGTTAACAAATGACTACTTAGCTTCAAGTACTCATATTCATAAATTAATATTTGGTGGGAGGTATAATAATAAATACTTTAGTGGTGGGGGGTTACCTTTCCTATACTAATGTTAGCTTAGAAGAGTGTCGTAAAGTAAACGTACTTTATAAAGATTGTCTTTTTAAATGCATATCTTCAAAATGTGCATGAATCAATTTTTTCGTTATTTATCAACTAAGGACTCGTAAGACATATATTTATTATTATGAAAAGACCATTTACATTTTTTCAAGGTAAAACAAATGGCGTTTTAAAAAATAAATGCGTTTTTACAGTACCGCTCACAACTATTGTAAAAGTTACATTTTTCTGCAACACATAACTGTTCGTTAAATTACAAGTTATAATAATTATTACACTAAACAGATATTGCGGTTCTACAGTAATGAATTCCGTCTGTGGAATGTAAGGGAAAATATAAAACACACAGAAAGTTGTAACATATATTTATTATTTAGAAAATAGCATTTTACACTTTTTTCAAGGTCAAACAAATGTCGTTTTAAAAAATAAATGCGGTTCTACAGTACCGCTCACAACTAATCAAAAAGTTACATTTTTTCTAAAAGACATAATATATTTTTTTAAATCATAAGTTATATTAATTGTATTATTAAAAAGAAATAATGCGGTTAGACAAAAAAAAACTTATTACAAATGTTAAGAAAGGTAAATTCTCATAACAGATTGTACAGTCTCTCTACATACACCACAAGTTTTGCAAGCTAATCCACAAAACGCACAAGCAATAACGTGTCTGCAGGGTAAGTAGACCACTTGAACTTCTTCTACTCTACAGATTTTACATTCTGCAGGAAGTATATCTGGTGTCAATGAAGGCAGCTTGGTGGTCTTCTTAGTAACTTCAGCCTTCTCTCTGATCCTATCAACGAATGCCTTGCCTTTTACTAGTAATACGAATGAACATGTACCATGCCATGTTGCGTGTTCAATCCATGGGTCATCTTTGTCCATCCAGTCCTTAAGGCCGCCTCCGCAGCAGTAACAAAGAGTATGGTCAGAATGATTTATATAGAACAAGCCAGCAGCACTCAACTCTTCTTTTTTCTCTCTCAACAAAGGTGGTCCGTTATCAAAGGTTTTTATTCTGGACTCAATGGTTACGTATTGTGGGTAATGCAATTTTCTAACTTGTACAATGTCCATCGCTAGTCGATCTGAAGGATAAATGGTACCTTTTTGATTGCTCTTGCAGTTTATACACGCTCCTCTTTAAAGTTAACTGTAGGGGTGGGGGTGAACATTAATTACATTCAAGGTCAAACAAATTAGTTTTTTAAAAAAAGGCTGTTTTCAAAACTACTTTTACAACTATAACAAGGAATATATTGCTACATATAAATTAAAATCACTTTCTATACCTATTATTCATTAGACAAATGCAGTTTTAGTTCAGTTGATTTCTCTCCTGAAGGTCCATGTGAAACAATGAAGTACTGCCCAGGACGTATTGAATCTAAGTCTTCATTCATTAATAAATAAACAAACCTCTTCGGTAAAAATACTTGCAGTTTCGGAACATTTTCTTCTTTGTAAGGAAAGTCTCCAAGTACTTCAATCAAAGCACTTCCATTTACCGTCTCTTTTTTACAGAAGTAATACACAGCATAATTGTTTAACGGCTTTAAATCTGAACATTTTTTCGTTACAATTGTTTTAGCTTTTGATCTCTGGTTGAATTTTTCTACAAGGGATGGTTCTTGATTATCTGCCATCACGATGTTTCTATTTTGAAGTTTGCGGTGTTAGTGATGATTAGGACTTCTTGCAGTTTAATTTATAGATCCTATCCCCCCTCCTTGTTTTATCCCCCTCCCCATACTACCCTCTCACCACCCTCTCTATTTCCCCATCTACAATTTTCCAGCTCATCAAAAATCGCATATTTGTCATTAATGCACTTTTTAGTAAAAGTGCATTTATTGACTTTGTTGTAAGTTGAAGATGCAGAAGGATATGTCGATTTTCGGAGAGTCTTTTTTTGTTAAAAAAATTCACTTTTCTAAAAGTTACTTATGTACGGAAATATATTGAACTTTATAACTGATATTGCTATAGATGTTATTTTCGTTTATGATGAAATGTTGAAGGTTTTTTAAGTTCATTTTTTTAGAATTGACGAGCGCCTACCCCCTCTTATCCTTTTCCACGTCTACGTTTCTAGCTCTTAAACAAACGCTTAGATTTAGCGCATTACGTAGAGCACAATTTTCGTTCTGATGTCGGTGATCTTTAACAACGGTGCAGATATTATGTGAATTATAATTCTGTCTTATTTTAATAGGATAGTCTATAACTTTGGCTGTAGTGTATGTATCTATCCATTTAGTCTTTTCAGAACCGTAAGTATATATGATATCATAGTTTTTAGTATACTGTTTAATAATAGTGAAAACATCATTGAAAGTAGTGAAACCTTCAGACCACTTAATGAAATGATATCGTTTACTTAACCAATTTTTGGTTCTAGCCGACTTTTGGTTTAGGCGATTGAAATCGTAAGAGGGTGTGAATAGAAAGTAATCTGTCTCTAGAGATGAAATATCATGTATAACCAACTCCTTGATCAAAAATTCATCGTAATTTCCTCGAAAAGCTTGAAACTCGACAACACATTCTTTCACGCTTCGTTCATTTTTTTTCTGTAATGTTTCAGCCATCTCTGTAGCCTTTAATAAGTGTTTCTCTCAAATTGGTCTTAATATAACTTCAGCTTGAAAAATCCTACTTTTTCGTGAACGTGCTAAGTCAAACATCGTTTTTACATCCTTGAGACACACAGCATCATTGTTTTCTTCAGAGCTCGCTACGTTCGTAATTCTAAGATTCCTAGCATTGTAAAATGTTTTTTGATCATTTGAAGTAATTGCTAACTGTTTAAGCAACCTAATATTTATTGCCTCACCTTCGTATAAAGCGTCACCAATATTGCTTAATCGTTTAGCATTGAAATTCCAATTTGAACTTCCCTGCGATGGTGTTTTCGTATCGACATACATTTTTGTAGCGACATCAGTTTCAGCTTTTGGATTGGCGACATTACGTATAAGTTTATTTTGTACGTCGTAATCACCTTCGTCGGTCAACTTATATCCTTCTCCTCGAGGTCCTATCATAGACTCCCTTAATAAGGAATTTTCATGACGTCCGAACTTGTCGACACTCATAACTAAAGTGACTTGCTAAAGTATAATTTTTTGTCTTTTTAATTCTTCAGTCAAAGCAATCATTTCGTTATCCAGTCCTGTATGGCCTGAGAGTTTAGCATCATGTAATAAACGCATTCGATCCACTAAGGCGTTAATGTTATTGTAATATAAAACATATGGTTGATTCACGTTCTTAAGTGGCATTCCAGCTCCTTTTTTTTGTCTTCCTGATGGAAATAACTTTGCTATTACATTTCTATACTTACGAGATTTGTTTCGATATATCGAGTTAGTGTGCGAGTAATTCTTTCTGTGTGTGTTTGTTTCTTTACAAATAACTTTAAATGCTGCTAGATCCTTTTTCGAATAAGACGTTGGATTCTTTGAAAATAACAATTCTAAAAGACCAGGCGTACTTCTAAAAACTTTACTATTGATAATAATATTATCGTGTTTATCAATCATGAGTGTAGTGTCTCCGATCATTATTCTCTTACCTTCAAGCCTCCCTCCATATACATGATTTTTTTTCCTAATTCTTCCATGAAAATCTAATTTTGTTTCATATTTTCTGTCAAGAACTGCATTGTTACGGACGTTTTCTCCCACAGCTCTATTATATTTCTTTTTTCGTTCATCATCTTGTATTAAATGACAGTCTTCAGATAAGTCATCGTTATTACCTTGTGCGTCTTCAACAATGCTATTTGTCTCATTACTTTCTTCCAATTGCATTTCTGGTTTTTGAGTAATAGAAATTTTGTTTATAGTCTGTTGCATAGGCTCCGACATAGTTTCCGGTAAATTATCTCGTTCAATAATACCTAACTTCAACGCTTGGTTTTTTTTCCTTATGGAATCAGTTTTTTGAAATCGGTAATCAATTTCCCATTTTCCTCCATAATAATAATAAGATGTTTTTATTAACACGATCAATTTACAAATAAGGAAATTGCTGTCTGTATTATTGATGTAATAAAATAAATTCATCGAAACCGATTCTGTAACGTCCATTATTGATTCCCCTCTCTTTATCTATTACTGAAAACCCGTGTCTATCTACCCAAGCCTTGCTGCAGAGTTCTTTAAAAGTCTCAAAAGGCATGTCAGTGTTAACATGATCAGTATATACATGTCTCAAATTTTTTTCATCCTGTTTGAATAAAATTAACAGGTTTGCATTATCCCTAATTAATTGTTTTGGAATTTTACTATATGTCTGTGTTATATATATAGAGTCAACCAAATTATGACGACCCATACAGAAGTAGGTTCTAATTTTGCCCTGTTTTTCACAAGAAACGTCGTCAAATATAAATACGGAATAAGGTTTCGCTTCATTCGGGTGAATGACCTCCTCGTTATCTTTAAACTTGTGATACCCTATACACGATAATTGTGAAAAAATCTTTTCCAATAACTGATACTTTGGTTGATTCAATGACTTCGAAAATATGTAGCTATTGTTGAATTTAAGCCCATTGACATCAGTTAACAAATTAAATACAACGTTTGTTTTTCCACAGTTTGAAGGACCGCATATTATACATCGAACTGAATCGGGTAGTAAAGTCCCATGTTTGCTACTTTTGTTACAAACTTCATCAGTAAAAACATCAATATTTGAAACTTTTAGTTTTTCTTTTTGCTTTACAACTTCCATAATTAATTCCTATGTGTGTTTCATTGCTTAGCAAAAAACTTTATGTTTCTTAGCAATTAAATTAAATCTTTTTTAGGTATCCAGGAATCCTGATTACGGTCATATCCTAACCAACGTACTAAAACTTTATCTCCTCTTGTTTTTAATATCTTTTCAACTAAATACACATTACCAGACTTTGACTTCAACATCTCGTGACCATAAAAGCCTCCATGTAGTAGTTCTCCATGGTGATCTTTCAATATATACGTCTCTGGTACGGTTTGTTGGACTCTATAAATTGTAAATATCTCTGTCGTCCAATTCGGAGTGTAGCTTTTTGAAAAATGCTTTTTTTGTTTACTAATGCGTACTGTTTCTCCTTCTTTAAATTTCCGCGGTGGCCTTGCCTCCATCTTTGGCATTGTGTTCTTGCGTATACGTTTCAACACTAATTTTTCATTCATCTTGCTCACTTGTATTGGTTTCATCCCTATTGTCCTATGATTACTGTTATTGTAATCGTAAATAAGTTTTTGTAGTATGTCATACCATACGTATGATCCTCTTTTTGAGAAAGTTTTGTACATAATTCCTTTAATTGTTCTGTTGAAACGTTCTATAATAGTAGCTTTCATTTCACTTTTTGTAGAATAATGGTCTATATTATATTTTTTCATCAAACTTTTAAACAATTTGTTAAAGTATTCTAAGCCATCGTCGGTTTGTAAATGCTTCATTTTGTTTTCTTTTAAAAATTGTTCCATTGCATTGGTTACAGTTTTAGATGATTTATCTTTTAAAGGTATACCATAAGCAAACTTTGTGAAACAATTTATAATAAACAAAATATATTTGTACCCCTTATTAAAACGATTATAGGGAATCATTTCTACGAGATCTGGTTGATAGTAATGATCTTCATTTCCTTTTACTACAGTGTTTCTCCTGGGGAAATGTTTTCTCACAGGTTTGTGCAATTCTTGCACTATTTTAGATTTCTCATCCATCGCGGTAAAATTCCAATAAGGTAGCTTGAAATATTATCAAATAATTATTATGTTGATTTGGTAATTTAAACGTTTTTCATCTTATCATGTATCAACTAATTTACTTAGTCATAAATTATTTGAAATGTAGTATAATTTTGTATTTAGCTGATTTCCGCACCACAGAAAGTATAAATATATTGTTAAATTTTTATACTAAGCTGTACAACTAAATGACGCGTTAGAGGAAATTTTTTTATACGTGGTCCACCTCTTCCCCAATAGGCCTATTCAGAGACCACACACTTATGTGAAGTATATAGGTTGACATTTGATTATGTTTTTTTAATACACACTTTTTCTTAATACAATTGTGTATTTAAATTATCTATTTTAGCCAAGGAATAATGTCCATAAGGCAAAGTTCTTACACCGTCTTCAAGAATAACCCTTTTATCATCATTAGCAGATAGAGACTTTTTATTTTGGGTTATGCTAAAAATTCTGTGATTGTAACTCCTTATGGTGTTAAATCCAGCCATGAAAGTTTTCTTTTCAAATAAACATTCCTTATAATTTTCGAATGATATGTGTTTTGTAAGGTATGACTTTTTTATGCCTTTCAATTTCTTTATAATTTTCTTATGTTCTCTGTTTGATCCTCTTTCATTGCACGTGAATGCGTACATTTTGGGTCTCAAAGCAACTATTTCACACATTGGTATGGAATTCAACTCGTCTTTGAATTTACCAATTACTTTTTTATTTATTCCTTGATCGTACGTCATGTGATTTGTAGGATAATCAGAAAAATCAAAATCGTTCCTGTGTGGAAATGTTTTTAAATCTAAATATAAATCATTTGTTTTGATCCAATAGATAAAAGCGTCAGTATCTAAGTAACAGGAACCAATATTATCCCTGCCATAGTATTGCACCATTTTCTCATAGTGGAACTCGTACATATGGATTTTCGAGATGTCGAGTATGGACATCCCGACATATAATGGTTTGTCCATAACCACACTTGTTTTACCCATAGACACTGCGACTAAGTTATCATCAATGATTACAGTAGTTTTAAAATTAGTTTTTTGTGTTCATTTTTTAAATTTGGTAGCATTCGAAACAAGTTGAATATTTTTATGCTTTCTTTTATTCTCTAAAGTTTTTCCGAATACAGCATTATTCATTAATTTAAAAAAGTCCTTTTGAAACGCTGTTTGCGCAACGGCTCTTCTTGCAGTATTAGATTTAATATACGGCTCCATCCAACGGGACTGTGAAAATTCCAACACTCTATGGACTTTTGTAACTTTGAGACCCAATTGAATAGCTTGTTGTATGGTCCTGAAATGTGCAACATAACAGCGTTTGTCCAACAATGTGGTCAATAGCTTTTTGGTCTTACTGTTTGGGGGTGCTTCTGTTGATGGTAAAAGAGGTAAGTCGTAATGGAAGTCGTGCAAAGTTTCTGGGTACATAATATCACATTCCAAAATGTATCCTTTCTCACCATCTTTAGGAATAGATGTAATGTCACCAATTGCTTCTGGATCAACCCATTTACAATCACCATATGGGAGGTGCTCTAAACTAGGTTTTGAGTATAAATTATTTGCGTCAAAATAGGCTAAATAGACACTTTCTTTCCGTGGGTTGTAATCGGGAAGGTATTTGTTGTTCGCTTTGACATGTCTTGTCTCACACTGAGTTATTCCGCCTCTAATAGCTGATTCCACCATAAGTACCATGTCAATGTCTGTTAGTAATTCTAGCTTGCAGCGAGTTTCTTTAAGCATTGCTTGCCATGCTAATCCAGGAGCTGTATAAGAATGTAAAGGGTCTAAGCCATATGCGGACATGCAGGAAGCTCTAAACTGTTCCATTATATCGCAAAGTAGTGTTACATCCAGCTTTACATAAAAATCGCTGTATTCTCCCAACGTCCTTATACCAAGTTCCTTCCATGTACGCAGAGCATGATTGTAATCTTCATCTGATATATCTGCTTGGTCTAAACGGTTATAGAAACATGCTTTAGGTGGAAGAGATGTATCTTCAAACTTTTTTAAAGAATCGACGTAGTCATAAGGAAATACTGATTTGCGTAGAACAAGATCGATTTTATTAGGAGGTACAATTTTCTGTGTTTCTAATTAATCATTCCTTTGGAGGTTTTCTGTTAGTTTCTTCAAACTTGAAGACATAAATCTGAATGAGTCTAGAAATCGCAACTTCATTTTCCCGATTGTCTTTGAAAAACTTATAAACTATTCCATACTTGTAACAAGAACGTCTATAGGAGCTTTATCACGCCCCAATTGTGGCACAATCAAATGAGCATCGTAACCTGTTAAGTTATGCATGACAACTGGTATAAAAGACGGTAGTTTGTAGTTAATATTACATCGATTACACGCTGCTGCTCTATATTTACCTGTTAGGTGATCATGGTCGCGTACTTTATGATTGATTGAAGTGAAACACTCTTTACATAGGTAACATTGTGCTGTGTGGTTGAAGTCTCCAGATTCTTTTTGACTAAGTTTAAACATAGGTACTTTGCTCTTGTACATATTTTCAACTCTCTTTGTTATGTCATATAGTGCGTCAATAAAATGTTTTGCCGCATTTTCTCCTCTGTATAACTGTGGAGTTGATGTCAGACCGTATACTTTCAAATAGTCTTCCGATAGGGTAGACTTAATCATTAGACAGTAGCTGTTTGGTTCGTGCCTTTGGTAACGATCTGTGAATGAATCATCAACATTTATATTAGTGACTGATTGAACAGGGACAAGAGATGATTCGAAATCCGCATATATTACTATGGGAATGGGATACTAATGTTCTGTTTTGTTAAAAGAAATTTCCGCCTTATCAGGTTTTGGCAATTTTATAGAGGTGGGTTCATGTTGCCAACATTGTCGTTTATGGGTTTCCAGCCAACTTGAATTGCAGTTAGAGTTATTCTTGAAAGAAATACATCTTTTGCAGGCAGTTATGGACTCTCTGTGCTTGGTTAACTGTCTTTTAACTAACCTGTTGAAATCGTGTATATGGACGTAGTGTGAAATTTCGCCTCTTGTAATCAAAAGCAGGCCTGTGTGATCTTGCAGCTCATTCTCAACTACCTTCAGTGGAAATACACTTTGAGTTTCATCTAATCCGTAGACATTAACTGAAACACCTGAATTTCGTTTTTCAAACTTTTTTATGTCTGATAAAGAAACAGGGTACTTGATACAACTGAAATCATAACGGTTTGATACCGCGTCGAATCCACCATTATACAACTTTTCATGAACATTACCAGTAATAAATTTTGTAAGAATAGCATAACGAAAACATTGATTGTCCATGTTACGGACGTTGGTACAGGATCTTGTCGTTGAGATTTTTTTCGGAAGCGGTAAAAAACTACTACCACGACAACCATACCCTTGCTTATGAACACGAACATTCATTTTTTCAATAGAGAGTAAGCACCATCCTGACCCACGACCTTCATGTTCGGTAATTTTCAGAATCAATTCCTGAATACACTCTGTAATAATTTCGCTGATATTATCAGAAGTCATACATGGTCTGCTTTTAGTTATAAAACATCGGGGAGAAATTTCATTTTCTACGTTAGTGAATAATGTTTCTAACACAAAATTAAATTTAATAAGGTGCAGCCTTTTCATTTCTTGTAATAATAACTTCTCTAACATGAATTTTAACAAGAAGAAAAAATTGTCCATATTTTCTTTGTTTTTATTGACAATATAAAAATGACGTACAATAGAATTTCTAAATTCTCGTTTAAATTCTTCAACCACCAAAGAGTCTTTAATTACATCTTGATCATTTTTTGTTGTAGACTGAGCATATCTAATAACGCTTGGTGTTACTTGGTGTACTTCTTCCGAAACCAGCGGATTATCTGATGTGCCCTCTCTTCTTTTTTTAGCTGGTGGGGCGTAATGAATTACGCATGGCCTTGTTTGTTGGATGCGTTTTCGATTCTCTTGGTTACTTCTTAAATGTTTTTCCAGATTTCCATTAGACACATAGGGAGTGACATATAGGGAATTGTTTGCATTATAGAAGGCTGATGATCGGTGTCACTTCTTGCAGGCTGTTCACTGTCTTCTGTTGAAATGTTGGCATTAATCCTAATTGCACGGTGTGTTATTTGATGGATACGATATATTAGCCAATGATCAAATGTCAACCCACATACATCACACAAGTGTTGTTCAATCATATTCCTATCTGTTGTTGTAGCTCACCTCTTGGAAACGTTTAGCAGAAAATATAAATTTGTACTAGAATTAAACTCGTTATATACACAACACTTTCAGCTCTTCTTTCCTATTGGTGTAATGTTTAGTCCAATAAGAAAAAATCCTACTTTCCTATTGGTCTACGTGTAAAACCAATCATAAGCTGAGATGAAACAAATATGGTTATAAATATAAACAATTTGCTATATAGCAGTACACTTAGAAAATGATTGCCGACATACCCAGACGTCTACAAGAAACGGAGAAGATTGACGAGGATTCGGATTCTGACTCCCAACAGTGGGACGAAGAAGAAATGCATGTAGATGATATGTTAAACTTTTTGGAGGACAACTCGCCAACTCCATCTTCTTCTTCCAACACTCCTGTACCATCGATATTTACTCCATTTTCGTCACCGATGTCTTCAGGCTTAAACAGCACGCCTAGAAGGTCCGATGGAGGTGCCGCAAGGAGACGATTGGTTTTTGAAAGCGAAAATGAGGACAGTGAATCAAATTAAATCTCTTAGTACGATTTTATATATATAAATATATTATCATTCGTAGAGAGGCTCGATTGTGAGCAAAGCTAAATTTAAAATAAAAAGAAACAATATTATTGTAAACAGTTCAAGTTTACATAATATTCACATATATTTATTTTAAATAGAGCTTTAGATTCCTCGTGACCTTGACCGACATTTAACACACACACACACGCATATATATATATATATATATATATATATATATATTACAAGAAATCGTCTATTGTATGAGGTGTTTTTTTGGTGGAAACAGTGCTGCTATAATATGTCTGTATTTCAACAAGTCATTCCTATTTATTGTTTAAGTAGGTGCATAAGAACGTTTGTGAGCGCTTGTTTGTAAACAGATGTTTTTGTATGCCATCAAGTCAGATTCAGTAAAAAGTTCCTCGTCTGGTAGCCTTTTGAAAATTAATTCATAAAGTCCTGGCGTTGCTTTATAGTTTATTCCGTCAATGACGATTTCTCCCTCAGACCCAAATTGTATCATTTTGTTACCGATCATGATGGAGTGGTTTTCAATTCTGAGTCCAAATGTATGATCTATCGATTTATTTCTTACAGTATCTTTAATCATTTTTAACATATACTTCTGTGTTAGAGGATTATGGAATGTTTCCTTTATCCATTGTTCAGATTCTGTTTGACCTTTTGGTGTTGCTACTAACTCACTAACACTTGGTAATTTAGGATCTGGAGTCTCTGCGATAACATTTGTATCGACAAAGTCAACTTTATTGAGTGGAGAAGTATCTGCTATACTAATGGGAATTAAATCTGTACTACGTAAGTTTTCAAACCTAGTATTATTTACATTTAATTCGTTCTTTACTTCAGGCGAAATATTCTGAGCTGGTTTCATAAGAGATTTCATTAAATGAGAATATTGTTTGTCTAACAGCCGTTAAGTTTCTGTAGAACCGCGACGTAAACGAAAATGTTTATTTTTTATTCGTTGGCGAAGTCTCGCTATTTTCAACACTAAATCCGTGTGTTTTGATGACATTGTAACAAATAACTTTAGAGTATTATGTCAAAAGATTTTATTATATTACACACACACACACACACACACAAACATACATACACACGCGCTCGCGCTGCGTTCGAATAAAGCAGACCGAGGCTGGCATTCCAATACAGGTTTTTTATACTGAACTTGAGTCATAACACGCTTTTAATGAGAGTAGCAAAAAAAGGAAGTCTGTCTGTAGAGATATGTTTTAAATGTCTTATTACCAGAATGAACGGTTGTTGTTAAAGGGCAATTGATTGTTATTCAATGGGTAAAGTATGCAATTGAGTTACACGTGAGACAAAAATCGAAACATCTAAAATGTTTCAAGATCATTCAATTTATTAAAAATTTTTGGGATAGATGTAAACATAGTACGAAATTAGTAATAAAAACGTTTTCATTACTAATTCTTACTATGCTTACGTCTATCCCCGACGAGGTGTAACAACCTCAAAAACCCACTTCATTGTATGGTACCATATACAATGAAGTTGATCTTTTGCCGTAACCCAGAATTGAAAGTAAGTTGTTCTAAAAAGAGCAAAATGAAATACTGCTCTGAAAAGAACAGTATTTCTTACCTTACCAAGAAAGGATGGGGACAAGATTAAAGTAATACAAAATGAAACTTTTTATTGAATGTTAGTTCTTTAATGACATCTTCTTCTTTATCATCTGCTACAATTGTTACGCTTTAAAATAAGAGAGCGTACCTCAACTCAAGTAACTATCTCCGTATAGAACGTCCCAGGTGGTAAAGCCAAGTTTTCAACCGGCAAAAGTATGTATAGAACTTCTCAAAAATGAGAGTTTTCAACACTTTTCCCAATATATAGAACGTTGGTAACTAAACCGCAAGAGAGTTTTCAGAAGATAGTTAAAAGATATGCTGAGACTCACTTACTTCTAGCGAAACAATCAATGTTCTCCAGGACTCCGTCGGCGTTGTCTGCCTTGGTCTCGAAGCTCGTTCATATGCCATTGGTTCTATTCTTCCCATGGCGGACTTCAAGGGCTCCTCCTCGGGTAGTTGCCTTGCCATTGGTTCCGTTCTTGTCATGGCGTGTTGAAGACTCTTAGGCAGCTAAAGTTACCGCTTCAAAGTTTGCACTTGTATAAACATTTGAAGTTTTTCGAATAAAGCTGTCCCCGCCGGAGATAGACTTTTTCCAATTCAAATGTTTATTCCAGCACAATACTTTAGAAGTGGCCAACAGCTGGAAAGAAACCATTCTGCGGAGATCTGGAAGTCGTCTGTGAAGTGAAGCCAAAACGCAGCCGTATATATACGTTTTCTAAGCCTACAGCATAGGATAAGCTTCTTTTCCTAGCCAATAGGATTGCAGAAGCTGTTACCCAATAGGAATCGTGTCTATAACGCAAACTGTGAATTCTTAATTTAACAGCAATAGCTGCGTTTGATGTCGCGGTAAACGATCTCAACTAAACTTGCAGCTGCAACAGATGTGTAGACAACCTTCAACTAAGAAACACTTATACTGTGTTTCTGATTGGCTAAGAAAACCAGCTGGTTGATTGGTTCGAGTAAAGATTAACTTTTGCCTATAAATTGAGATAGATTACTATATGCTTTACATTGCTACTTTGTTCGTGGAGCAGTACTGTTAAAAATTTGAAGAAATGGCATCAAGGAGTGTAGAACCAGTGTGTGTGTTGGAACTGCCTGAAGTCGCTCTAGGACCATGGGTGAGAAAGGCTACTAGACCATCGCTCCCAATTGGCAAGACGGCAAAGCAGGCAGGACCTTCGCTGCCCATCGCTGGACTTTCACCAACATTACCCCCTAAACCGTCCCTTCCCTTTCCTCAAAAACCTCATTGTAAAAGAGAACTTTTTCCAACTAAACCGACTTTGAATTATCCTATATATACAAATCATTTGCAACATAAACTCTCCAACAACCGAAACACAGCCTCAGAACCAATACAAAACCAAATTCACAAAATACCTCTATCTAAAATTATGACCTCACCACACCATCTTCAAGTAAGAAAGCAGTGCAAGTACATTGGTAAAAGGGGGGAAAAATACGGTGCATTGTAAAAACATCTCATGAATCTGGACTTTGTGCAAAACATAAACCAAAATTAACTAAAGTAGGAAGTGTTAAAGAAACGAAACAAAGTACTTGCACTGCTATTCTTAATGATAAACCTTCCAAACAAACAATTGTTGCTCTAAAAGAAAAAATATTCAAGGATCCAACATCGAAAACTGAACCTAGACTGGTCAGGCTTACGAGGTTGGATCCAAAGATCTCTTATAAATTTGAATATAGAGAGGGATCGTATGGAATTTTTTCTTTTAAAGGAAGAATTAGAAATAAAATTTTTATTCCTCAATGGTTCCAGTTTCCAGACATTACGAATGGAGACTGGTATCTTGAGAATGAAAAAAATAAAAGGGGACTTCCTACTTGGGTCCGAAACCCTAAAAATAAATAAACTATATTTTTTTGTTTTTCTAAATTTTAAATTCAATTACTGTTATTTGTGGTTTATAGGCCTACTGGGGAAAGAGTTCCACATAAAAAAAACTCTTAACGCGCCATTGAGTTGTACAGCTTAGTAGATTTATATATATATATGTATTATTGTGCATAACAGGTCAATACATATATATATTTAAACTTACTGTGGTGAGGAAACCAACTAAAAAAAATAAATTCACTTTATACTTACATGGTTTGAAAATCACTTTTCTCTAATTTTCCCTTGACATATTGACACCAGATATATACAACAACAAAGAGTCTTATTTTACATTTCCGACACCAATAATGCATAATGTAAATATGACAAGCTTTAAAAGATTTTTAAAAAATTTAAAATAAATAAAATTGTTTGTATTCTATTTATTAAAAAAATATGATTGGTTAGGGTCTGTGCAATAATTTAAAGAGCAATGTCTTTTCATTTACAATGTGACTCCTGCTACGTCCTGTGAATTAATTACTGTCTGGAGAGAGAGAGTGAAGAAACATAACCAATTTATTCACATGTGCATGAAACGTTTTTGTAACAGGGTCTAAATCGGTTGCAGTTTCAAGGACTAAACTCGTCTAGTCTTTTAGATAAAAACATGATTCAAGTTCATGACCACATGTACGGATGACGTTTTTAGCATGGCTACATTCCACAGACGGGATTCATTACTGTAGAACCGCAACATGTGTTTAGTGATATAATTATTATAACTTGTAATTTAACGAACAGTTATGTGTTGCAGAAAAATGTAACTTTTACAATAGTTGTGAGCGGTACTGTAAAAACGCATTTATTTTTTAAAACGCCATTTGTTTGACCTTGAAAAAATGTAAATGGTCTTTTCATAATAATAAATATATGTCTTACGAGTCCTTAGTTGATAAATAACGAAAAAATTGATTCATGCACATTTTGAAGATATGAATTTAAAAAGACAATCTTTATAAAGTACGTTTACTTCCAGACACACTTCTAAGCTAACATTAGTATAGAAAAGGTAACCCCCCACCACTAAAGTATTTATTATTATACCTCCCACCAAATATTAATTTATAAATATGAGTACTTGAAGCTAAGTAGTCATTTGTTAACAGTCAGCTGAGAAGGTAACATGTGCGTTGATGAACGCTCGTCAATAATGGAAACAATGAACAGTATTAATAAAGATTAACGTATCACCGAAAAGTGACTTTTTCATAAGTGCATTTTATAGTTCCAAAACAATCATATCCTGAATATCAGATTAACTCCAATACCTATAAATACACTTTTCTTAAAGTGCATTTAATAATAAATACACTTTTCAAGAAAGTGCTTTTACCACAAAGAATCGATTACTATCACCCAAATATAAAATGCATTTTCTCCCTAATTCCCAAGTATTAATTGGGGCCGCTAAATTCGTATTCCATTAAACATCCTTCATTAAATACACTCAGATCCAAATACTACTTTTACTATAAAAACTTAAACGCACTTTTAAATCAACTACCTCCCCTCACCCCCTCATGACGTCACACACTCACACTACTACCACCCTTTCACGTCTCCAACACCTACGCACCCGCAATCACACACAATTTTAAATTTTTAAATTTTAGCGGCCCCAATTTAATACTACTGACGTTTTATTTATCGTTCATTAGGGTGAACGACCACAATTTAGAGTAAATAATCTAAATAAACAGACTATTGTTGACCTACTTTCGATTTTTCCATTATATACGACCTAGATATGAAATAACAATCCAAATAATATCAGAAACACACCTATCACTGCCCAAATCGCTCCAGTCACGCCCGTTGAAGTATAAACACCGCCCTATTGAAGAAATGCTATGTTTGTACCTCCTTGTCACACCTACATCCACCCATAAGGACTAAATCCCGCCCAAAACTAATATAGACGTTTTATTTATCGTTCATTAGGGTGAACCACCTCAATTTAGAGTAAATAATCTAAATAAACAGACTATTGTTGACCTACTTTCGATTTTTCTATTATATACGACTTAGATATGAAATAACAACCCAAATAATATCAGGAACACACCTATCACTGCCCAAATCGCTCCAGTCACGCCCGTTGAAGTATAAATACCGCCCTATTGAAGAAATGCTATGTTTGTACCTCCTTGTCACACCTACATCCACCCATAAGGACTACATCCCGCCCAAAACTGATATAGACGTTTTATTTATCGTTCATTAGGGTTAACGACCACAATTTAGAGTAAATAATCTAAATAAAAAGACTATTGTTGACCTACTTTCGATGTTTCCGTTATATACGACCTAGATATGAAATAACAACCCAAATAATATCAGAAACACACCTATCACTGCCCAAATTGCTCCAGTCACGCCCGTTGAAGTATAAATACCGCCCTATTGAAGAAATTCTATGTTTGTACCTCCTTGTCACACCTACATCCACCCATAAGGACAAAATCCCGCCCAAAACTGATATAGACGTTTTATTTATCGTTCATTAGGGTGAACCACCTCAATTTAGAGTAAATAATCTAAATAAACAGACTATTGTTCACCTACTTTCGATTTTTCTATTATATACGACCTACATTTGAAATAGCAAACCAAATAATATCAGGAACACACCTATCACTGCCCAAATCGCTCCAGTCACGCCCGTTGAAGTATAAATACCGCCCTATTGAAGAAATGCTATGTTTGTACCTCCTTGTCACACCTACATCCACCCTTAAGGACTAAATCCCGCCCAAAACTGATATAGACGTTTTATTTATCGTTCATTAGGGTGAACCACCTAAATTTAGAGTAAATAATCTAAATAAACAGACTATTGTTGACCTACTTTCGATTTTTCTATTATATACGACTTAGATATGAAATAACAACCCAAATAATATCAGGAACACACCTATCACTGCCCAAATCGCTCCAGTCACGCCCGTTGAGGTATAAATACCGCCCTATTGAAGAAATGCTATGTTTGTACCTCCTTGTCACACCTACATCCACCCATAAGGACAAAATCCCGCCGAAAACTGATATAGACCTTTTATTTATCGTTCATTAGGGTGAACCACCTCAATTTAGAGTAAATATTCTAAATAAACAGACTATTGTACACCTACTTTCGATTTTTCTATTATATACGACCTAGATATGAAATAACAACCCAAATAATATCAGGAACACACCTATCACTACCCAAATCGCTCCAGTCACGCCCATTGAAGTATAAATACCGCACTATTGAAGAAATTCTATGTTTGTACCTCCTTGTCACACCTACATCCACAAATAAGGAGTAAATCCCGCCCAAAACTGATATAGACGTTTTATTTATCATTCATTAGGATGAAGCACCTCAATTTAGAGTAAATAATCTAAATAAACAGAGTATTGTTGACCTACCTTCGATTTTTCCATTATATACGACCTAGATATGAAATAACAACCCACATAATATCAGGAACACACCTATCACTGCCCAAATCGCTCCAGTCACGCCCGTTGAAGTATAAATACCGCCCTATTGAAGAAATTCTATGTTTGTACCTCCTTGTCACACCTACATCCACCCATAAGGAGTAAATCCCGCCCAAAACTGATATAGACGTTTTATTTATCGTTCATTAGGATGAAGCACCTCAATTTAGAGTAAATAATCTAAATAAACAGACTATTGTTGACGTACTTTCGATTTTGCTATTATATACGACCTAGATATGAAATAACAACCCAAATAATATCAGGAACACACCAATCACTGCCCAAATCGCTCCAATCACGCCCGTTGAAGTATAAATACCGCCCTATTGAAGAAATGCTATGTTTGTACCTCCTTGTCACACCTACATCCACCCATAAGGACTACATCCCGCACAAAACTGATATAGACCCTTTATTTATCGTTCATTAGGGTGAACCACCTCAATTTAGAGTAAATAATCTAAATAAAACAGACTATTGTTGACCTACTTTCGATTTTTCCATTATATACGAACTAGATATGAAATAACAACCCAAATAATATCAGGAACACACCTATCACTGCCCAAATCGCTCCAGTCACGCCCATTTAAGTATAAATATCGCACTATTGAATAAATGCTATGTTTGTACCTCCTTGTCACACCTACATCCACCCATAAGGACAAAATCCCGCCCAAAACTGATATAGACGTTTTATTTATCGTTCATTAGGGTGAACCACCTCAATTTAGAGTAAATAATCTAAATAAACAGACTATTGTTCACCTACTTTCGATTTTTCTATTATATACGACCTAGATTTGAAATAGCAAACCAAATAATATCAGGAACACACCTATCACTGCCCAAATCGCTCCAGTCACGCCCGTTGAAGTATAAATACCGCCCTATTGAAGCAATGCTATGTTTGTACCTCCTTGTCACACCTACATCCACCCATAAGGACAAAATCCCGCCCAAAACTGATATAGACGTTTTATTTATCGTTCATTAGGGTGAACCACCTCAATTTAGAGTAAATAGTCTAAATAAACTGACTATTGTTGACCTACTTTCGATTTTTCTATTATATACGACTTAGATATGAAATAACAACCCAAATAATATCAGGAACACACCTATCACTGCCCAAATTGCTCCAGTCACGCCCGTTGAAGTATAAATACCGCACTATTGAATAAATGCTATGTTTGTACCTCCTTGTCACACCTACATCCACCCATAAGGACTAAATCCCGCCCAAAACTGATATAGACGTTTTATTTATTGTTCATTAGGGCGAACCACCCCAATTTAGAGTAAATAATCTAAATACACAGACTATTGTTCACCTACTTTCGATTATTCCATTATATACGACCTAGATATGAAATAACAACCCAAATAATATCAGGAACACACCTATCACTGCCCAAATCGCTCCAGTCACGCCCGTTGAAGTATAAATACCGCACTTATTGAATAAATGCTATGTTTGTACCTCCTTGTCACACCTACATCCACCCATAAGGACTAAATTCCGCCCAAAACTGATATAGACGTTTTATTTATCGTTCATTATGATGAACTACTTCAATATAGAGTAAATAATCTAAATAAACAGACTATTGTTGACGTACTTTCGATTTTGCTATTATATACGACCTAGATATGAAATAACAACCCAAATAATATCAGGAACACACCTATCACTGCCCAAATCGCTCCAATCACGCCCGTTGAAGTATAAATACCGCCCTATTGAGGAAGTGCTATGTTTATACCTCCTTGTCACACCTACATCCACCCATAAGGACTACATCCCGCCCAAAACTGATATAGACCCTTTATTTAACGTTCATTAGGGTGAACCACCTCAATTTAGAGTAAATAATCTAAATAAACAGACTATTGTTGACCTACTTTCGATTTTTCCATTATATACGACCTAGATATGAAGTAACAACCCAAATAATATCAGGAACACACCTATCACTGCCCAAATCGCTCCAGTCACGCCCATTGAAGTATAAATACCGCACTATTGAATAAATGCTATGTTTGTACCTCTTTGTCACACCTACATCCACCCATAAGGACTAAATCCCGCCCAAAACTGATATAGACGTTTTATTTATCGTTCATTAGGGCGAATCACCTCAATTTAGAGTAAATAATCTAAATAAACAGACTATTGTTGACCTACTTTCGATTATTCCATTATATACGACCTAGATATGAAATAACAACCCAAATAATATCAGGAACACACCTATCACTGCCCAAATCGCTCCAGTCACGCACGTTGAAGTATAAATACCGCCCTATTGAAGAAATGCTATGTTTGTACCTCCTTGTCACACCTACATCCACCCATAAGGACTAAATCCCGCCCAAAACTAATATAGACGTTTTATTTATCGTTCATTAGGGTGAACGATCACAATTTAGAGTAAATAATCTAAATAAAAAGACTCATGATGACCTACTTTCGATGTTTCTATTATATACGACCTAGATGTGAAATAACAACCCAAATAATATCAGAAACACACCTATCACTGCCCAAATCGCTCCAGTCACGCCCGTTGAAATATAAATACCGCCCTATTGAAGAAATTCTATGTTTGTACCTCCTTGTCACACCTACATCCACCCATAAGGACTAAATTCCGCCAAAAACTGATATAGACGTTTTATTTATCGTTCATTATGGTGAACTACTTCAATATAGAGTAAATAATCTAAATAAACAGACTATTGTTGACCTACTTTCGATTTTTCTATTATATACGACCTTGATATGAAATAACAACCCAAATAATATCAGGAACACACCTATCACTGCCCAAATCGCTCCAGTCACGCCTGTTGAAGTATAAATACCGCCCTATTGAAGAAATGCTATGTTTGTACCTCCTTGTCACACCTACATCCAACCATAAGGACTAAATCCCGCCCAAAACTGATATAGACGTTTTATTTATCGTTCATTAGGGTGAACCACCTAAATTTAGATTAAATAATCTAAATAAACAGACTATTGTTGACCTACTTTCGATTTTTCTATTATATACGACCTTGATATGAAATAACAACCCAAATAATATCAGGAACACACCTATCACTGCCCAAATCGCTCCAGTCACGCCTGTTGAAGTATAAATACCGCCCTATTGAAGAAATGCTATGTTTGTACCTCCTTGTCACACCTACATCCAACCATAAGGACTAAATCCCGCCCAAAACTGATATAGACGTTTTATTTATCGTTCATTAGTGTGAACCACTTAAATTTAGAGTAAATAATCTAAATAAACAGATTATTGTTGACCTACTTTCGATTTATCCATTATATACGACCTAGATATGAAATAACAACCCAATTAATATCAGGAACACACCTATCACTGCCCAAATCGCTCCAGTCACGCCCGTTGAAGTATAAATACCGCACTATTGAATAAATGCTATGTTTGTACCTCCTTGTCACACCTACATCCAAACATAAGGACTAAATCCCGCCCAAAACTGATATAGACGTTTTATTTATCGTTCATTAGGGCGAACCACCTCAATTTAGAGTAAATAATCTAAATAAACAGACTATTGTTGACCTACTTTCGATTATTCCATTATATACGACCTAGATATGAAATAACAACCCAAATAATATCAGGAACACACCTATCACTGCCCAAATCGCTCCAGTCACGCCCGTTGAAGTATAATCACCGCCATATTTATGAAATGCTATTTTTGTACCTCCTTGTCACACCTACATCCACCCATAAGGAGTAAATCCCGCCCAAAACTGATATAGACGTTTTATTTATCGTTCATTAGGGTGAACCACCTCAATTTAGAGTAAATAATCTAAATAAACAGACTATTGTTGACCTACTTTCGATTTTTCCATTATATACGACCTAGATATGAAATAACAACCCAAATAATATCAGGAACACACCTATCACTGCCCAAATCGCTCCAGTCACGCACGTTGAAGTATAAATACCGCCCTATTGAAGAAATGCTATGTTTGTACCTCCTTGTCACACCTACATCCACCCATAAGGAGTAAAACCCGCCCAAAACTGATATAGACGTTATATTTATCGTTCATTAGGGTGAACGATCACAATTTAGAGTAAATAATCTAAATAAAAAGACTAATGATGACCTACTTTCGATGTTTCCGTTATATACGACCTAGATATGAAATAACAACCCAAATAATATCAGAAACACACCTATCACTGCCCAAATCGCTCCAGTCACGCCCGTTGAAGTATAAATACCGCCCTATTGAAGAAATTCTATGTTTGTACGTCCTTGTCACACCTACACCCACCCATAAGGACAAAATCCCGCACAAAACTGATATAGACGTTTTATTTATCGTTCATTAGGGTGAACCACCTCAATTTAGAGTAAATAATCTAAATAAACAGACTATTGTTCACCTACTTTCGATTTTTCTATTTTATACGACCTAGATTTGAAATAACTAACCAAATAATATCAGGAACACACCTATCACTGCCCAAATCGCTCCAGTCACGCCCGGTGAAGTATAAATACCGCCCTATTGAAGAAATGCTATGTTTGTACCTTTTTGTCACACCTACATCCACCCATAAGGACTAAATCCCGCCCAAAACTGATATAGACGTTTTATTTATCGTTCATTATGGTGAACTACTTCAATATAGAGTAAATAATCTAAATAAACAGACTATTGTTGACCTACTTTCGATTTTTCTATTATATACGACCTTGATATGAAATAACAACCCAAATAATATCAGGAACACACCTATCACTGCCCAAATCGCTCCAGTCACGCCCGTTGAAGTATAAATACCGCACTATTGAATAAATGCTATGTTTGTACCTCCTTGTCACACCTACATCCACCCATAAGGACTAAATTCCGCCCAAAACTGATATAGACGTTTTATTTATCGTTCATTATGTTGAACTACTTCAATATAGAGTAAAAAATCTAAATAAACAGACTATAGTTGACCTACTTTCGATTTTTCTATTATATACGACCTAGATATGAAATAACAACCCAAATAATATCAGGAACACACCTATCACTGCCCAAATCGCTCCAGTCACGCCTGTTGAAGTATAAATACCGCCCTATTGAAGAAATGCTATGTTTGTACCTCCTTGTCACACCTAAATCCAACCATAAGGACTAAATCCCGCCCAAAACTGATATAGACGTTTTATTTATCGTTCATTAGGGTGAACCACCTAAATTTAGATTAAATAATCTAAATAAACAGACTATTGTTGACCTACTTTCGATTTTTCTATTATATACGACCTAGATTTGAAATAACAAACCAAATAATATCAGGAACACACCTATCACTGCCCAAATCGCTCCAGTCACGCCTGTTGAAGTATAAATACCGCCCTATTGAAGAAATGCTATGTTTGTACCTCCTTGTCACACCTACATCCAACCATAAGGACTAAATCCCGCCCAAAACTGATATAGACGTTTTATTTATCGTTCATTAGGGTGAACCACCTAAATTTAGATTAAATAATCTAAATAAACAGACTATTGTTGACCTACTTTCGATTTTTCTATTATATACGACCTTGATATGAAATAACAACCCAAATAATATCAGGAACACACCTATCACTGCCCAAATCGCTCCAGTCACGCCTGTTGAAGTATAAATACCGCCCTATTGAAGAAATGCTATGTTTGTACCTCCTTGTCACACCTACATCCAACCATAAGGACTAAATCCCGCCCAAAACTGATATAGACGTTTTATTTATCGTTCATTAGTGTGAACCACTTAAATTTAGAGTAAATAATCTAAATAAACAGATTATTGTTGACCTACTTTCGATTTATCCATTATATACGACCTAGATATGAAATAACAACCCAATTAATATCAGGAACACACCTATCACTGCCCAAATCGCTCCAGTCACGCCCGTTGAAGTATAAATACCGCACTATTGAATAAATGCTATGTTTGTACCTCCTTGTCACACCTACATCCAAACATAAGGACTAAATCCCGCCCAAAACTGATATAGACGTTTTATTTATCGTTCATTAGGGCGAACCACCTCAATTTAGAGTAAATAATCTAAATAAACAGACTATTGTTGACCTACTTTCGATTATTCCATTATATACGACCTAGATATGAAATAACAACCCAAATAATATCAGGAACACACCTATCACTGCCCAAATCGCTCCAGTCACGCCCGTTGAAGTATAATCACCGCCATATTTATGAAATGCTATTTTTGTACCTCCTTGTCACACCTACATCCACCCATAAGGAGTAAATCCCGCCCAAAACTGATATAGACGTTTTATTTATCGTTCATTAGGGTGAACCACCTCAATTTAGAGTAAATAATCTAAATAAACAGACTATTGTTGACCTACTTTCGATTTTTCCATTATATACGACCTAGATATGAAATAACAACCCAAATAATATCAGGAACACACCTATCACTGCCCAAATCGCTCCAGTCACGCACGTTGAAGTATAAATACCGCCCTATTGAAGAAATGCTATGTTTGTACCTCCTTGTCACACCTACATCCACCCATAAGGAGTAAAACCCGCCCAAAACTGATATAGACGTTATATTTATCGTTCATTAGGGTGAACGATCACAATTTAGAGTAAATAATCTAAATAAAAAGACTAATGATGACCTACTTTCGATGTTTCCGTTATATACGACCTAGATATGAAATAACAACCCAAATAATATCAGAAACACACCTATCACTGCCCAAATCGCTCCAGTCACGCCCGTTGAAGTATAAATACCGCCCTATTGAAGAAATTCTATGTTTGTACGTCCTTGTCACACCTACACCCACCCATAAGGACAAAATCCCGCACAAAACTGATATAGACGTTTTATTTATCGTTCATTAGGGTGAACCACCTCAATTTAGAGTAAATAATCTAAATAAACAGACTATTGTTCACCTACTTTCGATTTTTCTATTTTATACGACCTAGATTTGAAATAACTAACCAAATAATATCAGGAACACACCTATCACTGCCCAAATCGCTCCAGTCACGCCCGGTGAAGTATAAATACCGCCCTATTGAAGAAATGCTATGTTTGTACCTTTTTGTCACACCTACATCCACCCATAAGGACTAAATCCCGCCCAAAACTGATATAGACGTTTTATTTATCGTTCATTATGGTGAACTACTTCAATATAGAGTAAATAATCTAAATAAACAGACTATTGTTGACCTACTTTCGATTTTTCTATTATATACGACCTTGATATGAAATAACAACCCAAATAATATCAGGAACACACCTATCACTGCCCAAATCGCTCCAGTCACGCCCGTTGAAGTATAAATACCGCACTATTGAATAAATGCTATGTTTGTACCTCCTTGTCACACCTACATCCACCCATAAGGACTAAATTCCGCCCAAAACTGATATAGACGTTTTATTTATCGTTCATTATGTTGAACTACTTCAATATAGAGTAAAAAATCTAAATAAACAGACTATAGTTGACCTACTTTCGATTTTTCTATTATATACGACCTAGATATGAAATAACAACCCAAATAATATCAGGAACACACCTATCACTGCCCAAATCGCTCCAGTCACGCCTGTTGAAGTATAAATACCGCCCTATTGAAGAAATGCTATGTTTGTACCTCCTTGTCACACCTAAATCCAACCATAAGGACTAAATCCCGCCCAAAACTGATATAGACGTTTTATTTATCGTTCATTAGGGTGAACCACCTAAATTTAGATTAAATAATCTAAATAAACAGACTATTGTTGACCTACTTTCGATTTTTCTATTATATACGACCTAGATTTGAAATAACAAACCAAATAATATCAGGAACACACCTATGACTGCCCAAATCGCTCCAGTCACGCCCGTTGAAGTATAAATACCGCCCTATAGAAGAAATTCTATGTTTGTACCTCCTTGTCACACCTACATCCACCCATAAGGACAAAATCCCGCCCAAAACTGATATAGACGTTTTATTTATCGTTCATTACGTTGAACCACTTAAATTTAGAGTAAATAATCTAAATAAACAGATTATTGTTGACCTACTTTCGATTTTTCCATTATATACGACCTAGATATGAAATAACAACCCAATTAATATCAGGAACACACCTATCACTGCCCAAATCGCTCCAGTCACGCCCGTTGAAGTATAAATACCGCACTATTGAATAAATGCTATGTTTGTACCTCCTTGTCACACCTACATCCAAACATAAGGACTAAATCCCGCCCAAAACTGATATAGACGTTTTATTTATCGTTCATTAGGGCGAACCACCTCAATTTAGAGTAAATAATCTAAATAAACAGACTATTGTTGACCTACTTTCGATTATTCCATTATATACGACCTAGATATGAAATAACAACCCAAATAATATCAGGAACACACCTATCACTGCCCAAATCGCTCCAGTCACGCCCGTTGAAGTATAAACACCGCCCTATTTATGAAATGCTATGTTTGTACCTCCTTGTCACACCTACATCCACCCATAAGGAGTAAATCCCGCCCAAAACTGATATAGACGTTTTATTTATCGTTCATTAGGGTGAACCACCTCAATTTAGAGTAAATAATCTAAATAAACAGACTATTGTTGACCTACTTTCGATTTTTCTATTATATACGACCTAGATATGAAATAACAACCCAAATAATATCAGGAACACACCTATCACTGCCCAAATCGCTCCAATCACGCCCGTGGAAGTATAAATACCGAACTATTGAAGAAATGCTATGTTTGTACCTCCTTGTCAAACCTACATCCACCCATGAGGACTACATCCCGCCCAAAACTGATATAGACGTTTTATTTATCGTTCATTAGGGCGAACCATCTCAATTTAGAGTAAATAATCTAAATAAACAGACTATTGTTGACCTACTTTCGATTTTTCCATTATATACGACCTAGATATGAAATAACAACCCAAATAATATCAAGAACACACCTATCACTGCCCAAATCGCTCCAGTGACGCCCGTTGAAGTATAAAAACCGCACTATTGAATAAATGCTATGTTTGTACCTCCTTGTCACACCTACATCCACCCATAAGGACTAAATCCCGCCCAAAACTGATATAGACGTTTTATTTATCGTTCATTAGGGCGAACCACCTCAATTTAGAGTAAATAATCTAAATAAACAGACTATTGTTGACCTACTTTCGATTTTTCTATTATATACGACCTAGATATGAAATAACAACCCAAATATTATCAGGAACACACCTATCACTGCCCAAATCGCTCCAGTCACGCCCGTTGAAGTATAAATACCGCCCTATTGATGAAATGCTATGTTTGTACCTCCTTGTCACACCTACATCCACCCATAAGGAGTAAATCCCGCCCAAAACTGATATAGACGTTTTATTTATCGTTCATTAGGGTGAACCACCTCAATTTAGAGTAAATAATCTAAATAAACAGACTATTGTTGACCTACTTTCGATTTTTTTATTATATAAGACCTAGATATGACATAACAACCCAAATAATATCAGAAACACACCTATCACTGCCCAAATCGCACCAGTCACGCACGTTGAAGTATAAATACCGTCCTATTGAAGAAATGCTATGTTTGTACCTCCTTGTCAAACCTACATCCACCCATAAGGACTAAATTCCGCCCAAAACTGATATAGACGTTTTATTTATCGTTCATTATGGTGAACTACTTCAATTTAGAGTAAATAATCTAAATAAACAGACTATTGTTGACCTACTTTCAATTTTTCTATTATATACGACCTAGATATGAAATAACAACCCAAATAATATCAGGAACACACCTATCACTGCCCAAATCGCTCCAGTCACGCCTGTTGAAGTATAAATACCGAACTATTGAAGAAATGCTATGTTTGTACCTCCTTGTCACACCTACATCCAACCATAAGGACTAAATCCCGCCCAAAACTGATATAGACGTTTTATTTATCGTTCATTAGGTTGAACCACCTAAATTTAGATTAAATAATCTAAATAAACAGACTATTGTTGACCTACTTTCGATTTTTCTATTATATACGACCTAGATTTGAAATAACAAACCAAATAATATCAGGAACACACCTATCACTGCCCAAATCGCTCCAGTCACGCCCGTTGAAGTATAAATACCGCCCTATTGAAGAAATTCTATGTTTGTACCTCCTTGTCACACCTACATCCACCCATAAGGACTAAATCCCGCCCAAAACTGATATAGACGTTTTATTTATCGTTCATTAGGGTGAACCACCTAAATTTAGAGTAAATAATCTAAATAAACAGACTATTGTTGACCTACTTTCGATTTTTCTATTATATACGACTTAGATATGAAATAACAACCCAAATAATATCAGGAACACACCTATCACTGCCCAAATCGCTCCAGTCACGCCCGTTGAAGTATAAATACCGCACTTATTGAATAAATGCTATGTTTGTACCTCCTTGTCACACCTACATCCACCCATAAGGACTAAATTCCGCCCAAAACTGATATAGACGTTTTATTTATCGTTCATTATGGTGAACTACTTCAATATAGAGTAAATAATCTAAATATACAGACTATTGTTGACGTACTTTCGATTTTGCTATTATATACGACCTAGATATGAAATAACAACCCAAATAATATCAGGAACACACCTATCACTGCCCAAAATGCTCCAATCACGCCCGTTGAAGTATAAATACCGCCCTATTGAAGAAGTGCTATGTTTGTACCTCCTTGTCACACCTACATCCACCCATAAGGACTACATCCCGCCCAAAACTGATATAGACCCTTTATTTATCGTTCATTAGGTTGAACCACCTCAATTTAGAGTAAATAATCTAAATAAACAGACTATTGTTGACCTACTTTCGATTTTTCCAATATATACGACCTAGATATGAAATAACAACCCAAATAATATCAGGAACACACCTATCACTGCCCAAATCGCTCCAGTCACGCCCATTGAAGTATAAATACCGCACTATTGAATAAATGCTATGTTTGTACCTCTTTGTCACACCTACATCCACCCATAAGGACTAAATCCCGCCCAAAACTGATATAGACGTTATATTTATCGTTCATTAGGGCGAATCACCTCAATTTAGAGTAAATAATCTAAATAAACAGACTTTTGTTGACCTACTTTCGATTATTCCATTATATACGACCTAGATATGAAATAACAACCCAAATAATATCAGGAACACACCTATCACTGCCCAAATCGCTCCAGTCACGCACGTTGAAGTATAAATACCGCCCTTTTGAAGAAATGCTATGTTTGTACCTCCTTGTCACACCTACATCCACCCATAAGGAGTAAATCCCGCCCAAAACTAAAATAGACGTTTTATTTATCGTTCATTAGGGTGAACGATCACAATTTAGAGTAAATAATCTAAATAAAAAGACTCATGATGACCTACTTTCGATGTTTCCGTTATATACGACCTAGATGTGAAATAACAACCCAAATAATATCAGAAACACACCTACCACTGCCCAAATCGCTCCTGTCACGCCCGTTGAAGTATAAATACCGCCCTATTGAAGAAATTCTATGTTTGTACCTCCTTGTCACACCTACACTCACCCATAAGGACAAAATCCCGCACAAAACTGATATAGACGTTTTATTTATCGTTCATTAGGGTGAACCACCTCAATTTAGAGTAAATAATCTAAATAAACAGACTATTGTTCACCTACTTTCGATTTTTCTATTATATACGACCTAGATATGAAATAACAACCCAAAAAATATCAGGAACACACCTATCACTGCCCAAATCGCTCCAGTCACGCCCGTTGAAGTATAAATACCGCACTATTGAATAAATGCTATGTTTGTACCTCCTTGTCACACCTACATCCACCCATAAGGACTAAATTCCGCCCAAAACTGATATAGACGTTTTATTTATCGTTCATTATGGTGAACCACCTAAACTTAGAGTAAATAGTCTAAATAAACAGACTATTGTTGACCTACTTTCGATTTTTCTATTATATACGACTTAGATATGAAATAACAACCCAAATAATATCAGGAACACACCTATCACTGCCCAAATCGCTCCAGTCACGCCCGTTGAAGTATAAATACCGCCCTATTGAAGAAATGCTATGTTTGTACCTCCTTGTCACATCTACATCCACCCATAAGGACAAAATCCCGCCCAAAACTGATATAGACGTTTTATTTATCGTTCATTAGGGTGAACCACCTCAATTTAGAGTAAATAATCTAAATAAACAGACTATTGTTGACCTACTTTCGATTTTTCTATTATATACGACCTAGATATGAAATAACAACCCAAATAATATCAGGAACACACCTATCACTGTCCAAATCGCTCCAATCACGCCCGTGGAAGTATAAATACCGCCCTATTGAAGAAATGCTATGTTTGTACCTCCTTGTCAAACCTACATCCACCCATAAGGACTACATCCCGCCCAAAACTGATATAGACGTTTTATTTATCGTTCATTAGGGTGAACCACCTCAATTTAGAGTAAATAATCTAAATAAACAGACTATTGTTGACCTACTTTCGATTTCTCCATTATATACGACCTAGATATGAAATAACAACCCAAATAATATCAGGAACACACCTATCACTGTCCAAATCGCTCCAATCACGCCCGTGGAAGTATAAATACCGCCCTATTGAAGAAATGCTATGTTTGTACCTCCTTGTCAAACCTACATCCACCCATAAGGACTACATCCCGCCCAAAACTGATATAGACGTTTTAGTTATCGTTCATTAGGGTGAACCACCTCAATTTAAAGTAAATAATCTAAACAAACAGACTATTGTTCACCTACTTTCGATTTTTCTATTTTATACGACCTAGATTTGAAATAACTAACCAAATAATATCAGGAACACACCTATCACTGCCCAAATCGCTCCAGTCACGCCCGTTGAAGTATAAATACCGCCCTATTGAAGAAATGCTATGTTTGTACCTCCTTGTCACACCTACATCCACCCATAAGGACTAAATCCCGCCCAAAACTGATATAGACGTTTTATTTATCGTTCATTAGGGTGAACCACCTCAATTTAGAGTAAATAATCTAAATAAACAGACTATTGTTGACCTACTTTCGATTTTTCCATTATATACGACCTAGATATGAAATAACAACCCAAATAATATCAAGAACACACCTATCACTGCCCAAATCGCTCCAGTGACGCCCGTTGAAGTATAAATACCGCCCTATTGAAGAAATTCTATGTTTGTACCTCCTTGTCACACCTACATCCACCCATAAGGACTAAATCCCGCCCAAAACTGATATAGACGTTTTATTTATCGTTCATTAGGGTGAACCACCTAAATTTAGAGTAAATAATCTAAATAAACAGACTATTGTTGACCTACTTTCGATTTTTCTATTATATACGACTTAGATATGAAATAACAACCCAAATAATATCAGGAACACACCTATCACTGCCCAAATCGCTCCAGTCACGCCCGTTGAAGTATAAATACCGCACTTATTGAATAAATGCTATGTTTGTACCTCCTTGTCACACCTACATCCACCCATAAGGACTAAATTCCGCCCAAAACTGATATAGACGTTTTATTTATCGTTCATTATGGTGAACTACTTCAATATAGAGTAAATAATCTAAATATACAGACTATTGTTGACGTACTTTCGATTTTGCTATTATATACGACCTAGATATGAAATAACAACCCAAATAATATCAGGAACACACCTATCACTGCCCAAAATGCTCCAATCACGCCCGTTGAAGTATAAATACCGCCCTATTGAAGAAGTGCTATGTTTGTACCTCCTTGTCACACCTACATCCACCCATAAGGACTACATCCCGCCCAAAACTGATATAGACCCTTTATTTATCGTTCATTAGGTTGAACCACCTCAATTTAGAGTAAATAATCTAAATAAACAGACTATTGTTGACCTACTTTCGATTTTTCCAATATATACGACCTAGATATGAAATAACAACCCAAATAATATCAGGAACACACCTATCACTGCCCAAATCGCTCCAGTCACGCCCATTGAAGTATAAATACCGCACTATTGAATAAATGCTATGTTTGTACCTCTTTGTCACACCTACATCCACCCATAAGGACTAAATCCCGCCCAAAACTGATATAGACGTTTTATTTATCGTTCATTAGGGCGAATCACCTCAATTTAGAGTAAATAATCTAAATAAACAGACTTTTGTTGACCTACTTTCGATTATTCCATTATATACGACCTAGATATGAAATAACAACCCAAATAATATCAGGAACACACCTATCACTGCCCAAATCGCTCCAGTCACGCACGTTGAAGTATAAATACCGCCCTTTTGAAGAAATGCTATGTTTGTACCTCCTTGTCACACCTACATCCACCCATAAGGAGTAAATCCCGCCCAAAACTAAAATAGACGTTTTATTTATCGTTCATTAGGGTGAACGATCACAATTTAGAGTAAATAATCTAAATAAAAAGACTCATGATGACCTACTTTCGATGTTTCCGTTATATACGACCTAGATGTGAAATAACAACCCAAATAATATCAGAAACACACCTACCACTGCCCAAATCGCTCCTGTCACGCCCGTTGAAGTATAAATACCGCCCTATTGAAGAAATTCTATGTTTGTACCTCCTTGTCACACCTACACTCACCCATAAGGACAAAATCCCGCACAAAACTGATATAGACGTTTTATTTATCGTTCATTAGGGTGAACCACCTCAATTTAGAGTAAATAATCTAAATAAACAGACTATTGTTCACCTACTTTCGATTTTTCTATTATATACGACCTAGATATGAAATAACAACCCAAAAAATATCAGGAACACACCTATCACTGCCCAAATCGCTCCAGTCACGCCCGTTGAAGTATAAATACCGCACTATTGAATAAATGCTATGTTTGTACCTCCTTGTCACACCTACATCCACCCATAAGGACTAAATTCCGCCCAAAACTGATATAGACGTTTTATTTATCGTTCATTATGGTGAACCACCTAAACTTAGAGTAAATAGTCTAAATAAACAGACTATTGTTGACCTACTTTCGATTTTTCTATTATATACGACTTAGATATGAAATAACAACCCAAATAATATCAGGAACACACCTATCACTGCCCAAATCGCTCCAGTCACGCCCGTTGAAGTATAAATACCGCCCTATTGAAGAAATGCTATGTTTGTACCTCCTTGTCACATCTACATCCACCCATAAGGACAAAATCCCGCCCAAAACTGATATAGACGTTTTATTTATCGTTCATTAGGGTGAACCACCTCAATTTAGAGTAAATAATCTAAATAAACAGACTATTGTTGACCTACTTTCGATTTTTCTATTATATACGACCTAGATATGAAATAACAACCCAAATAATATCAGGAACACACCTATCACTGTCCAAATCGCTCCAATCACGCCCGTGGAAGTATAAATACCGCCCTATTGAAGAAATGCTATGTTTGTACCTCCTTGTCAAACCTACATCCACCCATAAGGACTACATCCCGCCCAAAACTGATATAGACGTTTTATTTATCGTTCATTAGGGTGAACCACCTCAATTTAGAGTAAATAATCTAAATAAACAGACTATTGTTGACCTACTTTCGATTTCTCCATTATATACGACCTAGATATGAAATAACAACCCAAATAATATCAGGAACACACCTATCACTGTCCAAATCGCTCCAATCACGCCCGTGGAAGTATAAATACCGCCCTATTGAAGAAATGCTATGTTTGTACCTCCTTGTCAAACCTACATCCACCCATAAGGACTACATCCCGCCCAAAACTGATATAGACGTTTTAGTTATCGTTCATTAGGGTGAACCACCTCAATTTAAAGTAAATAATCTAAACAAACAGACTATTGTTCACCTACTTTCGATTTTTCTATTTTATACGACCTAGATTTGAAATAACTAACCAAATAATATCAGGAACACACCTATCACTGCCCAAATCGCTCCAGTCACGCCCGTTGAAGTATAAATACCGCCCTATTGAAGAAATGCTATGTTTGTACCTCCTTGTCACACCTACATCCACCCATAAGGACTAAATCCCGCCCAAAACTGATATAGACGTTTTATTTATCGTTCATTAGGGTGAACCACCTCAATTTAGAGTAAATAATCTAAATAAACAGACTATTGTTGACCTACTTTCGATTTTTCCATTATATACGACCTAGATATGAAATAACAACCCAAATAATATCAAGAACACACCTATCACTGCCCAAATCGCTCCAGTGACGCCCGTTGAAGTATGAATACCGCACTATTGAATAAATGCTATGTTTGTACCTCCTTGTCACACCTACATCCACCCATAAGGACTAAATCCCGCCCAAAACTGATATAGACGTTTTATTTATCGTTCATTAGGGCGAACCACCTCAATTTAGAGTAAATAATCTAAATAAACAGACTATTGTTGACCTACTTTCGATTTTTCCATTATATACGACCTAGATATGAAATAACATCGCAAATAATATCAGGAACACACCTATCACTGCCCAAATCGCACCAGTCACGCACGTTGAAGTATAAATACCGTCCTATTGAAGAAATGCTATGTTTGTACCTCCTTGTCAAACCTACATCCACCCATAAGGACTAAATTCCGCCCAAAACTGATATAGACGTTTTATTTATCGTTCATTATGGTGAACTACTTCAATTTAGAGTAAATAATCTAAATAAACAGACTATTGTTGACCTACTTTCCATTTTTCTATTATATACGACCTAGATATGAAATAACATCGCAAGTAATATCAGGAACACACCTATCACTGCCCAAATCGCTCCAGTCACGCACGTTGAAGTTTAAATACCGCCCTATTGAAGAAATGCTATGTTTGTACCTCCTTGTCACACCTACATCCACCCATAAGGAGTAAATCCCGCCCAAAACTGATATAGACGTTTTATTTATCGTTCATTAGGGTGAACCACCTCAATTTAGAGTAAATAATCTAAACAAACAGACTATTGTTAACCTACTTTCGATTTTTCTATTATATACGACCTAGATATGAAATAACAACCCAAATAATATTAGGAACATACCTATCACTGCCCAAATCGCTCCAGTCACGCCCGTTGAAGTATAAATACTGCCCAATTTATGAAATGCTATGTTTGTACCTCCTTGTCACACCTACATCCACCCATAAGGAGTAAATCCCGCCCAAAACCGATATAGACGTTTTATTTATCGTTCATTAGGGTGAACGACCTCAATTTAAAGTAAATAATCTAAATAAACAGACTATGTTGACCTACTTTCGATTTTTCTATTATATACGACCTAGATATGAAATAACAATCCAAATAATATCAGGAACAACCCTATCACTGCCAAAATCGCTCCAGTCACGCCCGTTGTAGTATAAATACTGCCCTATTGAAGAAATGCTATGTTTGTACCTCCTTGTCACACCTACATCCACCCATAAGGACTAAAGTCCGCCCAAAACCGATATAAACGTTTTATGTATCGTTCATTAGGGTGAACTACCTCAATTTAGAGTAAATAATCTAAATAAACAGACTATTGCTGACCTACTTTCGATTTTTCCATTATATACGACCTAGATATGAAATAACAACCCAAATAATATCAGGAACACACCTATCACTGCCCAAATCGCTCCAATCACGCCCGTGGAAGTATAAATACCGCCCTATTGAAGAAATGCTATGTTTGTACCTCCTTGTCACACCTACATCCACCCATAAGGACTAAATCCCGCCCAAAACAGATATAGACGTTTTGTTATCGTTCATTAGGGTGAACCACCTCAATTTAGAGTAAATAATCTAAATAAACAGACTATTGTTCACCTACTTCCGATTTTTCTATTTTATACGACCTAGATTTGAAATAACTAACCAAATAATATCAAGAACACACCTATCACTGCCCAAATCGCTCCAGTCACGCCCGTCGAAGTATAAATACCGCACTATTGAATAAATGCTATGTTTGTACCTCCTTGTCACACCTACATCCACCCATAAGGACTAAATCCCGCCCAAAACTGATATAGACGTTTTATTTATCGTTCATTAGGGCGAACCACCTCAATTTAGAGTAAATAATCTAAATAAACAGACTATTGTTGACCTACTTTCGATTTTTCCATTATATACGACCTAGATATGAAATAACATCGCAAATAATATCAGGAACACACCTATCAATGCCCAAATCGCACCAGTCACGCACGTTGAAGTATAAATACCGTCCTATTGAAGAAATGCTATGTTTGTACATCCTTGTCAAACCTACATCCACCCATAAGGTCTAAATTCCGCCCAAAACTGATATAGACGTTTTATTTATCGTTCATTATGGTGAACCACTTCAATTTAGAGTAAATAATCTAAATAAACAGACTATTGTTGACCTACTTTCGATTTTTCTATTATATACGACCTAGATATGAAATAACATCGCAAGTAATAACAGGAACACACCTATCACGGCCCAAATCGCTCCAGTGACGCCCGTTGAAGTATAAATACCGCCCTATTGAAGAAATGCTATGTTTGTACCTCCTTGTCACACCTACATCCACCCATAAGGACTAAATTACGCCCAAAACTGATATAGACGTTTTATTTATCGTTCATTAAGGTGAACTACCTCAATTTAGAGTAAATAATCTAAATAAAGAGATTATTGTTGACCTACTTTTGATTTTTTTATTATATACGACCTAGATATGAAATAACAACCCAAATAATATCAGGAACACACCTATCACTGCCCAAATCGCTCCAGTCACGGCCGTTGAAGTATAAATACCGCCCTATTGAAGAAATGCTATGTTTGTACCTCCTTGTCACACCTACATCCACCCATAAGGAGTAAATCCCGCCCAAAACTGATATAGACGTTTTATTTATCGTTCATTAGGGTGAACCACCTCAATTTAGAGTAAATAATCTAAATAAACTGAATATTGTTGACCTACTTTCGATTTTTCCATTAAATACCACCTAGATATGAAATAACATCGCAAATAATATCAGGAACACACGTATCACTGCCCAAATCGCTCCAGTCACGCACGTTGAAGTTTAAATACCGCCCTATTGAAGAAATGCTATGTTTGTACCTCCTTGTCACACCTACATCCACCCATAAGGAGTAAATCCCGCCTAAAACTGATATAGACGTTTTATTTATCGTTCATTAGGGTGAACCATCTCAATTTAGAGTAAATAATCTAAACAAACAGACTATTGTTAACCTACTTTCGATTTTTCTATTATATACGACCTAGATATGAAATAACAACCCAAATAATATCAGGAACATACCTATCACTGCCCAAATCGCTCCAGTCACGCCCGTTGAAGTATAAATACCGCCAAATTTATGAAATGCTATGTTTGTACCTCCTTGTCACACCTACATCCACCCATAAGGAGTAAATCACGCCCAAAACCGATATAGACGTTTTATTTATCGTTCATTAGGGTGAACGACCTCAATTTAAAGTAAATAATCTAAATAAACAGACTATGTTGACCTACTTTCGATTTTTCTATTATATACGACCTAGATATGAAATAACAACCCAAATAATATCAGGAACACACCTATCACTGCCCAAATCGCTCCAGTCACGCCCGTTGTAGTATGAATACTGCCCTATTGCAGAAATGCTATGTTTGTACCTCCTTGTCACACCTACATCCACCCATAAGGACTAAATTCCGCCCAAAACCCATATAAACGTTTTATGTATCGTTCATTAAGGTGAACTACCTCAATTTAGAGTAAATAATCTAAATAAACAGACTATTGCTGACCTACTTTCGATTTTTCCATTATATACGACCTAGATATGAAATAACAACCCAAATAATATCAGGAACACACCTATCACTGCCCAAATCGCTCCAGTCACGCCCGTTGAAGTATAAATACCGCCCTATTAAAGAAATGCTATGTTTGTACCTCCTTGTCACACCTACATCCACCCATAAGGACAAAATCCCGCCCAAAACAGATATAGACGTTTTAGTTATCGTTCATTAGGGTGAACCACCTCAATTTAGAGTAAATAATCTAAAATAAACAGACTATTGTTGTCCTACTTTCGATTTTTCTATTATATACGACCTAGATATGATATAACAACCCAAATAATATCAGGAACACACCTATCACTGCCCAAACCGCGCCAGTGACGCCCGTTGAAGTATAAATACCGCCCTATTGAAGAAATGCTATGTTTGTACCTCCTTGTCACACCTACATCCACCCATAAGGACTAAATCCCGCCCAGAACAGATATAGACGTTTTAGTTATCGTTCATTAGGGTGAACCACCTCATTTTAGAGTAAATAATCTAAATAAACAGACTATTGTTGACCTACTTTCGATTTTTCCATTATATAGGACCTAGATATGAAATAACAACCCAAATAATATCAGGAACACACCTATCACTGCCCAAATCGCTCCAGTGACGCCCGTTGAAGTATAAATACCGCCTTATTAAAGAAATGCTATGTTTTGTACCTCCTTGTCACACCTACATCCACCCATAAGGACTAAATCCCGCCCAAAACAGATATAGACGTATTAGTTATCGTTCATTAGAGTGAATCACCTCAATTTAGAGTAAATAATCTAAATAAACAGACTATTGTTGACCTACCTTCGATTTTTCCATTATATACGACCTAGATATGAAATAACAACCCAAATAATATCAGAAACACACCTATCACTGCCCAAATCGCTCCAGTCACGCCCGTTGAAGTATAAATGCCGCCCTATTTAAGAAATGCTATGTTTGTACCTCCTTGTCACACCTACATCCACCCATAAGGACTAAATCCCGCCCAAAACAGATATAGACGTTTTATTTATCGTTCATTAGGGTGAACCACCTCAATTTAGAGTAAATAATCTAAATAAACAGACTATTGTTGACCTACTTTCGATTTTTCTATTATATACGACCTAGATATGAAATAACAACCCAAATAATATCAGGAACACACCTATCACTGTCCAAATCGCTCCAATCACGCCCGTGGAAGTATAAATACCGCCCTATTGAAGAAATGCTATGTTTGTACCTCCTTGTCAAACCTACATCCACCCATAAGGACTACATCCCGCCCAAAACTGATATAGACGTTTTATTTATCGTTCATTAGGGTGAACCACCTCAATTTAGAGTAAATAATCTAAATAAACAGACTATTGTTGACCTACTTTCGATTTCTCCATTATATACGACCTAGATATGAAATAACAACCCAAATAATATCAGGAACACACCTATCACTGTCCAAATCGCTCCAATCACGCCCGTGGAAGTATAAATACCGCCCTATTGAAGAAATGCTATGTTTGTACCTCCTTGTCAAACCTACATCCACCCATAAGGACTACATCCCGCCCAAAACTGATATAGACGTTTTAGTTATCGTTCATTAGGGTGAACCACCTCAATTTAAAGTAAATAATCTAAACAAACAGACTATTGTTCACCTACTTTCGATTTTTCTATTTTATACGACCTAGATTTGAAATAACTAACCAAATAATATCAGGAACACACCTATCACTGCCCAAATCGCTCCAGTCACGCCCGTTGAAGTATAAATACCGCCCTATTGAAGAAATGCTATGTTTGTACCTCCTTGTCACACCTACATCCACCCATAAGGACTAAATCCCGCCCAAAACTGATATAGACGTTTTATTTATCGTTCATTAGGGTGAACCACCTCAATTTAGAGTAAATAATCTAAATAAACAGACTATTGTTGACCTACTTTCGATTTTTCCATTATATACGACCTAGATATGAAATAACAACCCAAATAATATCAAGAACACACCTATCACTGCCCAAATCGCTCCAGTGACGCCCGTTGAAGTATGAATACCGCACTATTGAATAAATGCTATGTTTGTACCTCCTTGTCACACCTACATCCACCCATAAGGACTAAATCCCGCCCAAAACTGATATAGACGTTTTATTTATCGTTCATTAGGGCGAACCACCTCAATTTAGAGTAAATAATCTAAATAAACAGACTATTGTTGACCTACTTTCGATTTTTCCATTATATACGACCTAGATATGAAATAACATCGCAAATAATATCAGGAACACACCTATCACTGCCCAAATCGCACCAGTCACGCACGTTGAAGTATAAATACCGTCCTATTGAAGAAATGCTATGTTTGTACCTCCTTGTCAAACCTACATCCACCCATAAGGACTAAATTCCGCCCAAAACTGATATAGACGTTTTATTTATCGTTCATTATGGTGAACTACTTCAATTTAGAGTAAATAATCTAAATAAACAGACTATTGTTGACCTACTTTCCATTTTTCTATTATATACGACCTAGATATGAAATAACATCGCAAGTAATATCAGGAACACACCTATCACTGCCCAAATCGCTCCAGTCACGCACGTTGAAGTTTAAATACCGCCCTATTGAAGAAATGCTATGTTTGTACCTCCTTGTCACACCTACATCCACCCATAAGGAGTAAATCCCGCCCAAAACTGATATAGACGTTTTATTTATCGTTCATTAGGGTGAACCACCTCAATTTAGAGTAAATAATCTAAACAAACAGACTATTGTTAACCTACTTTCGATTTTTCTATTATATACGACCTAGATATGAAATAACAACCCAAATAATATTAGGAACATACCTATCACTGCCCAAATCGCTCCAGTCACGCCCGTTGAAGTATAAATACTGCCCAATTTATGAAATGCTATGTTTGTACCTCCTTGTCACACCTACATCCACCCATAAGGAGTAAATCCCGCCCAAAACCGATATAGACGTTTTATTTATCGTTCATTAGGGTGAACGACCTCAATTTAAAGTAAATAATCTAAATAAACAGACTATGTTGACCTACTTTCGATTTTTCTATTATATACGACCTAGATATGAAATAACAATCCAAATAATATCAGGAACAACCCTATCACTGCCAAAATCGCTCCAGTCACGCCCGTTGTAGTATAAATACTGCCCTATTGAAGAAATGCTATGTTTGTACCTCCTTGTCACACCTACATCCACCCATAAGGACTAAAGTCCGCCCAAAACCGATATAAACGTTTTATGTATCGTTCATTAGGGTGAACTACCTCAATTTAGAGTAAATAATCTAAATAAACAGACTATTGCTGACCTACTTTCGATTTTTCCATTATATACGACCTAGATATGAAATAACAACCCAAATAATATCAGGAACACACCTATCACTGCCCAAATCGCTCCAATCACGCCCGTGGAAGTATAAATACCGCCCTATTGAAGAAATGCTATGTTTGTACCTCCTTGTCACACCTACATCCACCCATAAGGACTAAATCCCGCCCAAAACAGATATAGACGTTTTGTTATCGTTCATTAGGGTGAACCACCTCAATTTAGAGTAAATAATCTAAATAAACAGACTATTGTTCACCTACTTCCGATTTTTCTATTTTATACGACCTAGATTTGAAATAACTAACCAAATAATATCAAGAACACACCTATCACTGCCCAAATCGCTCCAGTCACGCCCGTCGAAGTATAAATACCGCACTATTGAATAAATGCTATGTTTGTACCTCCTTGTCACACCTACATCCACCCATAAGGACTAAATCCCGCCCAAAACTGATATAGACGTTTTATTTATCGTTCATTAGGGCGAACCACCTCAATTTAGAGTAAATAATCTAAATAAACAGACTATTGTTGACCTACTTTCGATTTTTCCATTATATACGACCTAGATATGAAATAACATCGCAAATAATATCAGGAACACACCTATCAATGCCCAAATCGCACCAGTCACGCACGTTGAAGTATAAATACCGTCCTATTGAAGAAATGCTATGTTTGTACATCCTTGTCAAACCTACATCCACCCATAAGGTCTAAATTCCGCCCAAAACTGATATAGACGTTTTATTTATCGTTCATTATGGTGAACCACTTCAATTTAGAGTAAATAATCTAAATAAACAGACTATTGTTGACCTACTTTCGATTTTTCTATTATATACGACCTAGATATGAAATAACATCGCAAGTAATAACAGGAACACACCTATCACGGCCCAAATCGCTCCAGTGACGCCCGTTGAAGTATAAATACCGCCCTATTGAAGAAATGCTATGTTTGTACCTCCTTGTCACACCTACATCCACCCATAAGGACTAAATTACGCCCAAAACTGATATAGACGTTTTATTTATCGTTCATTAAGGTGAACTACCTCAATTTAGAGTAAATAATCTAAATAAAGAGATTATTGTTGACCTACTTTTGATTTTTTTATTATATACGACCTAGATATGAAATAACAACCCAAATAATATCAGGAACACACCTATCACTGCCCAAATCGCTCCAGTCACGGCCGTTGAAGTATAAATACCGCCCTATTGAAGAAATGCTATGTTTGTACCTCCTTGTCACACCTACATCCACCCATAAGGAGTAAATCCCGCCCAAAACTGATATAGACGTTTTATTTATCGTTCATTAGGGTGAACCACCTCAATTTAGAGTAAATAATCTAAATAAACTGAATATTGTTGACCTACTTTCGATTTTTCCATTAAATACCACCTAGATATGAAATAACATCGCAAATAATATCAGGAACACACGTATCACTGCCCAAATCGCTCCAGTCACGCACGTTGAAGTTTAAATACCGCCCTATTGAAGAAATGCTATGTTTGTACCTCCTTGTCACACCTACATCCACCCATAAGGAGTAAATCCCGCCTAAAACTGATATAGACGTTTTATTTATCGTTCATTAGGGTGAACCATCTCAATTTAGAGTAAATAATCTAAACAAACAGACTATTGTTAACCTACTTTCGATTTTTCTATTATATACGACCTAGATATGAAATAACAACCCAAATAATATCAGGAACATACCTATCACTGCCCAAATCGCTCCAGTCACGCCCGTTGAAGTATAAATACCGCCAAATTTATGAAATGCTATGTTTGTACCTCCTTGTCACACCTACATCCACCCATAAGGAGTAAATCACGCCCAAAACCGATATAGACGTTTTATTTATCGTTCATTAGGGTGAACGACCTCAATTTAAAGTAAATAATCTAAATAAACAGACTATGTTGACCTACTTTCGATTTTTCTATTATATACGACCTAGATATGAAATAACAACCCAAATAATATCAGGAACACACCTATCACTGCCCAAATCGCTCCAGTCACGCCCGTTGTAGTATGAATACTGCCCTATTGCAGAAATGCTATGTTTGTACCTCCTTGTCACACCTACATCCACCCATAAGGACTAAATTCCGCCCAAAACCCATATAAACGTTTTATGTATCGTTCATTAAGGTGAACTACCTCAATTTAGAGTAAATAATCTAAATAAACAGACTATTGCTGACCTACTTTCGATTTTTCCATTATATACGACCTAGATATGAAATAACAACCCAAATAATATCAGGAACACACCTATCACTGCCCAAATCGCTCCAGTCACGCCCGTTGAAGTATAAATACCGCCCTATTAAAGAAATGCTATGTTTGTACCTCCTTGTCACACCTACATCCACCCATAAGGACAAAATCCCGCCCAAAACAGATATAGACGTTTTAGTTATCGTTCATTAGGGTGAACCACCTCAATTTAGAGTAAATAATCTAAAATAAACAGACTATTGTTGTCCTACTTTCGATTTTTCTATTATATACGACCTAGATATGATATAACAACCCAAATAATATCAGGAACACACCTATCACTGCCCAAACCGCGCCAGTGACGCCCGTTGAAGTATAAATACCGCCCTATTGAAGAAATGCTATGTTTGTACCTCCTTGTCACACCTACATCCACCCATAAGGACTAAATCCCGCCCAGAACAGATATAGACGTTTTAGTTATCGTTCATTAGGGTGAACCACCTCATTTTAGAGTAAATAATCTAAATAAACAGACTATTGTTGACCTACTTTCGATTTTTCCATTATATACGACCTAGATATGAAATAACAACCCAAATAATATCAGGAACACACCTATCACTGCCCAAATCGCTCCAGTGACGCCCGTTGAAGTATAAATACCGCCTTATTAAAGAAATGCTATGTTTTGTACCTCCTTGTCACACCTACATCCACCCATAAGGACTAAATCCCGCCCAAAACAGATATAGACGTATTAGTTATCGTTCATTAGAGTGAATCACCTCAATTTAGAGTAAATAATCTAAATAAACAGACTATTGTTGACCTACCTTCGATTTTTCCATTATATACGACCTAGATATGAAATAACAACCCAAATAATATCAGAAACACACCTATCACTGCCCAAATCGCTCCAGTCACGCCCGTTGAAGTATAAATGCCGCCCTATTTAAGAAATGCTATGTTTGTACCTCCTTGTCACACCTACATCCACCCATAAGGACTAAATCCCGCCCAAAACAGATATAGACGTTTTAGTTATCGTTCATTAGGGTGAACCACCTAATTTTAGAGTAAATAATCTAAAATAAACAGACTATTGTTAACCTACTTTCGATTTTTCTATTATATACGACCTAGATATGAAATAACAACCCAAATAATATCAGGAACACACCTATCACTGCCCAAAACGCTCCAGTCACGCCCGTTGAAGTATAAATACGCCCTATTTATGAAATGCTATGTTTGTACCTCCTTGTCACACCTACATCCACCCATAAGGAGTAAATCCCGCCCAAAACTGATATAGACGTTTTATTTATCGTTCATTAGGGTGAACGACCTCAATTTAGAGTAAATAATCTAAATAAACAGACTATTGTTGACCTACTTTCGATTTTTCTATTATATACGACCTAGATATGAAATAACAACCCAAATAATATCAGGAACACACCTATCACTGCCCAAAACGCTCCAGTCACGCCCGTTGAAGTATAAATACCGCCCTATTGAAGAAATGCTATGTTTGTACCTCCTTGTCACACCTACATCCACCCATAAGGACTAAATCCCGCCCAAAACAGATATAGACGTTTTAGTTATCGTTCATTAAGGTGAACCACCTCAATTTAGAGTAAATAATCTAAAATAAACAGACTATTGTTGACCTACTTTCGATTTTTCTATTATATACGACCTAGATATGATATAACAACCCAAATAATAACAGGAACACACCTATCACTGCCCAAATCGCTCCAGTGACGCCCGTCGAAGAATAAATACCGCCCTATTGAAGAAATGCTATGTTTGTACCTCCTTGTCACACCTACATCCACCCATAAGGACTAAATCCCGCCCAAAACAGATATAGACGTATTAGTTATCGTTCATTAGGGTGAATCACCTCAATTTAGAGTAAATAATCTAAATAAACTAAGTATTGTTGACCTACCTTCGATTTTCCATTATATACGACCTAGATATGAAATAACAACCCAAATAATATCGGGAACACATCTATCACTGCCCAAATCGCTCCAGTGACGCCCGTGGAAGTATAAGTACCGCCCTATTGAAGAAATGCTATGTTTGTACCTCCTTGTCACACCTACATCCACCCATAAGGACTAAATCCCGCCCAAAACAGATATAGACGTATTAGTTATCGTTCATTAGGGTGAATCACCTCAATTTAGAGTAAATAATCTAAATAAACAGAGTATTGTTGACCTACCTTCGATTTTTCCATTATATACGACCTAGATATGAAATAACAACCCAAATAATATCAGGAACACACCTATCACTCCCCAAATCGCTCCAGTGACGCCCGTTGAAGTATAAATACCGCCTTATTAAAGAAATGCTATGTTTTGTACCTCCTTGTCACACCTACGTCCACCCATAAGGACTAAATCCCGCCCAAAACAGATATAGACGTATTAGTTATCGTTCATTAGGGTGAATCACCTCAATTTAGAGTAAATAATCTAAATAAACAGAGTATTGTTGACCTACCTTCGATTTTTCCATTATATGCGACCTAGATATGAAATAACAACCCAAATAATATCAGGAACACACCTATCACTGCCCAAATCGCCCCAGTGACGCCCGTTGAAGTATAAATACCGCCCTATTGAAGAAATGCTATGTTTGTACCTCCTTGTCACACCTACATCCACCCATAAGGACTAAATCCCGCCCAAAACAGATATAGACGTATTAGTTATCGTTCATTAGGGTGAATCACCTCAATTTAGAGTAAATAATCTAAATAAACTAAGTATTGTTGACCTACCTTCGATTTTCCATTATATACGACCTAGATATGAAATAACAACCCAAATAATATCGGGAACACATCTATCACTGCCCAAATCGCTCCAGTGACGCCCGTGGAAGTATAAGTACCGCCCTATTGAAGAAATGCTATGTTTGTACCTCCTTGTCACACCTACATCCACCCATAAGGACTAAATCCCGCCCAAAACAGATATAGACGTATTAGTTATCGTTCATTAGGGTGAATCACCTCAATTTAGAGTAAATAATCTAAATAAACAGAGTATTGTTGACCTACCTTCGATTTTTCCATTATATACGACCTAGATATGAAATAACAACCCAAATAATATCAGGAACACACCTATCACTCCCCAAATCGCTCCAGTGACGCCCGTTGAAGTATAAATACCGCCTTATTAAAGAAATGCTATGTTTTGTACCTCCTTGTCACACCTACGTCCACCCATAAGGACTAAATCCCGCCCAAAACAGATATAGACGTATTAGTTATCGTTCATTAGGGTGAATCACCTCAATTTAGAGTAAATAATCTAAATAAACAGAGTATTGTTGACCTACCTTCGATTTTTCCATTATATGCGACCTAGATATGAAATAACAACCCAAATAATATCAGGAACACACCTATCACTGCCCAAATCGCCCCAGTGACGCCCGTTGAAGTATAAATACCGCCCTATTGAAGAAATGCTATGTTTGTACAGGCCGTCAAAGTTATGTTAGCGTGGTGCGCAGAGACGGATTTGGTAAAGATACGATGGTGGGGAGAAAGTGTAGGGCTGGTAGTGCGGTAGGGGAGGGGGCTCTTACAGCTGGGTTGCTGGAATGCACAACACAGCAAATAGTACCGTTATCGCTTTAGTTTGTGTGACAGTGTTTATGTCTTTAGTGTATCGACCAAAACAGTATTTTTCAATACTAAATATGCCTCAACCGCAGACAACATGTCTGTTCGGCAAAGGAGTGGCGCTCAGAAGCCAAACTAAATGCATTGTTATTAATGTATTTAAAAACATATATTCTGAAAATCCCAACAAGTCTTGCTCGGTAATTAAAGACCGCGTAGCTAACCTTTGTGGAATATCTGTTCATACATTTAGGAAATTATTGACGGAGGGAAAACGATTAGGAGAAAACGAAACATTCAGTACACCAGGTAAAATTCGTACAAGAAAAATTAAAAAAGTCAACATCGATGATTTTAAAAAATGTGCATTACGAAATATAGCTCTTAATTTTCATACGACTCATCACGCGCTTCCAACATTGAAGAATGTGCTAATAGTTTTAAAGCTTAAATATCCGGAATTAGAATTTAATTTCACTCATGAAATTTTACGCAAAATTTTAAAATCCATGGGATTTAAATGAAAAAAAACTGAAAATAAAGAAGGGTTGTGATCGAAAAACATGACATACGCTTTAAAAGAGTATGCTATTTAAATAAAATTCGACAGTATAGAGCGGAAATAGGCCATAATATTTTCAGATGAGTCTTATATTCATTCGACGCATATCACGAATTTAGCATGGACTGATGAATCTGTTAACGGCTACAAAAAAAAAATATTTCAAAGGGATCAAGACTAATCATAGTCCACGCTGGCAGTGAAACAGGAAGTGTGGAAAATGCCCTTTTGGTCTTTACAACAGGCCAGAAAACAGGAGATTATCACAACGACATGAATGCGGGAAACTATGAGAAGTTGTGTTTCTCCTTTCTTTACGTCAGCTGGAGTAGAACGAGCCAAAACACGCATGCGCAAACGTAAACGTCTAACGTGAGTCATCCCTTCTACAGCCGGCCGTACTCCCCACTCACTTCTCCTACATGCGCGAACTACGCTTACAAAACTTTGACAGCCTGTACGTTTATGTACGTACTTCGCAGGTGGTGCCGGTTCTCGTATCTCGGTTGATAGTTGTCAACTGTCTAACTGTTAGTTTTCTCTTCCAATTGTTGCTGGATACCGACAGTGTGCTGAGATGTGTATAATAGAAATGACAGATAAAGTAGAAAATAAACAAAGAAGAAGAAGAGAGTGGCAGGAGGATACCTAGCCTCGCGACTTTAATCCTCCTCCCGGAAATACACATTATAAGAAGAAAACGGAGAGTCTACCCTAGCATGTGAAACCACTACCCCCACGAAACCTTTCCTCAATCCATGTACCCGGAGGACAGAACCTCCGTGGGCTGAGTACATGACCCGTGGTACCATTTTTGGCAATGAAGCCCCGAAGCCCTGAATGGTCGCGGGCCCGTGATCCCAAGCCACTTGCCAGGGATCGCTACAGATTGTCTAGCCCTCCAGACGCCGGCTGGGACTTACCGCGCTTTCCAGGCTAGGCGGGACGCCGTACCCCACTGGATACCGACAAACGTTTTTTTTCCAACCACAACACTTAGTAATATTTATAGAAAAAGTACCAAAAACAAATTTAAGAACCTACATCCTTTCCTGCCGCCATTTTCAATGTTTTTCAACGATAAAAATAAGTTTACCAACAAAGTCAATAAGTAATTCATATCTAAATAATTCTAACACAGTGTTTATAATAATTTCTAAACAATACCAAAATAAATACCATATGCAATACATCTGAGTTCTGTATCAGTAAACACGTAACTTAATAACTTTTAAACAAACCAGAAACCAATCTGCAACATGTTTGGCAAACATACGTCAACAACAATTTCATATTTTTGCATATTAATTGTAAATAATTACTAAATTAATAAACCAGCGAATTAAAGAAGTAAACACAGAAGTAAACTAGTTTTATTTTAAAATACAATCATGAATTCGCTTTTTCACCCCGGCGCGGTTTTGTGTCTTGTTCTTCTTGGGTTGTAGTAGTATGGTGTTCATGAATGTTGTTCTCCGTCATTTAGCCGGTGATAACCGCTACCGGGGTGCACGTGTATTACTACGGACGCGACGGGTTTACACCCCATTAATTTTGATTTTTTTTTTTTTTTTTTTTTTTTTTTTTTTTTTTTTTTATCCGAAATATGTTGAACCTAGGCCAACGTGTGTGAGCAAGAAAAATTTGTATCCATGTTCCAAAGATCGTGAAGCGTTGTAGCAAGGTGAAATTTCGCAGGTGTCTATCCAAACGATGTGTAGAAATGTGGAGCAAGTGGAATTTAGGTTTGGCGTTCAGTGTGTAAATATGGTTGGCTGAAAGATTAACTAATTTTATTAATATGGTAACCCTAATGGGAGCCACATAAAACATTTACAGAATATCACAAAATTTTAAAGTTATGAATTAAATCAATTAATATAAAACAAGAAATAAAACAATGCTATTAAAAAATATATTCAATTTAATGTAAACTTTAAAAGAACAGGAATAAAGTCTCCTAATAACTTGACCAGAGTAAAATATTTTCCATTACAGTTATAAGTCTGTAACAGACATAATTGTGATTTGTGTTCATAAGACAAAACTGTTTTAGCAATGAAATGGCTTCACTCAGGAACAGTCCGTTTTAACTGACTTTTGCGTTATAGTAAAATGTTTAAATTTGGTTGTTAAATATTTATTAGAATTATTGTTGTGTTGTTCTGAACTTTATTAAAACAAACAAAACATGGTTTTTAATTTTGTGTTTGTATTAAACGTTGCACATGTATTAAAAATTATTTGACTTTCGAAGTGTGTTACCTTAAATAGGTTGTTATAAAACTTACTTATTTAGTTTTATAATAAGTTCTAATTTGACCAAATTTATTTTTATTTAATAAAAGTTTATTATAACTTAAATTTGTTATTATCAATTAAATATATGGTAAAGTTTTATGGTAGGGAAAGAATAGGCTGGTTTTGGGTTTTAAAATAACTAAATATTTGGTAATCTTTTATTATTAAAAATTTGAGGAATAAATTGTTAGTTAAATTCTCATATATCATGTGGTTTAGAATTTAAATATTTAAAGAAAACAACTTACCTTGGGTGACCCAGTGTTCTTCTTGTATACTTGTTATCTTGAACACCGTGATGGGAAGTCGATATTCACCCAAGCATCTATAATGTTTCCAAAATTGTTGGTATTAGAAGTTAGTAAATGAAACATTTAATCTAATATATAGATAATGGAATACTGACTACGAATAACTATAAGCTTTTTAAAAGTGTTTCCGATTGATGTGAGATTTTATTTTGCTCTGTTTGGACAGCACTCTAACAGTTCCCTAGATATCAAGTTCTAGATACAGATGCAGTTTTTGTAAAGTTAGATGAGACGTTACTAATAGGCAATATACCATATAATATGCTGTATTTTGTATGAAAGTATTATTGTCGAAGAGCTTTCATTCTATCGACAATAACTGCCCTTAGAAGGCTCGATATGTATTAAAGCCCTAACTAAACCTTATGTAAGCCGACAAGTATTCAGAGCGTACCTTTTTAGAGGAGGTTTCAGCAACAACATTTATAAATGCTCTTACATCAATACACAAGGGTGATATCATATTTGTGAGGTATATTGTATTACTAATTCTTTGAGGAAACAAATTATTTAACAATTAATAATTTTGTAAAACTCATACTTGGAAATTTAAGGTTCGTAAATTTTAATTAATTTGATTAGTAAAGTAATGGAGTGTACAAGTTTGATTTGAAATTAAAGTAAATTTACGTACCTTCCACTGAACGCCGAAGCTGTGATGTTGTTTCTAAAAATAAAAAGAAATAATTAATTTAATAAATGAATAAAACGTCTGTAACATTGTAAATCATATTCAACTTTCAATTAAACAACAGCTGCAAATGAAAACACTCCTGGCGAAATATTTATTAATGATAACTAAATAAATAAAAACCCAATAACCAAAATATAAAATTTTAATTTTACTGAAAATTACTTTAAGTACGTTTCTATTACATGGTAAATCATTTGTTATGTTTTGAAAGCCGGCAAAGGACATACAATAAATATTTTAGATAAACAAAATTATGTTATTAGAAAGGAAGAATTGTTAAACGTAAAAATTAAACATTTTTTTATTAAATAAATTTATAAACATAACTAAGGAAGTGGTTAAGCTTTGTAAATCGGCAATACAAGATAATGAGAGGTTTAAACAAACGCATTCTAGCCATGTAATACTAAGGTAATACTGCCCATTCAAAACTTCATAATCCTGGTAAGATGATGAGGCCTTTAGTGACGGGAATAAATTTCCCTAATAATTATTTACCTGAATGGTTGGTGTTTCCCTAATAATTATTTACCTGAATGGTTGGTGAAACATTTCTCTAAATTTTATTTGCAAGGGGAACTTACATAATGAAAAAGCAGAGTAGAGTTTGTGAATAAAATTAAAGAAGAAACCTGGACAAATACGACGTTTTAGTGTCTATTGACGTCTGTTACCGATTTACCATTATTCCAAGACTTCTTCTGAAGATGATTACCGGTAATCGAACCTACATGAAGTAATTTTCAATAAAATGAAAGACTTTTTTGTTGTGGTTAGTTGTTTTTTTTAAATTTCTTGAAATTAGTTCACAGCGCTCAAAAAAATGTGGTAATGACCTTAAAAATAGGTGTAAATAAGATTGCGCCTATACTTGCACTTAGGTAGGATACCAGAAAATCAATGTTAATTGATAAAAGTTGAAAAAACACCAAAAACGTTTTCAAAATACGCGGTAGATTAGAGATATGTGGAAAACCGAGGAGCCATAGCCTAGTATATATGTGTTACTAGATCAGGGATTGCAAAGGCCAAAAACAAACTTTTTAACGATAAAAGCTTCAATAAAGATGTAGTATAGATAATAGGCTACATGTTAAAAGTTTTACAGACTTTAGGACAGATGTTATATGTTATAGGACTTTAGGACAGATGGTATACATGTTAAAGGTTTTACAGACTAATCTAGATGTAGTTTAACTTACTATAGATTTACTGATAGGTTTGTTAGGAAAATCAATGGGGAGCAGACATTGACAATAGGTTATATAAAGAAATGAAACAACAATTTTTACCTCTTTATGTAAAAAAATTCTCTGAATGTTCACTTTTACATCGACGGTGGTGTAAATAAATAAGTTTGGCTTCATTACCGAAAGAATACACAAGAGAAAAACTGATATAAATGTACAATAATTGAAAGTTTGTGTTAATTTAGAAAACAAAAGTAGCTCTTTTTGACCTGAAAGGTTTTTACTGTGTTTTAAACAGACGTAAGAGAATCAAAAGGAGCCGCTGTATACAATAGAAACGTTATGGGTAAAATATTAGAAGTACAACCATAGTAATAGATAAGGACGAAGCGCGGCTATTTTTTCTAGTGTTTACTCAATGAGTCCTTAAATATTTAGTTGTTTAGTTAAACAAAATTTTATGGTAAAAACGTAGGAAGAATAAGTGACATAAAATAACATTTATAGAATCTAAAAATGTTCTTTGTCCCTGGTTAAAAATTGTGACGAGACCCAATATCTATTTATTGTACATAAACCCTGTGATGAAATGAAGGAATATAATTGTAAGCATCCCAAACCTGTCCCATTGCTACCCTTGCATTTATGTTGTGTTTAAACTAGTGGTCAACTGAAAATGAGAAAGTAGCTGGGTTTGGGCAAAAAGTAAACTTTCCTTTTTGTGTTTTTTTATCTCGTAAACTTTAAATAAGGATTTTTAAAATGAATTATAAATATACAAATATTCTTTAAGTGACGTAACTTTAAATCCAAAGTTGAAGATTGGGAAATAGAAAATAATGTTTCTCTTACATGTAGAGTGAGTGGTGCTGTTGTCTTCTCTGTTGTCTTGTCTAGAGTCTAGTGCTTCGCCTTCTTCGTGTAAATGTTCTGGAAATTAAACAGTAATTTAATAAGATTATATTGATTTCAGCGAGTTTAGGAATTACAGATTTAGATTTCATCTTATTACTAAGCATATACATTACAAAGCTTTATACGTAGCTCTATAGAACAAGCATAATAAATAAAATCATTTCTTTCTATAAGCTTTGAGAAAACAATAAAAATTATTTCCAACACAGGAAAATTAATATCAAGGGAGGAGAAGTATGAGTTTAATGAATCGAAGGAATACATCGTCAACATGAGCCGGGATCAGAGAATAACCTTAGTGAGAATAATCCATAAAAATGAACCAGATACGTGGGGAAGAGCAAAATAATTTATGACTGACCAGGACGGATATTTTAAAATAAAATTAAAAGTTATAATTAAACTTTGAATTAAATTTAACTTCGAAATAAAAAGTTTTGAATTAAATTTAAGTAGCTTGAACTGAACTTCAATTAAAGCAGTTATTTTTAATGAAAATAATTAAAAATATTTAATAATGGGTAGAAACTTTAAGTTATTTTCAAAGCAACTTGACGACAATATTATTTAAGGAGCTGCTAAAATTAGATCGTGTAACTTATGAATTCATAACTGTATAAATTAGAACCATCTAAGCACAATATTACTACAATTACTATAATAAATTATTAATTTCACTGTTACTTTGTACACAAAGCAATTACATGGTAATAATCATCATGTGTACTGTTACCATTAAATCATGTAACCAGTTCTCAGGTTTGAGGATAAATATGTGGCAAGAGACAAAGTTCCACAAACACACACACAACACACACACACACACACACACACACACACACACACAAGAAATAAAACAAAGTTTGAAAATGTGGCATTAATTATTACCTTACTTTATTTTTAAAAAGACTTACCCCCGTCGCTCTCCGTGTATATTGATTCTGTGTCTGTGTTTTCTGTGATGTCTGAATCTATAACATTAAAACAATAAATTAGAAAAGATTGTTCAAAAATGAAGACAAAATTACAGTAAATCTAATTAAAGGTTAATAATAAAGTATTTAATTACGCAATGATTTACTGTATTAAAAAAAAAAACCCTTACCTTCATTGTGGTGTTTTCTCCTTCTCCTTCTTCGTGTTGTGAGATCAATGTCTGATTCTATAACATTTAAATCAATAAATTAGAAAAGGATGAATAAAGTTGAAAAAACTTTTACATTATATCTAATAAAAGGTCAATAATTAGGTATTTAAGAATAAATTTCCTTGACTTACCAGTGTCGGTGTCTGAGGATGTTTTTATAAGGGTGTAGTCTGAGTCTGTAACATTTAGATCAATAAATTAGAAAAGAATATCTAAAGTTGAAGAAACATTTACAGCAAATCTAATCAAGTATAGGCATTTATTCAGGAATAATTGGGCTTACTGTATATTAAAAAGACCTACCCTTGTCGCTGAAAAGAATGGCTAAAGTTGGAGAAACATTGACAGCAAATGGAATCAAATATTAGTAAGTAATTATTTAAAAATAAAAGGGCTTACTGTATTTTTAAAAACTTACCGTGGTCAATGTTGCTGTTCGTGTTGGTGTCGGTGTGATATATGTCTGATTCTTCAGATTCTATAACATTTAAATCAATAAATTAGATATGAATGTCAAATGTTGAAGAAACAGTAAATCTAATCAGAGTTTATTAATTAGATATTCAAGAAAAAAGAGATTTACTGTATTTCGAAAAACGTCTACACTCGTCGCTGCCTTTATAAGCTCTTTTGTGTAATATGAATATGTCTTCTAATTGTATAACTTTTAAATCAATAAATAAGAAAAGATTATCCAAAGTTGAAGAGACTACTACAACAAATCTATCAAGTTCTTAGTAAGTAATTATTTAAGAATAAAAGGGCTTACTGTATTTTAAAAAAAGACTTACCGCTCTCACTGATGGTGTCTGTGTCCCTCTCTGTGACTTCTTCTATAACATTTAAATCAATAAATTAGATAAAAATGTCAAATGTTAAAAAACATTTATAGTAAATCTAATCAAAGCTTATTAATTAAATATGTAAGAATACTTGGTATTTAAGATTAGAGGCTTAGGTTCGTAAAAGATAGTTTCGAAACGAGTCAGCAAGTAAGCTCCAAAGTATTCATTTAGTGATGTATTAATTAAATATAATTTAAGAATAAATGAGGTCACTGTGTTTTCAATAAAACTTACCCTCATCCGTGTGTGTGATTTGTCTGCAAAAGAGGCTCGTGTTTTGTGTTTCTATAACATTTAAATCAACAAATTAGAAAAAGTTTAAAGTTGAAGAATCATCTACAGCAAATCTAATCAAGGATGAGTAATTAAGTATTTAGTACAAGGGCTTACAGTATTTTCAATAAAACTTACCATTGTCTTCGTTGTATCTGTATCTCTCGTGTATGATTATAACTTCAGTTTCTATAACATTTAAATCAATAAATTAGAAAAGAAAGTCCAAAGTTGAAGAACAATTTACAGTAAATCTAATCAAAGAATAGTTTTACTAATAAAGACCCAGTAAAACTAATAACAAAGTATTTAAGAATAAAAAGTCTTACTGTATTCTAAAGAAGAACTAAAGATGAAACATCTACAGCAAATGGAATCAAAAATTAGTAAGTAATTATTTTAAAATAATTTGACGTACTGTATTTTCAAGAAGACTTACCCTCGTTGTTGTAGTGGACCGTTTTTCTCAATATAATAACTTCTGCTTCTGTAACATTTAAAGCGATAAATTATTAAAAAAGAATATCTGTAGTTGAAGTAACATTAACAACAAATGTAGACCCTTAAACACAGTGGGTCTAAGTGATATTTGTTTATAAAAAATGAGTTTAGTGCTGTATATAGTGGAAAATAATAATATTTCAAGTGGTACAAGGAATCTATTATATTTAGGTATCTATGTTCTTTTTATACAGGTTCTACTACCTAACGTGAGCCCCTACCTCAACGAGAAAATTAAGTTTATTCTTTAGAGGCTAGGGGGTAAATGTGGCACTTGGGTCTCTGTACTTCTTACAGGTTTCATCTTGTGACTTGGAACTGCAGTAAAACCATTTGTTGTATCTATTTTTCACCATATTTATAGGCTTTTACACGATTATTTCAGTTTAAGAGTGAATGTATTGTTATCGTTGATATTTTTGTTGGCATAATCCTTTATAACGGCTCATTAAAAATGGATTCTTCAATACCTAATCCTCCTGGGGAAAGTACAGACATTGACGACATTTTCTATACGACACTGGACCTTTAGGAATGGATTCTTCAATACCTAATCCTCCTGGGGAAAGTACAGACATTGACAACATTTTCTATACGACACTGGACCTTTAGGAATGGATTCTTCAATACCTAATCCTCCTGGGGAAAGTACAGACATTGACAACATTTTCTATACGACACTGGACCTTTAGGAATGGATTCTTCAATACCTAATCCTCCTGGAAAAAGTACAGACATTGACGACAGTTTGTCTATACGACTCTGGACCATTTAGAATGGATTCTTCAATACCTAATCCTCCTGGGGAAAGTACAGACATTGACGACAGTTTCTTTATACGACTCTGGACCATTAAGAATGGATTCTTCAATACCTAATCCTTCTGGGGAAAGTACAGACATTGACGACAGTTTTTCTATACGACTCTGGCCCATTAGGAATGGATTCTGCAATACCTAATCCTCCTGGGGAAAGTACAGACATTGACGACAGTTTCTTTATACGACTCTGGACCATTAAGAATTGATTCTTCAGTACCTAATCCTTCTGGGGAAAGTACAGACATTGACGACATTTTGTCTATACGACTCTGGACCATTAAGAATGGATTCTTCAATCCCTAATCCTCCTGGGGAAAGTACAGACATTGACGACATTTTGTCTATACGACACTGGACCTTTAGGAATGGATTCTTCAATACCTAATCCTCCTGGGGAAAGAACAGACATTGACGACAGTTTGTCTATACGACTCTGGACCATTAGGAATGGATTCTTCAATGCCTAATCCTCCTGGGGAAAGTACAGACATTGACGACAGTTTGTCTATACGACTCTGGACCATTAGGAATGGATTCTTCAATACCTAATCCTCCTGGGGAAAGTACAGACATTGACGACAGTTTGTCTATACGACACTGGACCTTTAGGAATGGATTCTTCATTACCTAATCCTCCTGGGGAAAGTACAGACATTGACGACAGTTTGTCTATACGACTCTGGACCATTTAGAATGGATTCTTCAATACCTAATCCTCCTGGGGAAAGTACAGACATTGACGACAGTTTCTTTATACGACTCTGGACCATTAAGAATGGATTCTTCAATACCTAATCCTTCTGGGGAAAGTACAGACATTGACGACAGTTTTTCTATACGACTCTGGCCCATTAGGAATGGATTCTGCAATACCTAATCCTCCTGGGGAAAGTACAGACATTGACGACAGTTTCTTTATACGACTCTGGACCATTAAGAATTGATTCTTCAGTACCTAATCCTTCTGGGGAAAGTACAGACATTGACGACATTTTGTCTATACGACTCTGGACCATTAAGAATGGATTCTTCAATCCCTAATCCTCCTGGGGAAAGTACAGACATTGACGACATTTTGTCTATACGACACTGGACCTTTAGGAATGGATTCTTCAATACCTAATCCTCCTGGGGAAAGAACAGACATTGACGACAGTTTGTCTATACGACTCTGGACCATTAGGAATGGATTCTTCAATACCTAATCCTCCTGGGGAAAGTACAGACATTGACGACAGTTTGTCTATACGACTCTGGACCATTAGGAATGGATTCTTCAATACCTAATCCTCCTGGGGAAAGTACAGACATTGACGACAGTTTGTCTATACGACACTGGACCTTTAGGAATGGATTCTTCATTACCTAATCCTCCTGGGGAAAGTACAGACATTGACGACAGTTTGTCTATACGACTCTGGACCATTAAGAATGGATTCTTCAATACCTAATCCTCCTGGGGAAAGTACAGACATTGACGACAGTTTGTCTATACGACTCTGGACCATTAAGAATGGATTCTTCAATACCTAATCCTCCTGGGGAAAGTACAGACATTGACGACAGTTTGTCTATACGACTCTGGACCATTAAGAATGGATTCTTCAATACCTAATCCTCCTGGGGAAAGTACAGACATTGACGACAGTTTGTCTATACGACTCTGGACCATTAAGAATGGATTCTTCAATACCTAATCCTCCTGGGGAAAGTACAGACATTGACGACAGTTTGTCTATACGACTCTGGACCATTAAGAATGGATTCTTCAATACCTAATCCTCCTGGGGAAAGTACAGACATTGACGACATTTTCTATACGACACTGGACCTTTAGGAATGGATTCTTCAATACCTAATCCTCCTGGGGAAAGTACAGACATTGACGATATTTTCTATACGACACTGGACCATTAAGAATTGATTCTTCAATACCTAATTCTCCTAGGGAAAATACAGACATTGTCGACAGTTTGTGTATACGTCTCTGGACCATTAAGAATGGATTCTTCAATACCTAATTCTCCTGGGGAAAGTACAGACATTGGCGACATTTTCTATACGACTCTGGACCATTAAGAATGGATTCTTCAATACCTAATCCTCCTGGAAAAAGTACAGACATTGACGACAGTTTGTCTATACGACTCGGGACCATTAAGAATGGATTCTTCAATACCTAATCCTCCTGGGGAAAGTACAGACATTGACGACATTTTCTATACGACACTGGAACTTTAGGAATGGATTCTTCAATACCTAATCCTCCTGGAAAAAGTACAGACATTGACGACAGTTTGTCTATACGACTCTGGACCATTAAGAATGGATTCTTCAATACCTAATCCTCCTGGGGAAAGTACAGACATTGACGACATTTTCTATACGACACTGGACCTTTAGGAATGGATTCTTCAATACCTAATCCTCCTGGGGAAAGTACAGACATTGACGATATTTTCTATACGACACTGGACCATTAAGAATTGATTCTTCAATACCTAATTCTCCTAGGGAAAATACAGACATTGTCGACAGTTTGTGTATACGTCTCTGGACCATTAAGAATGGATTCTTCAATACCTAATTCTCCTGGGGAAAGTACAGACATTGGCGACATTTTCTATACGACTCTGGACCATTAAGAATGGATTCTTCAATACATAATCCTCCTAGGGAAAGTACAGACATTGGCGACATTTTCTATACGACTCTGGACCATTAAGAATGGATTCTTCAATACATAATCCTCCTGGGGAAAATACAGACATTGTCGACAGTTTGTGTATACGTCTCTGAACCTTTAAGAATGGATTCTTCAATACCTAATCCTCCTGGGGAAAGTACAGACATTGACGACAGTTTGTCTATACGACTCGGGACCATTAAGAATGGATTCTTCAATACCTAATCCTCCTGGGGAAAGTACAGACATTGACGACATTTTCTATACGACACTGGACCTTTAGGAATGGATTCTTCAATACCTAATCCTCCTGGGGAAAGTACAGATATTGACGACAGTTTGTCTATACGACTCTGGACCATTAACAATGGATTCTTCAATACCTAATCCTCCTGGGGAAAGTACAGAGATTGACGACAGTTTGTCTATACGACTCTGGACCATTAACAATGGATTCTTCAATACCTAATCCTCCTGGGGAAAGTACAGACATTGGCGACATTTTCTATACGACTCTGGACCATTAAGAATGGATTCTTCAATACATAATCCTCCTGGAAAAAGTACAGACATTGACGACAGTTTGTCTATACGACTCGGGACCATTAAGAATGGATTCTTCAATACCTAATCCTCCTGGGGAAAGTACAGACATTGACGACATTTTCTATACGACACTGGACCTTTAGGAATGGATTCTTCAAAACCTAATCCTCCTGGGGAAAGTACAGACATTGACGACATTTTCTATACGACACTGGACCTTTAGGAATGGATTCTTCAATACCTAATCCTCCTGGGGAAAGTACAGATATTGACGACAGTTTGTCTATACGACTCTGGACCATTAACAATGGATTCTTCAATACCTAATCCTCCTGGGGAAAGTACAGAGATTGACGTCAGTTTGTCTATACGACTCTGGCCCATTAGGAATGGATTCTTCAATACCTAATCCTCCTGGGGAAAGTACAAACATTGGCGACAGTTTGTCTATACGACTCTGAACCATTAAGAATGGATTCTTCAATACCTAATCCTCCTGGGGAAAGTACAGACATTGACGTCAGTTTGAATAAACGACTCTGAACCATTAAGAATTTATTCTTCAATACCTAATTCTCCTGGGAAAAGTACAGAGATGGCCGAAAGTTTGTTTATACGGCTCTGGACCTTTAGGAATGGATTCTTCAATACCTAATCCTCCTGGGGAAAGTACAGACATTGGCGACAGTTTGTCTATACGACTCTGAACCATTAAGAATTTATTCTTCAATACCTAATTCTCCTGGGAAAAGTACAGAGATGGCCGAAAGTTTGTTTATACGGCTCTGAACCATGAAGAATGTATTCTTCAATACCTAATCATCCTGGGGAAAGTACAGATATTGACGTCAGTTTGTATAAACGGCTCAGAACTATTAGGAATTTATTCTTCAATACCTAATTCTCCTGGGGAAAGTACAGAGATTGCCGACAGTTTGTTTATACGGCTCTGAATCATTAGGAATGGATTCTTCAATACCTAATCCTCCTGGGGAAAGTACAGATATTGACGTCAGTTTGTATAAACGGCTCAGAACTATTAGGAATTTATTCTTCAATACCTAATTCTCCTGGGGAAAGTACAGAGATTGCCGGCAGTTTGTTTATACGGCTCTGAATCATTAGGAATGGATTCTTCAATACCTAATCCTCCTGGGGAAAGTACAGACATTGACGTCAGTATGTTTATACGGCTCTGAATCATTAGGTATGGATTCTTCAATACCTAATCCTCCTGGGGAAGGTACAGATATTGACGTCAGTTTGTATAAACGGCTCAGAACTATTAGGAATTTATTCTTCAATACCTAATTCTCCTGGGGAAAGTACAGAGATTGCCGGCAGTTTGTTTATACGGCTCTGAATCATTAGGAATGGATTCTTCAATACCTAATCCTCCTGGGGAAAGTACAGACATTGACGTCAGTTTATATAAACGACTGTGAACCATTAAGAATTTATTCTTCAATACCTAATTCTCCTGGGAAAAGTACAGAGATGGCCGAAAGTTTGTTTATACGGCTCTGAACCATGAAGAATGGATTCTTCAATACCTAATCCTCCTGGGGAAAGTACAGACATTGACGTCAGTTTGTATAAACGGCTCAGAACTATTAAGAATTTATTCTTCAATACCTAATTCTCCTGGGAATAGTACAGAGATTGCCGACAGTTTGTCTATACGACACTGGACCTTTAGGAATGGATTCTTCAATACCTAATCCTCCTGGGGAAAGTACAGATATTGACGACAGTTTGTCTATACGACTCTGGACCATTAATAATGGATTCTTCAATACCTAATCCTCCTGGGGAAAGTACAGAGATTGACGTCAGTTTGTCTATACGACTCTGGACCATTAAGAATGGATTCTTCAATACCTAATCCTCCTGGGGAAAGTACAGAGATGGCCGAGAGTTTGTCTATACGACTCTGGCCCATTAGGAATGGATTCTTCAATACCTAATCCTCCTGGGGAAAGTACAGACATTGGCGACAGTTTGTCTATACGACTCTGAACCTTTAAGAATGGATTCTTCAATACCTAATCCTCCTGGGGAAAGTACAGACATTGACGTCAGTTTGTATAAACGACTCTGAACCATTAAGAATTTATTCTTCAATACCTAATTCTCCTGGGAAAAGTACAGAGATGGCCGAAAGTTTATTTATACGTCTCTGAACCATTAAGAATGGATTTTTCAACACCTAATCCTCCTGGGGAAAGTACAGACATTGACGTCAGTTTGTATAAACGGCTCAGAACTATTAAGAATTTATTCTTCAATACCTAATTCTCCTGGGGAAAGTACAGAGATTGCCGGCAGTTTGTTTATACGGCTCTGGACCTTTAGGAGTGGATTCTTCAATACCTAATCCTCCTGGGGAAAGTACAGACATTGACGTCAGTTTGTATAAACGACTCTGAACCATTAAGAATTTATTCTTCAATACCTAATTATCCTGGGAAAAGTACAGAGATGGCCGAAAGTTTGTTTATACGGCTCTGAACCATTAAGAATGGATTCTTCAATACCTAATCCTCCTGGGGAAAGTACAGACATTGACGTCTGTTTGTATAAACGGCTCAGAACTATTAAGAATTTATTCTTCAATACCTAATTCTCCTGGGGAAAGTACAGAGATTGCCGGCAGTTTGTTTATACGGCTCTGGACCTTTAGGAATGGATTCTTCAATACCTAATACTCCTGGGGAAAGTACAGACATTGGCGATTTTTTCTATCCGACTCTGGACCATTAGGAATGGATTCTTCAATACCTAATCCTCCTGGGAAAAGTACAGACATTGGCGACATTTTCTATACGACTCTGGACCATTAAGAATGGATTCTTCAATACCTAATCCTCCTGGGGAAAATACAGACATTGACGTCAGTTTGTATAAACGGCTCTGAACTATTAAGAATTTATTCTTCAAAACCTAATTCTCCTAGGGAAAGTACAGACATTGGCGACAGTTTGTCTATACGACTCTGAACCATTAAGAATGGATTCTTCAATACCTAATCCTCCTGGGGAAAATACAGACATTGACGTCAGTTTGTATAAACGGCTCTGAACTATTAAGAATTTATTCTTCAATACCTAATTCTCCTGGGGAAAGTACAGAGATTGCCGGCAGTTTGTTTATACGACTCTGAACCATTAAGAATGGATTCTTCAATACCTAATCCTCCTGGGGAAAGTACAGACATTGGCGACATTTTCTATACGACTCTGGACCATTAAGAATGGATTCTTCAATACCTAATCCTCCTGGGGAAAATACAGACATTGACGTCAGTTTGTATAAACGGCTCTGAACTATTAAGAATTTATTCTTCATTACCTAATTCTCCTAGGGAAAGTACAGACATTGGCGACAGTTTGTCTATACGACTCTGAACCATTAAGAATGGATTCTTCAATACCTAATCCTCCTGGGGAAAATACAGACATTGACGTCAGTTTGTATAAACGGCTCTGAACTATTAAGAATTTATTCTTCAATACCTAATTCTCCTGGGGAATGTACAGAGATTGCCGGCAGTTTGTTTATACGACTCTGAACCATTAAGAATGGATTCTTCAATACCTAATCCTCCTGGGGAAAGTACAGACATTGACGACAGTTTGTCTATACGACTCTGGACCATTAAGAATGGATTCTTCAATACCTAATCCTCCTGGGGAAAGTACAGACATTGACGACAGTTTGTCTATACGACTCTGGACCATTAAGAATGGATTCTTCAATACCTAATCCTCCTGGGGAAAGTACAGACATTGACGACATTTTCTATACGACACTGGACCTTTAGGAATGGATTCTTCAATACCTAATCCTCCTGGGGAAAGTACAGACATTGACGATATTTTCTATACGACACTGGACCATTAAGAATTGATTCTTCAATACCTAATTCTCCTAGGGAAAATACAGACATTGTCGACAGTTTGTGTATACGTCTCTGGACCATTAAGAATGGATTCTTCAATACCTAATTCTCCTGGGGAAAGTACAGACATTGGCGACATTTTCTATACGACTCTGGACCATTAAGAATGGATTCTTCAATACCTAATCCTCCTGGAAAAAGTACAGACATTGACGACAGTTTGTCTATACGACTCGGGACCATTAAGAATGGATTCTTCAATACCTAATCCTCCTGGGGAAAGTACAGACATTGACGACATTTTCTATACGACACTGGAACTTTAGGAATGGATTCTTCAATACCTAATCCTCCTGGAAAAAGTACAGACATTGACGACAGTTTGTCTATACGACTCTGGACCATTAAGAATGGATTCTTCAATACCTAATCCTCCTGGGGAAAGTACAGACATTGACGACATTTTCTATACGACACTGGACCTTTAGGAATGGATTCTTCAATACCTAATCCTCCTGGGGAAAGTACAGACATTGACGATATTTTCTATACGACACTGGACCATTAAGAATTGATTCTTCAATACCTAATTCTCCTAGGGAAAATACAGACATTGTCGACAGTTTGTGTATACGTCTCTGGACCATTAAGAATGGATTCTTCAATACCTAATTCTCCTGGGGAAAGTACAGACATTGGCGACATTTTCTATACGACTCTGGACCATTAAGAATGGATTCTTCAATACATAATCCTCCTAGGGAAAGTACAGACATTGGCGACATTTTCTATACGACTCTGGACCATTAAGAATGGATTCTTCAATACATAATCCTCCTGGGGAAAATACAGACATTGTCGACAGTTTGTGTATACGTCTCTGAACCTTTAAGAATGGATTCTTCAATACCTAATCCTCCTGGGGAAAGTACAGACATTGACGACAGTTTGTCTATACGACTCGGGACCATTAAGAATGGATTCTTCAATACCTAATCCTCCTGGGGAAAGTACAGACATTGACGACATTTTCTATACGACACTGGACCTTTAGGAATGGATTCTTCAATACCTAATCCTCCTGGGGAAAGTACAGATATTGACGACAGTTTGTCTATACGACTCTGGACCATTAACAATGGATTCTTCAATACCTAATCCTCCTGGGGAAAGTACAGAGATTGACGACAGTTTGTCTATACGACTCTGGACCATTAACAATGGATTCTTCAATACCTAATCCTCCTGGGGAAAGTACAGACATTGGCGACATTTTCTATACGACTCTGGACCATTAAGAATGGATTCTTCAATACATAATCCTCCTGGAAAAAGTACAGACATTGACGACAGTTTGTCTATACGACTCGGGACCATTAAGAATGGATTCTTCAATACCTAATCCTCCTGGGGAAAGTACAGACATTGACGACATTTTCTATACGACACTGGACCTTTAGGAATGGATTCTTCAAAACCTAATCCTCCTGGGGAAAGTACAGACATTGACGACATTTTCTATACGACACTGGACCTTTAGGAATGGATTCTTCAATACCTAATCCTCCTGGGGAAAGTACAGATATTGACGACAGTTTGTCTATACGACTCTGGACCATTAACAATGGATTCTTCAATACCTAATCCTCCTGGGGAAAGTACAGAGATTGACGTCAGTTTGTCTATACGACTCTGGCCCATTAGGAATGGATTCTTCAATACCTAATCCTCCTGGGGAAAGTACAAACATTGGCGACAGTTTGTCTATACGACTCTGAACCATTAAGAATGGATTCTTCAATACCTAATCCTCCTGGGGAAAGTACAGACATTGACGTCAGTTTGTATAAACGACTCTGAACCATTAAGAATTTATTCTTCAATACCTAATTCTCCTGGGAAAAGTACAGAGATGGCCGAAAGTTTGTTTATACGGCTCTGGACCTTTAGGAATGGATTCTTCAATACCTAATCCTCCTGGGGAAAGTACAGACATTGGCGACAGTTTGTCTATACGACTCTGAACCATTAAGAATTTATTCTTCAATACCTAATTCTCCTGGGAAAAGTACAGAGATGGCCGAAAGTTTGTTTATACGGCTCTGAACCATGAAGAATGTATTCTTCAATACCTAATCATCCTGGGGAAAGTACAGATATTGACGTCAGTTTGTATAAACGGCTCAGAACTATTAGGAATTTATTCTTCAATACCTAATTCTCCTGGGGAAAGTACAGAGATTGCCGACAGTTTGTTTATACGGCTCTGAATCATTAGGAATGGATTCTTCAATACCTAATCCTCCTGGGGAAAGTACAGATATTGACGTCAGTTTGTATAAACGGCTCAGAACTATTAGGAATTTATTCTTCAATACCTAATTCTCCTGGGGAAAGTACAGAGATTGCCGGCAGTTTGTTTATACGGCTCTGAATCATTAGGAATGGATTCTTCAATACCTAATCCTCCTGGGGAAAGTACAGACATTGACGTCAGTATGTTTATACGGCTCTGAATCATTAGGTATGGATTCTTCAATACCTAATCCTCCTGGGGAAGGTACAGATATTGACGTCAGTTTGTATAAACGGCTCAGAACTATTAGGAATTTATTCTTCAATACCTAATTCTCCTGGGGAAAGTACAGAGATTGCCGGCAGTTTGTTTATACGGCTCTGAATCATTAGGAATGGATTCTTCAATACCTAATCCTCCTGGGGAAAGTACAGACATTGACGTCAGTTTATATAAACGACTGTGAACCATTAAGAATTTATTCTTCAATACCTAATTCTCCTGGGAAAAGTACAGAGATGGCCGAAAGTTTGTTTATACGGCTCTGAACCATGAAGAATGGATTCTTCAATACCTAATCCTCCTGGGGAAAGTACAGACATTGACGTCAGTTTGTATAAACGGCTCAGAACTATTAAGAATTTATTCTTCAATACCTAATTCTCCTGGGAATAGTACAGAGATTGCCGACAGTTTGTCTATACGACACTGGACCTTTAGGAATGGATTCTTCAATACCTAATCCTCCTGGGGAAAGTACAGATATTGACGACAGTTTGTCTATACGACTCTGGACCATTAATAATGGATTCTTCAATACCTAATCCTCCTGGGGAAAGTACAGAGATTGACGTCAGTTTGTCTATACGACTCTGGACCATTAAGAATGGATTCTTCAATACCTAATCCTCCTGGGGAAAGTACAGAGATGGCCGAGAGTTTGTCTATACGACTCTGGCCCATTAGGAATGGATTCTTCAATACCTAATCCTCCTGGGGAAAGTACAGACATTGGCGACAGTTTGTCTATACGACTCTGAACCTTTAAGAATGGATTCTTCAATACCTAATCCTCCTGGGGAAAGTACAGACATTGACGTCAGTTTGTATAAACGACTCTGAACCATTAAGAATTTATTCTTCAATACCTAATTCTCCTGGGAAAAGTACAGAGATGGCCGAAAGTTTATTTATACGTCTCTGAACCATTAAGAATGGATTTTTCAACACCTAATCCTCCTGGGGAAAGTACAGACATTGACGTCAGTTTGTATAAACGGCTCAGAACTATTAAGAATTTATTCTTCAATACCTAATTCTCCTGGGGAAAGTACAGAGATTGCCGGCAGTTTGTTTATACGGCTCTGGACCTTTAGGAGTGGATTCTTCAATACCTAATCCTCCTGGGGAAAGTACAGACATTGACGTCAGTTTGTATAAACGACTCTGAACCATTAAGAATTTATTCTTCAATACCTAATTATCCTGGGAAAAGTACAGAGATGGCCGAAAGTTTGTTTATACGGCTCTGAACCATTAAGAATGGATTCTTCAATACCTAATCCTCCTGGGGAAAGTACAGACATTGACGTCTGTTTGTATAAACGGCTCAGAACTATTAAGAATTTATTCTTCAATACCTAATTCTCCTGGGGAAAGTACAGAGATTGCCGGCAGTTTGTTTATACGGCTCTGGACCTTTAGGAATGGATTCTTCAATACCTAATACTCCTGGGGAAAGTACAGACATTGGCGATTTTTTCTATCCGACTCTGGACCATTAGGAATGGATTCTTCAATACCTAATCCTCCTGGGAAAAGTACAGACATTGGCGACATTTTCTATACGACTCTGGACCATTAAGAATGGATTCTTCAATACCTAATCCTCCTGGGGAAAATACAGACATTGACGTCAGTTTGTATAAACGGCTCTGAACTATTAAGAATTTATTCTTCAAAACCTAATTCTCCTAGGGAAAGTACAGACATTGGCGACAGTTTGTCTATACGACTCTGAACCATTAAGAATGGATTCTTCAATACCTAATCCTCCTGGGGAAAATACAGACATTGACGTCAGTTTGTATAAACGGCTCTGAACTATTAAGAATTTATTCTTCAATACCTAATTCTCCTGGGGAAAGTACAGAGATTGCCGGCAGTTTGTTTATACGACTCTGAACCATTAAGAATGGATTCTTCAATACCTAATCCTCCTGGGGAAAGTACAGACATTGGCGACATTTTCTATACGACTCTGGACCATTAAGAATGGATTCTTCAATACCTAATCCTCCTGGGGAAAATACAGACATTGACGTCAGTTTGTATAAACGGCTCTGAACTATTAAGAATTTATTCTTCATTACCTAATTCTCCTAGGGAAAGTACAGACATTGGCGACAGTTTGTCTATACGACTCTGAACCATTAAGAATGGATTCTTCAATACCTAATCCTCCTGGGGAAAATACAGACATTGACGTCAGTTTGTATAAACGGCTCTGAACTATTAAGAATTTATTCTTCAATACCTAATTCTCCTGGGGAATGTACAGAGATTGCCGGCAGTTTGTTTATACGACTCTGAACCATTAAGAATGGATTCTTCAATACCTAATCCTCCTGGGGAAATAACAGACATTGACGTCAGTTTGTATAAACGGCTCTGAACTATTAAGAATTTATTCTTCAATACCTAATTCTCCTAGGGAAAGTACAGACATTGGCGACAGTTTGTCTATACGACTCTGAACCATTAAGAATGGATTCTTCAATACCTAATCCTCCTGGGGAAAATACAGACATTGACGTCAGTTTGTATAAACGGCTCTGAACTATTAAGAATTTATTCTTCAATACCTAATTCTCCTGGGGAAAGTACAGAGATTGCCGGCAGTTTGTTTATACGACTCTGAACCATTAGGAATGGATTCTTCAATACCTAATCCTCCTGGGGAAAATACAGACATTGACGTCAGTTTGTATAAACGGCTCTGAACTATTAAGAATTTATTCTTCAATACCTAATTCTCCTAGGGAAAGTACAGACATTGGCGACAGTTTGTCTATACGACTCTGGACCTTTAGGAATGGATTCTTCAATACCTAATCCTCCTGGGGAAAGTACAGACATTGACGACATTTTCTATACGACTCTGGACCATTAAGAATGGATTCTTCAATACCTAATCCTCCTGGGGAAAGTACAGACATTGGCGACAGTTTGTCTATACGACTCTGGACCTTTAGGAATGGATTCTTCAATACCTAATCCTCCTGGGGAAAGTACAAACATTGGCGACATTTTCTATACGACTCGGGATCATTAAGAATGGATTCTTCAATACCTAATTCTCCTGGGGATAGTACAGACATTGGCGACAGTTTGTCTATACGACTCTGAACCTTTAAGAATGGATTCTTCAATACCTAATCCTCCTGGGGAAAGTACAGACATTGACGTCAGTTTGTATAAACGACTCTGAACCATTAAGAATTTATTCTTCAATACCTAATTCTCCTGGGAAAAGTACAGAGATGGCCGAAAGTTTGTTTATACGGCTATGAACCATTAAGAATGGATTCTTCAATACCTAATTCTCCTGGGGAAAGTACAGACATTGGCGACAGTTTGTCTATACGACTCTGAACCTTTAAGAATGGATTCTTCAATACCTAATCCTCCTGGGGAAAGTACAGACATTGACGTCAGTTTGTATAAACGACTCTGAACCATTAAGAATTTATTCTTCAATACCTAATTCTCCTGGGAAAAGTACAGAGATGGCCGAAAGTTTGTTTATACGGCTCTGAACCATTAAGAATGGATTCTTCAATACCTAATCCTCCTGGGGAAAGTACAGACATTGACGTCAGTTTGTATAAACGGCTCAGAACTATTAAGAATTTATTCTTCAATACCTAATTCTCCTGGGGAAAGTACAGATATTGACGACAGTTTGTCTATACGACTCAGGACCATTAATAATGGATTCTTCAATACCTAATCCTCCTGGGGAAAGTACAGAGATTGACGTCAGTTTGTCTATACTACTCTGGCCCATTAGGAATGGATTCTCCAATACCTAATCCTCCTGGGGAAAGTACAGACATTGGCGACAATTTGTCTATACAACTCTGAACCTTTAAGAATGGATTCTTCAATACCTAATCCACCTGGGGAAAGTACAGACATTGACGTCAGTTTGTATAAACGACTCTGAACCATTAAGAATTTATTCTTCAATACCTAATTCTCCTGGGAAAAGTACAGAGATGGCCGAAAGTTTGTTTATACGGCTCTGAACCATTAAGAATGGATTATTCAACACCTAATCCTCCTGGGGAAAGTACAGACATTGACGTCAGTTTGTATAAACGGCTCAGAACTATTAAGAATTTATTCTTCAATACCTAATTCTCCTGGGGAAAGTACAGAGATTGCCGGCAGTTTGTTTATACGGCTCTGGACCTTTAGGAATGGATTCTTCAATACCTAATCCTCCTGGGGAAAGTACAGACATTGACGTCAGTTTGTATAAACGACTCTGAACCATTAAGAATTTATTCTTCAATACCTAATTCTCCTGGGAAAAGTACAGAGATGGCCGAAAGTTTTTTATACGGCTCTAAACCATTAAGAATGGATTCTTCAATACCTAATCCTCCTGGGGAAAATACAGACATTGACGTCTGTTTGTATAAACGGCTCAGAACTATTAAGAATTTATTCTTCAATACCTAATTCTCCTGGGGAAAGTACAGAGATTGCCGGCAGTTTGTTTATACGGCTCTGGACCTTTAGGAATGGATTCTTCAATACCTAATCCTCCTGGGGAAAGTACAGACATTGGCGATTTTTTCTATCCGACTCTGGACCATTAGGAATGGATTCTTCAATACCTAATCCTCCTGGGAAAAGTACAGACATTGGCGACATTTTCTATACGACTCTGGACCATTAAGAATGGATTCTTCAATACCTAATCCTCCTGGGAAAAGTACAGACATTGGCGATTTATTCTATCCGACTCTGGACCATTAGGAATGGATTCTTCAATACCTAATCCTCCTGGGAAAAGTACAGACATTGGCGATTTTTTCTATCCGACTCTGGACCATTAGGAATGGATTCTTCAATACCTAATCCTCCTGGGAAAAGTACAGACATTGGCGATTTTTTCTATCCGACTCTGGACCATTAAGAATGGATTCTTCAATACCTAATCCTCCTGGGAAAAGTACAGACATTGGCGATTTTTTCTATCCGACTCTGGACCATTAGGAATGGATTCTTTAATACCTAATCCTCCTGGGAAAAGTACAGACATTGGCGATTTTTTCTATCCGACTCTGGACCATTAAGAATGGATTCTTCAATACCTAATCCTCCTGGGAAAAGTACAGACATTGGCGATTTTTTCTATCCGACTCTGGACCATTAGGAATGGATTCTTCAATACCTAATCCTCCTGGGAAAAGTACAGACATTGGCGATTTTTTCTATCCGACTCTGGACCATTAGGAATGGATTCTTCAATACCTAATCCTCCTGGGAAAAGTACAGACATTGGCGATTTTTTCTATCCGACTCTGGACCATTAGGAATGGATTCTTCAATACCTAATCCTCCTGGGAAAAGTACAGACATTGGCGATTTTTTCTATCCGACTCTGGACCATTAAGAATGGATTCTTCAATACCTAATCCTCCTGGGAAAAGTACAGACATTGGCGACATTTTCTATACGACTCTGGACCATTAAGAATGGATTCTTCAATACCTAATCCTCCTGGGGAAAATACAGACATTGACGTCAGTTTGTATAAACGGCTCTGAACTAATAAGAATTTATTCTTCAATCCCTAATTCTCCTAGGGAAAGTACAGACATTGGCGACAGTTTGTCTATCCGACTCTGAACCATTAAGAATGGATTCTTCAATACCTAATCCTCCTGGGGAAAATACAGACATTGACGTCAGTTTGTATAAACGGCTCTGAACTATTAAGAATTTATTCTTCAATACCTAATTCTCTTGGGGAAAGTACAGAGATTCCCGGCAGTTTGTATATACGGCTCTGAACCATTAAGAATGGATTCTTCAATACCTAATCCTCCTGGGGAAAGTACAGACATTGGCGACATTTTCTATACGACTCGGGACCATAAAGAATGGATTCTTCAATACCTAATTCTCCGGGGGAAAGTACAGACATTGGCGACAGTTTGTCTATACGACTCTGGACCTTTAGGAATGGATTCTTCAATACCTAATCCTCCTGGGGAAAGTACAGACATTGACGTCAGTTTGTATATACGACTCTGGACCTTTAGGAATGGATTCTTCAATACCTAATCCTCCTGGGGAAAGTACAGACATTGGCGACATTTTCTATACGACTCGGGACCATTAAGAATGGATTCTTCAATACCTAATTCTCCTGGGGAAAGTACAGACATTGGCGACAGTTTGTCTATACGACTCTGAACCTTTAAGAATGGATTCTTCAATACCTAATCCTCCTGGGGAAAGTACAGACATTGACGTCAGTTTGTATAAACGACTCTGAACCATTAAGAATTTATTCTTCAATACCTAATTCTCCTGGGAAAAGTACAGAGATGGCCGAAAGTTTGTTTATACGGCTATGAACCATTAAGAATGGATTCTTCAATACCTAATCCTCCTGGGGAAAGTACAGACATTGGCGACAGTATGTCTATACGACTCTGAACCTTTAAGAATGGATTCTCCAATACCTAATCCTCCTGGGGAAAGTACAGACATTGACGTCAGTTTGTATAAACGACTCTGAAGCAATAAGAATTTATTCTTCAATACCTAATTCTCCTGGGAAAAGTACAGAGATTGCCGGCAGTTTGTTTATACGGCTCTGGACCTTTAGGAATGGATTCTTCAATACCTAATCCTCCTGGGGAAAGTACAGACATTGACGTCAGTTTGTATAAACGACTCTGAACCATTAAGAATTTATTCTTCAATACCTAATTCTCCTGGGAAAAGTACAGAGATGGCCGAAAGTTTGTTTATACGGCTCTGAACCATTACGAATGGATTGTTCAATACCTAATCCTCCTGGGGAAAGTACAGACATTGACGTCAGTTTGTATAAACGGCTCAGAACTATTAAGAATTTATTCTTCAATACCTAATTCTCCTGGGAAAAGTACAGAGATTGCCGGCAGTTTGTTTATACGGCTCTGAACCATTAGGAATGGATTCTTCAATACCTAATCCTCCTGGGGAAACTACAGACATTGGCGACATTTTCTATACGACTCTGGACCATTAAGAATGGATTCTTCAATACCTAATCCTCCTGGGGAAAATACAGACATTGACGTCAGTTTGTATAAACGGCTCTGAACTATTAAGAATTTATTCTTCAATACCTAATTCTCATAGGGAAAGTACAGACATTGGCGACAGTTTGTCTATACGACTCTGGACCTTTAGGAATGGATTCTTCAATCCCTAATCCTCCTGGGGAAAGTACAGACATTGGCGACATTTTCTATACGACTCTGGACCATTAAGAATGGATTCTTCAATACCTAATCCTCCTGGGGAAAGTACAGACATTGGCGACAGTTTGTCTATACGACTCTGGACCTTTAGGAATGGATTCGTCAATACCTAATCCTCCTGGGGAAAGTACAGACATTGGCGACATTTTCTATACGACTCAGGACCATTAAGAATGGATTCTTCAATACCTAATTCTCCTGGGGAAAGTACAGACATTGGCGACAGTTTGTCTATACGACTCTGGACCTTTAGGAATGGATTCTTCAATACCTAATCCTCCTGGGGAAAGTACAGACATTGGCGACATTTTCTATACGACTCGGGACCATTAAGAATGGATTCTTCAATACCTAATTCTCCTGGGGAAAGTACAGACATTGGCGACAGTTTGTCTATACGACTCTGGACCTTTAAGAATGGATTCTTCAATACCTAATTCTCCTGGGGAAAGTACAGACATTGGCGACAGTTTGTCTATACGACTCTGAACCTTTAAGAATGGATTCTTCAATACCTAATCCTCCTGGGGAAAGTACAGACATTGGCGACAGTTTGTCTATACGACTCTGAACCTTTAAGAATGGATTCTTCAATACCTAATCCTCCTGGGGAAAGTACAGACATTGGCGACAGTTTGTCTATACGACTCTGAACCTTTAAGAATGGATTCTTCAATACCTAATCCTCCTGGGGAAAGTACAGACATTGACGTCAGTTTGTATAAACGACTCTGAACCATTAAGAGTTTATTCTTCAATACCTAATTCTCCTGGGAAAAGTACAGAGATGGCCGAGAGTTTGTTTATACGGCTATGAACCATTAAGAATGGATTCTTCAATACCTAATCCTCCTGGGGAAAGTACAGACATTGGCGACAGTTTGTCTTTACGACTCTGAACCTTTAAGAATGGATTCTTCAATACCTAATCCTCCTGGGGAAAGTACAGACATTGACGTCAGTTTGTATAAACGACTCTGAACCATTAAGAATTTATTCTTCAATACCTAATTCTCCTGGGAAAAGTACAGAGATGGCCGAAAGTTTGTTTATACGGCTCTGAACCATTAAGAATGGATTCTTCAATACCTAATCCTCCTGGGGAAAGTACAGTCATTGACGTCACTTTGTATAAACGGCACAGAACTATTAAGAATTTATTCTTTAATACCTAATTCTCCTAGGGAAAGTACAGAGTTTGCCGGCAATTTGTTTATACTGCTCTGGACCTTTAGGAATCGATTCTTCAATACCTAATCCTCCTGGGGAAAGTACAGACATTGACGTCAGTTTGTATAAACGACTCTGAACCATTAAGAATTTATTCTTCAATACCTAATTCTCCTGGGAAAAGTACAGAGATGGCCGAAAGTTTGTTTATACGGCTCTGAACCATTAAGAATGGATTCTTCAATACCTAATCCTCCTGGGGAAAGTACAGACATTGACGTCAGTTTGTATAAACGGCTCAGAACTATTAAGAATTAATTCTTCAATACCTAATTCTCCTGGGGAAAGTACAGACGTTGGCGACAGTTTGTCTATACGGGTCTGGACCTTTAGGAATGGATTCTTCAATACCTAATCCTCCTGGGGAAAGTACAGACATTGGCGACAATTTCTATCCGACCCTGGACTATTAGGAATGGATTCTTCAATACCTAATCCTCCTGGGTAAAGTACAGACATTGACGTCAGTTTGTATAAACGGCTCAGAACTATTAAGAATTTATTCTTCAATACCTAATTCTCCTAGGGAAAGTACAGACATTGGCGACAGTTTGTCTATACGGCTCTGAACCATTAAGAATGGATTCTTCAATACCTAATCCTCCTGGGAAAAATACAGACATTGACGTCAGTTTGTATAAACGGCTCTGAACTATTAAGAATTTATTCTTCAATACCTAATTCTCCTGGGGAAAGTACAGAGATTGCCGGCAGTTTGTTTATACGGCTCTGAACCATTAAGAATGGATTCTTCAATACCTAATCCTCCTGGGGAAAGTACAGACATTGGCGACATTTTCTATACGACTCTGGACCATTAAGAATGGATTCTTCAATACATAATCCTCCGGGAGAAAATACAGACATTGACGTCAGTTTGTATAAACGGCTCTGAACTATTAAGAACTTATTCTTCAATACCTAATTCTCCTAGGGAAAGTACAGACATTGGCGACAGTTTGTATATACGACTCTGGACCTTTAGGAATGGATTCTTCAATACCTAATCCTCCTGGGGAAAGTACAGACATTGGCGACATTTTCTATACGACTCTGGACCATTAAGAATGGATTCTTCAATACCTAATCCTCCTGGGGAATATACAGACATTGACGTCAGTTTGTACAAACGGCTCTGAACTATTAAGAATTTATTCTTCAATACCTAATTCTCCTAGGGAAAGTACAGACATTAACGACAGTTTGTCTATACGACTCTGGACCTTTAGTAATTTATTCTTCAATACCTAATCCTCCTGGGGAAAGTACAGACATTGGCAACATTTTCTATACAACTCGGGACCATTAAGAATGGATTCTTCAATACCTAATTCTCCTGGGGAAAGTACAGACATTGGCGACAGTTTGTCTATACGACTCTGGACCTTTAGGAATGGATTCTTCAATACCTAATCCTCCTGGGGAAAGTACAGACATTGGCGACATTTTCTACACGACTCTAGACCATTAAGAATGGATTCTTCAATACCTAATCCTCCTTGGGAAAATACAGACATTGACGTCAGTTTGTATAAACGGCTCTGAACTATTAAGAATTTATTCTTCAATACCTAATTCTCCTAGGGAAAGTACAGCCATTGGCGACAGTTTGTCTATACGACTCTGAACCATTAAGAATGGATTCTTCAATACCTAATTCTCCTGGGGAAAGTACAGAGATTGCCGACATTTTGTCTATACGACTCTGGACCATTAAGAATGGATTCTTCAATACCTAATTCTCCTGGGGAAAGTACAGAGATTGCCGACAGTTTGTTTATACGGCTCTGAACCATTAAGAATGTATTCTTCAATACCTAATCCTCCTGGGGAAAGTACAGAGATTGCCGACAGTTTGTTTATACGGCTCTGAACCATTAAGAATGGACTCTTCAATACCTAATCCTCCTGGGGAAAGTACAGAGATTGACGTCAGTTTGTCTATACGACTTTGGCCCATTAGGAATGGATTCTTCAATACGTAATTCTCATGGGGAAAGTATAGACATTGACGACAGTTTGTCTAGACGTCTCTGGACCTTTAGGAATGGATTCTTCAATACCTAATCCTCCTGGGGAAAGTACAAACATTGACGACAGTTTGTCTATACGACTCTGGACCATTAAGAATGGATTATTCAAAACCTAATCCTCCTGGGAAAAGTACAGACATTGACGACGGTTTGTCTATACGACTCTGGACCATTAAGAATGTATTCTTCAATACCTAATCCTCCTGGGGAAAGTACAGACATTGAAGACATTTTCTATACGACACTGGACATTTAGGAATCGATTCTTCAATACCTAATCCTCCTGGGGCAAGTACAGACATTGAAAACATTTTCTATACGACACTGGACCTTTAGGAATGGATTCTTCAATACCTAATACTCCTGGGGAAAGTACAGACATTGACGACAGTTTGCCTATACGATTCTAGACCATTAAGAATGCATTCTTCAATACCTAATCCTCCTGGGGTAAGTACAGACATTGACCACATTTTCTATACGACACTGGACCTTTAGGAATGGATTCTTCAATACCTAATCCTCCTGGGGAAAGTACAGACATTGACGACAGTTTGTCTATACGACTCTGGACCATTAAGAATGGATCCTTCAATACCTAATCCTCCTGGGGAAAGTACAGACATTGACGACAGTTTGTCTATACGACTCTGGACCATTAAGAATGGATTCTTCAATACCTAATCCTCCTGGGGAAAGTACAGACATTGACGACAGTTTGTCTATACGACACTGGACCTTAAGGAATGGTTTCTTCAATATCTAATCCTCCTGGGGAAAGTACAGACATTGACGACATTTTCTATTCGACACTGGACCTTTAAGAATGGATTCTTCAATACCTAATCCTCCTGGGGAAAGTACAGACATTGACGACAGTTTGTCTATACGACTCTGGACCATTAAGAATGGAGTCTTCAATACCTAATCCTCCTGGGGAAAGTACAGACATTGACCACATTTTCTATACGACACTGGACCTTTAGGAATGGATTCTTCAATACCTAATCCTCCTGGGGAAAGTACAGACATTGACGACATTTTCTATACGACACTGGACCATTAGGAATTGATTCCTCAATACCTAATTCTCCTGGGGAAAATACAAACATTGTCGACAGTTTGTCTATACGTCTCTGGACAATTAGGAATGGATTCTTCAATACCTAATCCTCCTGGGGAAGGTACAGAGATTGCTGGCAGTTTGTCTAGACGACTCTGGACCATTAAGAATGGATTCTTCAATACCTAATCCTCCTGGGGCAAGTACAGACATTGACGACATTTTCTATACGACACTGGACCTTTAGGAATGGATTCTTCAATACCTAATCCTCCTGGGGAAAGTACAGACATTGACGACAGTTTGTCTATACGACTCTGGCCCATTAGGAATGGATTCTTCAATACCTAATCCTCCTGGAGAAAGTACAGAGATTGACGTCAGTTTGTCTATACGACTCTGGCCCATTAGGAATGGATTCTTCAATACCTAATCCTCCTGGGGAAAGTACAGACATTGGCGACAGTTTGTCTTTACGACTCTGAACCATTAAGAATGATTTCTTCAATACCTAATCCTCCTGGGGATAGTACAGAGATTGCCGACAGTTTGTTTATACGGCTCTGAATCATTAGGAATGGATTCTTAAATACCTAATCCTCCTGGGGAAAGTACAGACATTTGCGACAGTTTGTCTATACGACTCTGAACCATTAAGAATGGTTTCTTCAATACCTAATCCTCCTGGGGGAAGTACAGACATTGACGTCAGTTTGCTTATACGACTCAGAACCATTAAGAATGGTTTCTTCAATACCTAATCCTCCTGGGGAAAGTACAGAGATTGACGTCAGTTTGTCTATACGACTCTGGCCCATTAGGAATGGATTCTTCAATACCTAATCCTCCTGGGGAAAGTACAGACATTGACGACAGTTTGTCTATATGACTCTGGCCCATTAGGAATTAATTCTTCAATACCTAATCCTCCTGGGGAAAGTACAGAGATTGACGTCAGTTTGTCTATACGACTCTGGCCCATTAGGAATGGATTCTTCAATACCTAATCCTCCTGGGGAAAGTACAGACATTGCCGACAGTTTGTCTATACGACTCTGAACCATTAAGAATGGTTTCTTCAATACCTAATCCTCCTGGGAAAAGTACAGAGATTGACGACAATTTGTCTATACGACTCTGAACCATTAAGAATGTTTTCTTCAATACCTAATCCTCCTGGGGAAAGTACAGACATTGGCGACAGTTTGTCTATACGACTCTGAACCATTAAGAATGGATTCTTCAATACCTAATCCTCCTGGGGAAATTACAGACACTGGCGACAGTTTGTCTATACGACTCTGGACCATTAAGAATGGATTCTTCAATACCTAATTCTCCTGGGGAAAGTACAGAGATTGCCGACATTTTGTCTATACGACTCTGGACCATTAAGAATGGATTCTTCAATACCTAATTCTCCTGGGGAAAGTACAGAGATTGCCGAGAGTTTGTTTATACGGCTATGAACCATTAAGAATGGATTCTTCAATACCAAATCCTCCTGGGGAAAGTACAGACATTGGCGACAGTTTGTCTATACGACTCTGAACCTTTAAGAATGGATTCTTCAATACCTAATCCTCCTGGGGAAAGTACAGACATTGGCGACATTTTCTATACGACTCGGGATCATTAAGAATGGATTCTTCAATACCTAATTCTCCTGGGGAAAGTACAGACATTGGCGACAGTTTGTCTATACGACTCTGGACCTTTAGGAATGGATTCTTCAATACCTAATCCTCCTGGGGAAAGTACAGACATTGGCGACATTTTCTATACGACTCTGGACCATTAAGAATGGATTCTTCAATACCTAATCCTCCTGGGGAATATACAGACATTGACGTCAGTTTGTACAAACGGCTCTGAACTATTAAGAATTTATTCTTCAATACCTAATTCTCCTTGGGAAAGTACAGACATTAACGACAGTTTGTCTATACGACTCTGGACCTTTAGTAATTTATTCTTCAATACCTAATCCTCCTGGGGAAAGTACAGACATTGGCAACATTTTCTATACGACTCGGGACCATTAAGAATGGATTCTTCAATACCTAATTCTCCTGGGGAAAGTACAGACATTGGCGACAGTTTGTCTATACGACTCTGGACCTTTAGGAATGGATTCTTCAATACCTAATCCTAATGGGGAAAGTACAGACATTGACGACAGTTTGTCTATACGACTCTGAACCATTAAGAATGGATTCTTCAATACCTAATCCTCCTGGGGAAAGTACAGACATTGGTGACATTTTCTACACGACTCTGGACCATTAAGAATGGATTCTTCAATACCTAATCCTCCTTGGGAAAATACAGACATTGACGTCAGTTTGTATAAACGGCTCTGAACTATTAAGAATTTATTCTTCAATACCTAATTCTCCTAGGGAAAGTACAGCCATTGGCGACAGTTTGTCTATACGACTCTGAACCATTAAGAATGGATTCTTCAATACCTAATTCTCCTGGGGAAAGTACAGAGATTGCCGACATTTTGTCTATACGACTCTGGACCATTAGGAATGGATTCTTCAATACCTAATTCTCCAGGGGAAAGTACAGAGATTGCCGACAGTTTGTTTATACGGCTCTGAACCATTAAGAATGGATTCTTCAATACCTAATCCTCCTGGGGAAAGTACAGAGATTGCCGACAGTTTGTTTATACGGCTCTGAACCATTAAGAATGGACTCTTCAATACCTAATCCTCCTGGGGAAAGTACAGAGATTGACGTCAGTTTGTCTATACGACTTTGGCCCATTAGGAATGGATTCTTCAATACGTAATTCTCATGGGGAAAGTATAGACATTGACGACAGTTTGTCTAGACGTCTCTGGACCTTTAGGAATGGATTCTTCAATACCTAATCCTCCTGGGGAAAGTACAAACATTGACGACAGTTTGTCTATACGACTCTGGACCATTAAGAATGGATTATTCAAAACCTAATCCTCCTGGGAAAAGTACAGACATTGACGACAGTTTGTCTATACGACTCTGGACCATTAAGAATGTATTCTTCAATACCTAATCCTCCTGGGGAAAGTACAGACATTGAAGACATTTTCTATACGACACTGGACATTTAGGAATCGATTCTTCAATACCTAATCCTCCTGGGGCAAGTACAGACATTGACGACATTTTCTATACGACACTGGACCTTTAGGAATGGATTCTTCAATACCTAATACTCCTGGGGAAAGTACAGACATTGACGACAGTTTGCCTATACGATTCTAGACCATTAAGAATGCATTCTTCAATACCTAATCCTCCTGGGGTAAGTACAGACATTGACCACATTTTCTATACGACACTGGACCTTTAGGAATGGATTCTTCAATACCTAATCCTCCTGGGGAAAGTACAGACATTGACGACAGTTTGTCTATACGACTCTGGACCATTAAGAATGGATTCTTCAATACCTAATCCTCCTGGGGAAAGTACAGACATTGACGACAGTTTGTCTATACGACTCTGGACCATTAAGAATGGATTCTTCAATACCTAATCCTCCTGGGGAAAGTACAGACATTGACGACAGTTTGTCTATACGACACTGGACCTTTAGGAAAGGTTTCTTCAATACCTAATCCTCCTGGGGAAAGTACAGACATTGACGACAGTTTGTCTATACGACACTGGACCTTAAGGAATGGTTTCTTCAATACCTAATCCTCCTGGGGAAAGTACAGACATTGACGACATTTTCTATTCGACACTGGACCTTTAAGAATGGATTCTTCAATACCTAATCCTCCTGGGGAAAGTACAGACATTGACGACAGTTTGTCTATACGACACTGGACCTTAAGGAATGGTTTCTTCAATACCTAATCCTCCTGGGGAAAGTACAGACATTGACGACATTTTCTATTCGACACTGGACCTTTAAGAATGGATTCTTCAATACCTAATCCTCCTGGGGAAAGTACAGACATTGACGACAGTTTGTCTATACGACTCTGGACCATTAAGAATGGAGTCTTCAATACCTAATCCTCCTGGGGAAAGTACAGACATTGACCACATTTTCTATACGACACTGGACCTTTAGGAATGGATTCTTCAATACCTAATCCTCCTGGGGAAAGTACAGACATTGACGACATTTTCTATACGACACTGGACCATTAGGAATTGATTCCTCAATACCTAATTCTCCTGGGGAAAATACAAACATTGTCGACAGTTTGTCTATACGTCTCTGGACCATTAGGAATGGATTCTTCAATACCTAATCCTCCTGGGGAAGGTACAGAGATTGCTGGCAGTTTGTCTAGACGACTCTGGACCATTAAGAATGGATTCTTCAATACCTAATCCTCCTGGGGCAAGTACAGACATTGACGACATTTTCTATACGACACTGGACCTTTAGGAATGGATTCTTCAATACCTAATCCTCCTGGGGAAAGTACAGACATTGACGACAGTTTGTCTATACGACTCTGGCCCATTAGGAATGGATTCTTCAATACCTAATCCTCCTGGAGAAAGTACAGAGATTGACGTCAGTTTGTTTATACGACTCTGGCCCATTAGGAATGGATTCTTCAATACCTAATCCTCCTGGGGAAAGTACAGACATTGGCGACAGTTTGTCTTTACGACTCTGAACCATTAAGAATGATTTCTTCAATACCTAATCCTCCTGGGGATAGTACAGAGATTGCCGACAGTTTGTTTATACGGCTCTGAATCATTAGGAATGGATTCTTAAATACCTAATCCTCCTGGGGAAAGTACAGACATTTGCGACAGTTTGTCTATACGACTCTGAACCATTAAGAATGGTTTCTTCAATACCTAATCCTCCTGGGGGAAGTACAGACATTGACGTCAGTTTGCTTATACGACTCAGAACCATTAAGAATGGTTTCTTCAATACCTAATCCTCCTGGGGAAAGTACAGAGATTGACGTCAGTTTGTCTATACGACTCTGGCCCATTAGGAATGGATTCTTCAATACCTAATCCTCCTGGGGAAAGTACAGACATTGACGACAGTTTGTCTATACGACTCTGGCCCATTAGGAATTAATTCTTCAATACCTAATCCTCCTGGGGAAAGTACAGAGATTGACGTCAGTTTGTCTATACGACTCTGGCCCATTAGGAATGGATTCTTCAATACCTAATCCTCCTGGGGAAAGTACAGACATTGCCGACAGTTTGTCTATACGACTCGGAACCATTAAGAATGGTTTCTTCAATACCTAATCCTCCTGGGAAAAGTACAGAGATTGACGACAATTTGTCTATACGACTCTGTACCATTAAGAATGTTTTCTTCAATACCTAATCCTCCTGGGGAAAGTACAGACATTGGCGACAGTTTGTCTATACGACTCTGAACCATTAAGAATGGATTCTTCAATACCTAATCCTCCTGGGGAAATTACAGACACTGGCGACAGTTTGTCTATACGACTCTGGACCATTAAGAATGGATTCTTCAATACCTAATTCTCCTGGGGAAAGTACAGAGATTGCCGACATTTTGTCTATACGACTCTGGACCATTAAGAATGGATTCTTCAATACCTAATTCTCCTGGGGAAAGTACAGAGATTGCCGAGAGTTTGTTTATACGGCTATGAACCAATAAGAATGGATTCTTCAATACCTAATCCTCCTGGGGAAAGTACAGACATTGGCGACAGTTTGTCTATACGACTCTGAACCTTTAAGAATGGATTCTTCAATACCTAATCCTCCTGGGGAAAGTACAGACATTGGCGACATTTTCTATACGACTCGGGATCATTAAGAATGGATTCTTCAATACCTAATTCTCCTGGGGAAAGTACAGACATTGGTGACAGTTTGTCTATACGACTCTGGACCTTTAGGAATGGATTCTTCAATACCTAATCCTCCTGGGGAAAGTACAGACATTGGCGACATTTTCTATACGACTCTGGACCATTAAGAATGGATTCTTCAATACCTAATCCTCCTGGGGAATATACAGACATTGACGTCAGTTTGTACAAACGGCTCTGAACTATTAAGAATTTATTCTTCAATACCTAATTCTCCTAGGGAAAGTACAGACATTAACGACAGTTTGTCTATACGACTCTGGACCTTTAGTAATTTATTCTTCAATACCTAATCCTCCTGGGGAAAGTACAGACATTGGCAACATTTTCTATACGACTCGGGACCATTAAGAATGGATTCTTCAATACCTAATTCTCCTGGGGAAAGTACAGACATTGGCGACAGTTTGTCTATACGACTCTGGACCTTTAGGAATGGATTCTTCAATACCTAATCCTCCTGGGGAAAGTACAGACATTGACGACAGTTTGTCTATACGACTCTGGCCCATTAAGAATGGATTCTTCAATACCTAATCCTCCTTGGGAAAATACAGACATTGACGTCAGTTTGTATAAACGGCTCTGAACTATTAAGAATTTATTCTTCAATACCTAATTCTCCTAGGGAAAGTACAGCCATTGGCGACAGTTTGTCTATACGACTCTGAACCATTAAGAATGGATTCTTCAATACCTAATCCTCCTGGGGAAAGTACAGACATTGGCGACATTTTCTACACGACTCTGGACCATTAAGAATGGATTCTTCAATACCTAATCCTCCTTGGGAAAATACAGACATTGACGTCAGTTTGTATAAACGGCTCTGAACTATTAAGAATTTATTCTTCAATACCTAATTCTCCTAGGGAAAGTACAGCCATTGGCGACAGTTTGTCTATACGACTCTGAACCATTAAGAATGGATTCTTCAATACCTAATTCTCCTGGGGAAAGTACAGAGATTGCCGACATTTTGTCTATACGACTCTGGACCATTAAGAATGGATTCTTCAATACCTAATTCTCCTGGGGAAAGTACAGAGATTGACGACAGTTTGTTTATACGGCTCTGAACCATTAAGAATGGATTCTTCAATACCTAATCCTCCTGGGGAAAGTACAGAGATTGCCGACAGTTTGTTTATACGGCTCTGAACCATTAAGAATGGACTCTTCAATACCTAATCCTCCTGGGGAAAGTACAGAGATTGACGTCAGTTTGTCTATACGACTTTGGCCCATTAGGAATGGATTCTTCAATACGTAATTCTCATGGGGAAAGTATAGACATTGACGACAGTTTGTCTAGACGTCTCTGGACCTTTAGGAATGGATTCTTCAATACCTAATCCTACTGGGGAAAGTACAAACATTGACGACAGTTTGTCTATTCGACTCTGGACCATTAAGAATGGATTCTTCAATACCTAATTCTCCTGGGGAAAGTACAGAGATTGCCGACAGTTTGTTTATACGGCTCTGAACCATTAAGAATGGATTCTTCAATACCTAATCCTCCTGGGGAAAGTACAGAGATTGCCGACAGTTTGTTTATACGGCTCTGAACCATTAAGAATGGACTCTTCAATACCTAATCCTCCTGGGGAAAGTACAGAGATTGACGTCAGTTTGTCTATACGACTTTGGCCCATTAGGAATGGATTCTTCAATACGTAATTCTCATGGGGAAAGTATAGACATTGACGACAGTTTGTCTAGACGTCTCTGGACCTTTAAGAATGGATTCTTCAATACCTAATCCTACTGGGGAAAGTACAAACATTGACGACAGTTTGTCTATACGACTCTGGACCATTAAGAATGGATTATTCAATACCTAATCCTCCTGGGAAAAGTACAGACATTGACGACAGTTTGTCTATACGACTCTGGACCATTAAGAATGTATTCTTCAATACCTAATCCTCCTGGGGAAAGTACAGACATTGAAGACATTTTCTATACGACACTGGACATTTAGGAATCGATTCTTCCATACCTAATCCTCCTGGGGCAAGTACAGACATTGACGACATTTTCTATACGTCACTGGACCTTTAGGAATGGATTCTTCAATACCTAATACTCCTGGGGAAAGTACAGACATTGACGACAGTTTGCCTATACGATTCTAGACCATTAAGAATGCATTCTTCAATACCTAATCCTCCTGGGGTAAGTACAGACATTGACCACATTTTCTATACGACACTGGACCTTTAGGAATGGATTCTTCAATTCCTAATCCTCCTGGGGAAAGTACAGACATTGACGACAGTTTGTCTATACGCCTCTGGACCATTAAGAATGGATTCTTCAATACCTAATCCTCCTGGGGAAAGTACAGACATTGACGACAGTTTGTCTATACGACTCTGGACCATTAAGAATGGATTCTTCAATACCTAATCCTCCTGGGGAAAGTACAGACGTTGACGACAGTTTGTCTATACGACACTGGACCTTTAGGAAAGGTTTCTTCAATACCTAATCCTCCTGGGGAAAGTACAGACATTGACGACAGTTTGTCTATACGACACTGGACCTTAAGGAATGGTTTCTTCAATACCTAATCCTCCTGGGGAAAGTACAGACATTGACGACATTTTCTATTCGACACTGGACCTTTAAGAATGGATTCTTCAATACCTAATCCTCCTGGGGAAAGTACAGACATTGACGACAGTTTGTCTATACGACACTGGACCTTAAGGAATGGTTTCTTCAATACCTAATCCTCCTGGGGAAAGTACAGACATTGACGACATTTTCTATTCGATACTGGACCTTTAAGAATGGATTCTTCAATACCTAATCCTCCTGGGGAAAGTACAGACATTGACGACAGTTTGTCTATACGACTCTGGACCATTAAGAATGGAGTCTTCAATACCTAATCCTCCTGGGGAAAGTACAGACATTGACCACATTTTCTATACGACACTGGACCTTTAGGAATGGATTCTTCAATACCTAATCCTCCTGGGGAAAGTACAGACATTGACGACATTTTCTATACGACACTGGACCATTAGGAATTGATTCCTCAATACCTAATTCTCCTGGGGAAAATACAAACATTGTCGACAGTTTGTTTATACGTCTCTGGACCATTAAGAATGGATTCTTCAATACCTAATCCTCCTGGGGAAGGTACAGAGATTGCTGGCAGTTTGTCTAGACGACTCTGGACCATTAAGAATGGATTCTTCAATACCTAATCCTCCTGGGGCAAGTACAGACATTGACGACATTTTCTATACGACACTGGCCCTTTAGGAATGGATTCTTCAATACCTAATCCTCCTGGGGAAAGTACAGACATTGACGACAGTTTGTCTATACGACTCTGGCCCATTAGGAATGGATTCTTCAATACCTAATCCTCCTGGAGAAAGTACAGAGATTGACGTCAGTTTGTCTATACGACTCTGGCCCATTAGGAATGGATTCTTCAATACCTAATCCTCCTGGGGAAAGTACAGACATTGCCGACAGTTTGTCTATACGACTCTGAACCATTAAGAATGATTTCTTCAATACCTAATCCTCCTGGGGATAGTACAGAGATTGCCGACAGTTTGTTTATACGGCTCTGAATCATTAGGAATGGATTCTTAAATACCTAATCCTCCTGGGGAAAGTACAGACATTTGCGACAGTTTGTCTATACGACTCTGAACCATTAAGAATGGTTTCTTCAATACCAAATCCTCCTGGGGGAAGTACAGACATTGACGTCAGTTTGCTTATACGACTCAGAACCATTAAGAATGGTTTCTTCAATACCTAATCCTCCTGGGGAAAGTACAGAGATTGACGTCAGTTTGTCTATACGACTCTGGCCCATTAGGAATGGATTCTTCAATACCTAATCCTCCTGGGGAAAGTACAGACATTGACGACAGTTTGTCTATACGACTCTGGCCCATTAGGAATGGATTCTTCAATACCTAATCCTCCTGGGGAAAGTACAGAGATTGACGTCAGTTTGTCTATACGACTCTGGCCCATTAGGAATGGATTCTTCAATACCTAATCCTCCTGGGGAAAGTACAGACATTGCCGACAGTTTGTCTATACGACTCTGAACCATTAAGAATGGTTTCTTCAATACCTAATCCTCCTGGGAAAAGTACAGAGATTGACGACAATTTGTCTATACGACTCTGATCCATTAAGAATGGTTTCTTCAATACCTAATCCTCCTGGGGAAAGTACAGACATTGGCGACAGTTTGTCTATACGACTCTGAACCATTAAGAATGGATTCTTCAATACCTAATCCTCCTGGGGAAATTACAGACACTGGCGACAGTTTGTCTATACGACTCTGGACCGTTAAAAATGGATTCTTCAATACCTAATTCTCCTGGGGAAAGTACAGAGATTGCCGACATTTTGTCTATACGACTCTGGACCATTAAGAATGGATTCTTCAATACCTAATTCTCCTGGGGAAAGTACAGAGATTGCCGACATTTTGTCTATACGACTCTGGACCATTAAGAATGGATTCTTCAATACCTAATTCTCCTTTGGAAAGTACAGAGATTGCCGACATTTTGTCTATACTACTCTGGACCATCAAGAATAGATTCTTCAATACCTAATCCTCCTGGGGAAAGTACAGAGATTGCCGACAGTTTGTTTATACGACTCTGGACCATTAAGAATGGATTCTCCAATACCTAATTCTCCTGGGGAAAGTACAGAGATTGCCGACATTTTGTCTAGACGTCTCTGGACCATTAGGAATGGATTCTTCAATACCTAATCCTCCAGGGGAAAGTACAGACATTGACGACAGTTTGTCTATACGACTCTGAACCATTAAGAATGGATTCTTCAATACCTAATCCTCCTGGGGAAAGTACAGAGACTGCCGACAGTTTGTTTATACGACTCTGGACCATTAAGAATGGATTCTTCAATACCTAATTCTCCTGGGGAAAGTACAGAGATTGCCGACATTTTGTCTATTCGACTCTGGACCATTAAGAATGGATTTTTCAATACCTAATTCTCCTGGAGAAAGTACAGAGATTGCCGACATTTTGTCTATACGACTCTGGACCATTAAGAATGGATTCTTCAATACCTAATTCTCCTGGGGAAAGTACAGAGATTGCCGACATTTTGTCTATACGACTCTGAACCATTAAGAATGGATTCTTCAATACCTAATTCTCCTGGGGAAAGTACAGAGATTGCCGACATTTTGTCTATACGACTCTGGATCATTAAGAATGGATTCTTCAATACCTAATTCTCCTGGGGAAAGTACAGAGATTGCCGACATTTTGTCTATACGACTCTGAACCATTAAGAATGGATTCTTCAATACCTAATTCTCCTGGGGAAAGTACAGAGATTGCCGACATTTTGTCTATACGACTCTGAACCATTAAGATTGGATTCTTCAATACCTAATTCTCCTGGGGAAAGTACAGAGATTGCCGACATTTTGTCTATACGACTCTGGACCATTAAGAATGGATTCTTCAATACCTAATTCTCCTGGGGAAAGTACAGAGATTGCCGACATTTTGTCTATACGACTCTGGACCATTAAGAATGGATTCTTCAATACCTAATTCTCCTGGGGAAAGTACAGAGATTGCCGACATTTTGTCTATACGACTCTGGACCATTAAGAATAGATTCTTCAATACCTAATCCTCCTGGGGAAAGTACAGAGATTTCCGACAGTTTGTTTATACGACTCTGGACCATTAAGAATGGATTCTTCAATACCTAATCCTCCTGGGGAAAGTACAGAGATTGACGTCAGTTTGTCTATACGACTCTGGCCCATTAGGAATGGATTCTTCAATACCTAATCCTCCTGGGGAAAGTACAGACATTGCCGACAGTTTGTCTATACGACTCTGAACCATTAAGAATGGTTTCTTCAATACCTAATCCTCCTGGGAAAAGTACAGAGATTGACGACAATTTGTCTATACGACTCTGGCCCATTAGGAATGGATTCTTCAATACCTAATCCTCCTTGGGAAAATACAGACATTGACGTCAGTTTGTATAAACGGCTCTGAACTATTAAGAATTTATTCTTCAATACCTAATTCTCCTAGGGAAAGTACAGCCATTGGCGACAGTTTGTCTATACGACTCTGAACCATTAAGAATGGATTCTTCAATACCTAATTCTCCTGGGGAAAGTACAGAGATTGCCGACATTTTGTCTATACGACTCTGGACCATTAAGAATGGATTCTGCAATACCTAATTCTCCTAAGGAAAGTACAGAGATTGCCGACAGTTTGTTTATACGGCTCTGAACCATTAAGAATGGATTCTTCAATACCTAATCCTCCTGGGGAAAGTACAGAGATTGCCGACAGTTTGTTTATACGGCTCTGAACCATTAAGAATGGACTCTTCAATACCTAATCCTCCTGGGGAAAGTACAGAGATTGACGTCAGTTTGTCTATACGACTTTGGCCCATTAGGAATGGATTCTTCAATACGTAATTCTCATGGGGAAAGTATAGACATTGACGACAGTTTGTCTAGACGTCTCTGGACCTTTAGGAATGGATTCTTCAATACCTAATCCTACTGGGGAAAGTACAAACATTGACGACAGTTTGTCTATACGACTCTGGACCATTAAGAATGGATTCTTCAATACCTAATTCTCCTGGGGAAAGTACAGAGATTGCCGACAGTTTGTTTATACGGCTCTGAACCATTAAGAATGGATTCTTCAATACCTAATCCTCCTGGGGAAAGTACAGAGATTGCCGACAGTTTGTTTATACGGCTCTGAACCATTAAGAATGGACTCTTCAATACCTAATCCTCCTGGGGAAAGTACAGAGATTGACGTCAGTTTGTCTATACGACTTTGGCCCATTAGGAATGGATTCTTCAATACGTAATTCTCATGGGGAAAGTATAGACATTGACGACAGTTTGTCTAGACGTCTCTGGACCTTTAGGAATGGATTCTTCAATACCTAATACTCCTGGGGAAAGTACAGACATTGACGACAGTTTGCCTATACGATTCTAGACCATTAAGAATGCATTCTTCAATACCTAATCCTCCTGGGGTAAGTACAGACATTGACCACATTTTCTATACGACACTGGACCTTTAGGAATGGATTCTTCAATACCTAATCCTCCTGGGGAAAGTACAGACATTGACGACAGTTTGTCTATACGACTCTGGACCATTAAGAATGGATTCTTCAATACCTAATCCTCCTGGGGAAAGTACAGACATTGACGACAGTTTGTCTATACGACTCTGGACCATTAAGAATGGATTCTTCAATACCTAATCCTCCTGGGGAAAGTACAGACATTGACGACAGTTTGTCTATACGACACTGGACCTTTAGGAAAGGTTTCTTCAATACCTAATCCTCCTGGGGAAAGTACAGACATTGACGACAGTTTGTCTATACGACACTGGACCTTAAGGAATGGTTTCTTCAATACCTAATCCTCCTGGGGAAAGTACAGACATTGACGACATTTTCTATTCGACACTGGACCTTTAAGAATGGATTCTTCAATACCTAATCCTCCTGGGGAAAGTACAGACATTGACGACAGTTTGTCTATACGACACTGGACCTTAAGGAATGGTTTCTTCAATACCTAATCCTCCTGGGGAAAGTACAGACATTGACGACATTTTCTATTCGACACTGGACCTTTAAGAATGGATTCTTCAATACCTAATCCTCCTGGGGAAAGTACAGACATTGACGACAGTTTGTCTATACGACTCTGGACCATTAAGAATGGAGTCTTCAATACCTAATCCTCCTGGGGAAAGTACAGACATTGACCACATTTTCTATACGACACTGGACCTTTAGGAATGGATTCTTCAATACCTAATCCTCCTGGGGAAAGTACAGACATTGACGACATTTTCTATACGACACTGGACCATTAGGAATTGATTCCTCAATACCTAATTCTCCTGGGGAAAATACAAACATTGTCGACAGTTTGTCTATACGTCTCTGGACCATTAAGAATGGATTCTTCAATACCTAATCCTCCTGGGGAAGGTACAGAGATTGCTGGCAGTTTGTCTAGACGACTCTGGACCATTAAGAATGGATTCTTCAATACCTAATCCTCCTGGGGCAAGTACAGACATTGACGACATTTTCTATACGACACTGGACCTTTAGGAATGGATTCTTCAATACCTAATCCTCCTGGGGAAAGTACAGACATTGACGACAGTTTGTCTATACGACTCTGGCCCATTAGGAATGGATTCTTCAATACCTAATCCACCTGGAGAAAGTACAGAGATTGACGTCAGTTTGTCTATACGACTCTGGCCCATTAGGAATGGATTCTTCAATACCTAATCCTCCTGGGGAAAGTACAGACATTGGCGACAGTTTGTCTATACGACTCTGAACCATTAAGAATGATTTCTTCAATACCTAATCCTCCTGGGGATAGTACAGAGATTGCCGACAGTTTGTTTATACGGCTCTGAATCATTAGGAATGGATTCTTAAATACCTAATCCTCCTGGGGAAAGTACAGACATTTGCGACAGTTTGTCTATACGACTCTGAACCATTAAGAATGGTTTCTTCAATACCTAATCCTCCTGGGGGAAGTACAGACATTGACGTCAGTTTGCTTATACGACTCAGAACCATTAAGAATGGTTTCTTCAATACCTAATCCTCCTGGGGAAAGTACAGAGATTGACGTCAGTTTGTCTATACGACTCTGGCCCATTAGGAATGGATTCTTCAATACCTAATCCTCCTGGGGAAAGTACAGACATTGACGACAGTTTGTCTATACGACTCTGGCCCATTAGGAATGGATTCTTCAATACCTAATCCTCCTGGGGAAAGTACAGAGATTGACGTCAGTTTGTCTATACGACTCTGGCCCATTAGGAATGGATTCTTCAATACCTAATCCTCCTGGGGAAAGTACAGACATTGCCGACAGTTTGTCTATACGACTCTGAACCATTAAGAATGGTTTCTTCAATACCTAATCCTCCTGGGAAAAGTACAGAGATTGACGACAATTTGTCTATACGACTCTGAACCATTAAGAATGGTTTCTTCAATACCTAATCCTCCTGGGGAAAGTACAGACATTGGCGACAGTTTGTCTATACGACTCTGAACCATTAAGAATGGATTCTTCAATACCTAATCCTCCTGGGGAAATTACAGACACTGGCGACAGTTTGTCTATACGACTCTGGACCGTTAAGAATGGATTCTTCAATACCTAATTCTCCTGGGGAGAGTACAGAGATTGCCGACATTTTGTCTATACGACTCTGGACCATTAAGAATGGATTCTTCAATACCTAATTCTCCTGGGGAAAGTACAGAGATTGCCGACATTTTGTCTATACGACTCTGGACCATTAAGAATGGATTCTTCAATACCTAATTCTCCTTTGGAAAGTACAGAGATTGCCGACATTTTGTCTATACTACTCTGGACCATCAAGAATAGATTCTTCAATACCTAATCCTCCTGGGGAAAGTACAGAGATTGCCGACAGTTTGTTTATACGACTCTGGACCATTAAGAATGGATTCTCCAATACCTAATTCTCCTGGGGAAAGTACAGAGATTGCCGACATTTTGTCTAGACGTCTCTGGACCATTAGGAATGGATTCTTCAATACCTAATCCTCCAGGGGAAAGTACAGACATTGACGACAGTTTGTCTATACGACTCTGAACCATTAAGAATGGATTCTTCAATACCTAATCCTCCTGGGGAAAGTACAGAGATTGCCGACAGTTTGTTTATACGACTCTGGACCATTAAGAATGGATTCTTCAATACCTAATTCTCCTGGGGAAAGTACAGAGATTGCCGACATTTTGTCTATACGACTCTGGACCATTAAGAATGGATTTTTCAATACCTAATTCTCCTGGAGAAAGTACAGAGATTGCCGACATTTTGTCTATACGACTCTGGACCATTAAGAATGGATTCTTCAATACCTAATTCTCCTGGGGAAAGTACAGAGATTGCCGACATTTTGTCTATACGACTCTGAACCATTAAGAATGGATTCTTCAATACCTAATTCTCCTGGGGAAAGTACAGAGATTGCCGACATTTTGTCTATACGACTCTGAACCATTAAGATTGGATTCTTCAATACCTAATTCTCCTGGGGAAAGTACAGAGATTGCCGACATTTTGTCTATACGACTCTGGACCATTAAGAATGGATTCTTCAATACCTAATTCTCCTGGGGAAAGTACAGAGATTGCCGACATTTTGTCTATACGACTCTGGACCATTAAGAATGGATTCTTCAATACCTAATTCTCCTGGGGAAAGTACAGAGATTGCCGACATTTTGTCTATACGACTCTGGACCATTAAGAATAGATTCTTCAATACCTAATCCTCCTGGGGAAAGTACAGAGATTGCCGACAGTTTGTTTATACGACTCTGGACCATTAAGAATGGATTCTCCAATACCTAATTCTCCTGGGGAAAGTACAGAGATTGCCGACATTTTGTCTAGACGTCTCTGGACCATTAGGAATGGATTCTTCAATACCTAATCCTCCTGGGGAAAGTACAGACATTGACGACAGTTTGTCTATACGACTCTGAACCATTAAGAATGGATTCTTCAATACCTAATCCTCCTGGGGAAAGTACAGAGATTGCCGACAGTTTGTTTATACGACTCTGGACCATTAAGAATGGATTCTCCAATACCTAATTCTCCTGGGGAAAGTACAGAGATTGCCGACATTTTGTCTAGACGTCTCTGGACCATTAGGAATGGATTCTTCAATACCTAATGCTCCTGGGGAAAGTACAGACATTGACGACAGTTTGTCTATACGACTCTGAACCATTAAGAATGGATTCTCCAATACCTAATTCTCCTGGGGAAAGTACAGACATTGACGACAGTTTGTCTATACGACTCTGGACCATTAAGAATGGATTCTCCAATACCTAATTCTCCTGGGGAAAGTACAGACATTGACGACAGTTTGTCTATACGACTCTGGACCATTAAGAATGGATTCTCCAATACCTAATTCTCCTGGGGAAAGTACAGACATTGACGACAGTTTGTCTATACGACTCTGAACCATTAAGAATGGATTCTCCAATACCTAATTCTCCTGGGGAAAGTACAGACATTGACGACAGTTTGTCTATACGACTCTGGACCATTAAGAATGGATTCTTCAATACCTAATGCTCCTGGGGAAAGTACAGACATTGACGACAGTTTGTCTATACGACTCTGAACCATTAAGAATGGATTCTCCAATACCTAATTCTCCTGGGGAAAGTACAGAGATTGCCGACATTTTGTCTAGACGTCTCTGGACCATTAGGAATGGATTCTTCAATACCTAATGCTCCTGGGGAAAGTACAGACATTGACGACAGTTTGTCTATACGACTCTGAACCATTAAGAATGGATTCTTCAATACCTAATCCTCCTGGGGAAAGTACAGAGTTTGCCGACAGTTTGTTTATACGACTCTGGACCATTAAGAATGGATTCTCCAATACCTAATTCTCCTGGGGAAAGTACAGAGATTGCCGACATTTTGTCTAGACGTCTCTGGACCATTAGGAATGGATTCTTCAATACCTAATTCTCCTGGGGAAAGTACAGAGATTGCCGACAGTTTGTTTATACGACTCTGGACCATTAAGAATGGATTCTCCAATACCTAATTCTCCTGGGGAAAGTACAGAGATTGCCGACATTTTGTCTATACGACTCTGAACCATTAAGAATGGATTCTTCAATACCTAATCCTCCTGGGGAAAGTACAGAGATTGCCGACAGTTTGTTTATACGACTCTGGACCATTAAGAATGGATTCTCCAATACCTAATTCTCCTGGGGAAAGTACAGAGATTGCCGACATTTTGTCTAGACGTCTCTGGACCATTAAGAATGGATTCTTCAATACCTAATCCTCCTGGGGAAAGTACAGAGATTGCCGACAGTTTGTTTATACGACTCTGGACGATTAAGAATGGATTCTCCAATACCTAATTCTCCTGGGGAAAGTACAGAGATTGCCGACATTTTGTCTAGACGTCTCTTGACCATTAGGAATGGATTCTTCAATACCTAATCCTCCTGGGGAAAGTACAGACATTGACGACAGTTTGTCTATACGCCTCTGGTGAGTAGAAGAATGTTAATACTAAAAACCTAAGTGAAATTTACAATTTTATTTGACATTGCTAAATGAAATTTTATTTGAAAAGCTATTTGATTTAACATAAGCTAATAGCGATAATAAAAGAGCTAAAATAATAGGCCTATGAACAAAATTTAGTAATACCTCTTTATATTATCTATGCCTAAACCTTTTTTTATTCACATCTACCCTCTTTATTGGAGACAACTCTGACGCTGACAAGGATTACAACTCTAGTGAATTCAATGAAAAAATCCACGGAACATTGTCATGTAGTTAGACACATATAATCACCCAATCTAATAATAAAATTAGGCAAATTGATGTATCAATATAGAGGCCTTGTAACTAAATATGGTATTTTGTTTGACTTAAAACTAAAAAGTAGGTTTAACTTTTAGAGAGGTGCGAAGAAGAGTTTGGATAAATAGAAGAACTTCCTGTCAGTGTCATTCCTCCAGATCCTCGGGCAAGGAAAAAGAGTTCACGAGTGGATGCAAGTTCAAAGGATCACAGGTCAGTCTTGTGTTGATAGGAAAATAAAATTCACAGGAAAAAAGTAATACAACCTTACAACCACAACTGCCGATATATTAGCAATTTCTCTTAGGCATTTTTCCTGGTCACAAACTTTGGGCGTTTGGAGTGCTGAAAAGACTGGAGCTTGACACTCTGATCCGGGATGCTGCTTTGACCTTGCTCTGCTGAAGACGTATGCGCGGTTACTAGTACTCTAGCCACTTCGGCCCTTCGTCAGGGATTGTCCACGGTACACAGGTGTCGGAGCCTGTGCACAGTGTTTCGAGTACTCGGCTGATGCCCATCTAGGAGAGAACTAAGAGTCCTAGAGTACTGGAGGTTGGAAATGATCTTTACGTGTACCCGTTCTCATAGTGCTCGCCCGTAATGCTTGACACGAGTGTTAATTTAGAATCAATTAATGGAAACCAACAAAGACCAAACCCGTTAAAAGGAAAGAGGTACCGTGCGGGTTCTACGAACGTGCACTTATGGGTAGATGGGGATACAAAAGACGCCGTAGTAACATCACCTGAGCTACCACAAAAATCTCACCTTTTTTAATTAACAAAGTCATGACTGGATGTTCAGCAGGTCCTGTTTCTTCCGTAAGGAGGTTACGTAAAGGAACACTGCTGTTAAAAGCATATAGTTCCAAGCAATCCCAGGCTTTACTCAAGATAGTCCCATTTTTAAGCAGGTCAAGGTTTCTGTGGATCCCCACAAAACTTTAAACGTTTTCGTAAGAATGATCCAAAATGTCAAAACTTTGCTGGAGATGACCCTGCTTGCTACTTCAACTGTCCAAAGTTCAAGGAGGAAAAGGAGATCCTCAGTATAATGGAAGGAATCTGAGGAAGCACTGCCTGAGACTTTTCCTAAAGTTTCAGGTCAACAAATAGCTAAGGATATCAACTAAAGCCAGATGAATCTGTTTCACTAAACCAAAATGTCCACACCGAAATAATCCGTGATTCAGTGGAACATCAACTGTGTGAGAAGCCCCATTAAATACCTCAAAGTAATTGTGAGATGTGTCTCTTACGTACATCTGTATTGAATAGACACATCTCCATGAATTGTGCAATTTCCAAACAAGGGAGTATTCAGTTTACAGATTAGATTTTGTTACAGAAAATCGCGCTAGAAGAGTCGTAGCTATTTTAGCCCCTAGCTCTGTCGATGCAGTGTCTGTGAACTTAATAGCTTCCTTACAAACAGTAACTATTCAAACAGCTGTTCCGTACAACCTCATTTTCTGTTGTATTTTCCGGTGAACCGGCGTCTTGTTTGTTACCTAGAAACAAACAGAGATCTACCTAATGTTCAATGTGGTTCCAGACAAGGACGTTCATCAGTTAACCAATTGATTTTGTTGGAATCAGTCATACAGAATGCCTTTCTCTAGCGACAAAACACTCGTCGCCTGTTTTATTCAACCTTGAGAAGGTATATGATATCCATGAAGAAGTGGAAATTTGAGCCTTCAAATAGCCATTAATAAATTGCAAGAATGGGCCAAATCAACATGCATCAAGTTTTCGGCATTTAGTAGTCGCTGGAAACACTAAAAGTCTTTGCTTTATCTTGATGGTATGCGGTTACAAACCGCGGAAAATGTGAGCTTCTTGGGCCTTTTATGCGATGAAAGGTTCTCATCGATCCCACAAGGGCGTTATTTGAGGACTTGACGGAACAAGATATTGAATATGTAAATAGTCCTTAATGGTACTAACTGGGAAGCAAATAGAACCTGTATGCTCCGTTTCTATCGCGCTATCGTAAGATCACGCATAGATTGAAGTTGTATAACTTATTCATCTGCTCGACCTACAGCACTAAAACTCCTTGATTCAGTACGTCATTCTGGACTCAGACTAGTTACTGGCGCTTTTAGATCAAACCCAAACTCCAGTCTTCTCGTGGATACTGGAGAACCATCTCTTTCTTGACGACGTCAAATGCGTCAAATATCATATTATACTGGTCTTTGAAGCAAACCAAACCATCTGGCATTGAAAACAGTTTTCAATAACCTCCTTGAGGATCATAACGATAAGAGTCAATGTTCGACTGCTCCCATTAGCATAAGAACGTTGCCCATTTTTAAGAACTTGAATTTGTAACCACCACCTGTACTAGAACGAACATTTTGCTACATCCTTCCATTAACAATAAAAATACCAAATCGTTGCAGATTCATCGAACTCAGCAACAGACTGTGACTATTTTTACAGCTGGTTCAAAACTGGACAATAGGATATGATGTGAATTTTATATGGAAGAACAAACCTACTCCTACAGATTGCCTTCAGCCTGTAACGTTTTTACTGCGGAGCTGTATGACATTTTTCAAGCTTTAAGATCTATTCCGTTTGCAACATCTAATTATCTCGTTTGTTCAGATTCCAAAAGTGCTTCCGGCAATAGCACTGAATACAGGAAATGTACACTACGGATCTTTTTATTGGAGACATCCTATGCTCAATACACAGGCTCCAATTACGTCAAGCTGTCATTTCTCTGTGTGCCTGGTCATTATGGAATAATCGGAAACACTAAAGCAGTTGACGGAGCAAAATTAGCTACAAGTATGGTGTCATCGACACAACGTATCATGGCATCAGATTTTGTATGCAATGTTAAAAATACACTATTCCTTGCTTTGAATGACGAATGGCAAATGTAAATGGAAACAAGCTGAGAGACATCACGAATACCGTTGGTCCATGTAGGTTATCTGTTCGTTCGAATCGTAGGGAGGAAGTGGTAGTAACTCGTCTTTGCATCGGAAACACTTTGTTACGCATGGATGGTTGATGCGACATTAGGATCCATCTCTATGTCCGTTTTGTGGAGTTACAATCACAATCAAGCATATCCTACTTGATTGTGATGATTTTTATATACGTTACTATCTTCCAAGAAGTTTAAAGGAGATTTTAAGCCACGATGTTACGGCTATCGACCGTGTCATCGCTTTCTTACGACACCTGAATATATGTAATAATATTTAAAATATTGTTTGTTAATTTGTATATAGTTTAACTCAAAGTTAGTCTAACTTAATTCTGTAATTTTATTTGTTTAGTTCAAGTTAATTGAAGTAAGATTTAACTCTATTTTACGTTGTCTAGTTTTAGCTAGTTAAATTCTATTTTATGAATAAAAATTAAATATCAGTTAGTCGATAGTAATCATTTTGGGTTTTTCGCTTGGAATACGTATATAAATAAATAAATAAATAAATATATATATATATATATATATATATATATATATATAAATTTAGAATATCCATATTGAACAAAGGCGATGCATTTTTTATTCATATGGAAACTTACAAGCTGGGAGTTGCAAACAGCAATTATAATCGGAGCTATTTTGTTAGAGCCTGTCAAAACAAGCAATGAAACAGCGTTCAATACAAACAAGTGTTTCGTGTGTGTTTTATTTTTTTGTGGATACAGAGTTTGTAAACAGTTTTGTCTTGAAACATTAGATGCGTCAAATAAACAAGTGAGAAATGTTATTGTTAAAAAAACAACCAACAACAACTGGAGTGCATTTATGAGTTCAAAGAGGTAGGAAAGAGCCTCCTAACAAAATTCCAAACGAAAGAATTGAAACAGTAAGGGAACATATAGGAAACGTTCCTCTTTATCAAAGTCATTACAGTAGGCTCCAAACATGAGTTATCTCAACCCTAATCTAAGCTTGTCAAAAAGGTATGATTTGTACACACAAAGTTTTGCCAAGAAGTAAAGAACATTGAGCCAAAGAAGGACAGTTTTAACAGAAACGTTTTCGACACTGAATTTAAACTAAGATTTCACAGGTTCCAGACTGACCTGTGACAGATTACGAGTTAAGATAGCGCATGATACAAATGAGTAGAGAAAATAAGCAGAAACAGAAAAAGAATTACATTTGCGAAAAGCAGAAGCAGTTAAAAATGAAAAACGAAATACAGCTAAGAAAATGACAAAGACAAAACATGCATTTGTTTCGATCTTTAAAAGATGATGCCTACCGTAAATGTAATAAATTCTAAGCCTTACTACATGCGGCAGTTGTGGACTTACAACCTGGATATTCATGACTTACAATCCAAAACGGGGTACATGTACATATGACTTGAGGGGCAAACTGGTAGGCGCTGACAGGAGATAGCCTCCAGCGTTCTAAAATACATCACTAGTCTGCCTTCCTATTGTGGGGGGGGGCAGAAGAAAGCCACTTGATTGCAAAGTTTTGGCTTTACATAGTTCAAAATACTAAAATTGAAACCGTGACTTAGTTCTATCGTGGCTCTGGGTCAGAACATTCATACAATGAATGCGACTAAGATTTTGATCTTATAGAGTTTAAAAACAAAAACAAACAAAAACAAAGAGACATGTATATCCCAAAGGACTGGGTAGCCTTGGTTCAGCTTCAAGACGAAAGTGCATAATAACAACGATTGAAGATAATGACTTCATTAAATCCAGCAATTAAACACTTTTCCCCAAAAAACAGTAAAAAGAATACGAGGTATGCAAGTACTTCATTTTAAAAAGTCATCCCCAACCACCTTTTTTTACAAGACATCAGAAAGTATAGAGTCCTTCAAAGATTTATCAATGATTGCACACAGATCAGGTCGGGCCTCCTGCGCAACTTCCAGTTCTTCAGCCATTTCATATAAAATACTACACTTAAGAAAAGATAAATGAAAATCTAATGAAACATCTCCAATTTGTTACCCCAATCCACCATCAATTTTACATGGAGCTGTACGATAATACGACAGAAGCAACAACAGGAATAGTTGAAGTTGGTATTGAATCTACAGTAGACAATGTTTATGGTGCAGACTCTGATGGTTAGATTATGTTCCATACAATGAGATTCCATGTACACTACTACAATTTTAAGATAAAATAGGTTGATACATTTTTATAAGTAAAATAAGCTTCATTAAGCTACTGCATTTGTTTTGTTTTAATTCCTTCTCAGAAGTCAACGGGTCTAAGAGAAGTCTTCTTCAAATTCAACGGGTCTCAGAGAAAACGTGTTTAAAAAAAAATTAATATTATGAGAATAAAAAAATTTGTAACATATATTGAAAGTTAGAGAACTTAACAATATTAAGAAATAATAAAATCATGTTATTATCTTAATTGCCTTAGAATAATATTTTTTTCAAATTATGACATTGACTTAGTGAAAATAAGACAATGTCCACTTAGACCCCTTGTATTCTAGGGTCCACAAATATAATCTAGAATTAGTCTATAATTATCTAAGAATAAATGGGGTCACTATATTTTCAAAAAGACTTACCCTCGTAGGTAAGTGTTCCTGTTCCTCGTATATCTAGTATGTCGTCTGGTTCTATAACAATGAAATCAATAAATTAGAAAATAAATTAAATATATAGGATTTGTAATTAAGTATTTATTATTAAAAGGGGTTACTTTATTTCAAAAAATACTTACCATCTTTTGTGTATGTATTTGTATTATATTTGTTTGTGTGTAGTGCGATACGGTTTTCATGTTCTATAACACACAAAACAATAAATTAGAAAAAAAAAACGCTCAAAGTTAAAGAAACATTGGTTGCAAGTGTTATGAAGTATTTTAGTGTAGAAGGTTAAATGAACTAATATAAAACAATTACCCTGTAACTCGTCTGTATATGATTTGGAGCAACCACAGCAAAACACTGCAACAAAAAAAGATATTGTTTATACTATCTCCCAATATATTCCATTTAGATACTACAGATTTTTTTTTAAATTTCCTTAAAAAAGCCTTACAAAAGACCTGCAAATTAATAGCCCCATTTGAACTAGATTAAAAATCTCATTTTGTGTACATTGTATAAGCAATATACATTGGCGGTTGCACTTGAGGTAATGGGGGGGGGGTGTTATTGTACCTTCGCCTTATCACATGTATTAGTAAGATGGTTCCCTGTTAACAGCCCTAAAGCCTAATTATTATCAGAAAATACTCCACAACAGTAAATGTTTCTTCTGTTCTAAGTAGATTCAAAGAAATACAGTATCAGGCAAGCCATCAAACATTTCATACGGAAATAATTATAAGACCTACTATGTCGGCAAACCACTGGCAAAAGACCTTATGCTCGAATCTTTACACACATATTCTTCTGTTCCAGGTATGCTCTATCAAATATAGTATCAAGTAGGCCATCGTATAGTTAATGTGGGAAGTTCTATATGGCCTACTATGTGGGTAAACCACTGGCAAAAGCATTTATGATCTAAGCTTTACACACATTATCTTCTCTTCTATGTATGGTTTATCAAATAGAGCCTAAGGCAAGCAATCGAACAGTTCTTATGGAAAGTACTCTATGGCATAATATGTTGTTAAACCATTGGCAAAAGTCTTTATGATATGAGCTTTACATACATTTTGTTCTCTTCAAGGTAGGTTCTATCAAAAAGAAACCTCAGGCAAGCAATCGAAAAGTTATAAGAGAAGTACTATAGGGCTTCTATTTCGGTAAGCCACTCGCACAAGCCTTTATGATCCGACCATTACAGAAATTGTCTTCTCTTCTAGGTATGCTCTATCAAATAGAGTATCATGCAAGCAATCAAACAATTCATATGTGAAGTACTATATGGCCTACTCTGTTAGTAAACCACTGACAATAGACTTTATGATCTGACCTGTACACACATTATCCTTTTTTTTAGGTATGGTTTGTCAAATAGTATATCAGTCAGGACCTCGAATAGTTAATATGGGAAGTACTTTATGGCCTACTATGTCGGTAAACTACTGCCAAAAGCCTTTATGATCTGACCTTTACACACATTTTCTTCTCTTATAGGCATGGTCTATCAAATAGAGTATCAAGCAGGCCATCGTATAGTTAATATTGGAAGTACTATATGACCTACTATGTCGATAAACTACTGACAAAAGCCTTTATGATCTAAGATTTATACACATTTTCTTCTGTTCCAGGTATGTTCTGTCGAATAGAGTATCAGGCAGGCCCTCGAAATGTTCATAAGGGAAGTACTTTATGGCCTACTATCCCGGTAAACCACTGGCAAAAGGCTTTATGATCTGACCTTTACACACATTTTCTTCTCTTCTAGGTATGTTTTATCAAATAGAGTATCAGGTAGGCCCTCGAAATGTTCATAAGGGAACTACTTAGTGGCCTACTTTCTCGGTAAACCACTGGAAAAAGGCTTTATGATTTGACTCTACACATATTTTCTTCTGTTCCAAGTATGCTCTATCAAATAGAGTCTCAGGCAGGCCAGCGAATAGTTCGTATGGGAACTAATATATGGTCTACTATGTCCGTAAATTACTGGCAAAAGCCTTTATGATCTAAGCTTTACACACATTATCTTCTCTTCTAGGTATGGTCACTCAAAGAGTGTCTCAGGCAAGCCATCGAATATTTCGCATGGGTAGTACTATATGGCCTACTATGTCGGTAAACCACTGGCAAAAGACCTTATGCTCGAATCTTTACACACATTTTCTTCTCTTCCAGGTATGCTCTATCAAATATAGTATCAAGTAGGCCATCGTATAGTTAATATGGGAAGTACTATATGACCTACTATGTCGATAAACTACTGACAAAAGCCTTTATGATCTAAGATTTACACACATTTTCTTCTGTTCCAGGTATGTTCTGTCGAATAGAGTATCAGGCAGGCCCTCGAAATGTTCATAAGGGAAGTACTTTATGGCCTACTATCCCGGTAAACCACTGGAAAAAGGCTTTATGATCTGACCTTTACACACATTTTCTTCTCTTCTAGGTATGTTTTATCAAATAGAGTATCAGGCAGGCCCTCGAAATGTTCATAAGGGAACTACTTAGTGGCCTACTTTCTCGGTAAACCACTGGAAAAAGGCTTTATGATCTAAGATTTACACACATTTTCTTCTGTTCCAGGTATGTTCTGTCGAATAGAGTATCAGGCAGGCCCTCGAAATGTTCATAAGGGAAGTACTTTATGGCCTACTATCCCGGTAAACCACTGGAAAAAGGCTTTATGATCTGACCTTTACACACATTTTCTTCTCTTCTAGGTATGTTTTATCAAATAGAGTATCAGGCAGGCCCTCGAAATGTTCATAAGGGAACTACTTAGTGGCCTACTTTCTCGGTAAACCACTGGAAAAAGGCTTTATGATCTAAGATTTACACACATTATCTTCTCTTCTAGGTATGGTCACTCAAAGAGTGTCTCAGGCAAGCCATCGAATATTTCGCATGGGTAGTACTATATGGCCTACTATGTCGGTAAACCACTGGCAAAAGACCTTATGCTCGAATCTTTACACACATTTTCTTCTCTTCCAGGTATGCTCTATCAAATATAGTATCAAGTAGGCCATCGTATAGTTAATATGGGAAGTACTATATGACCTACTATGTCGATAAACTACTGACAAAAGCCTTTATGATCTAAGATTTACACACATTTTCTTCTGTTCCAGGTATGTTCTGTCGAATAGAGTATCAGGCAGGCCCTCGAAATGTTCATAAGGGAAGTACTTTATGGCCTACTATCCCGGTAAACCACTGGAAAAAGGCTTTATGATCTGACCTTTACACACATTTTCTTCTCTTCTAGGTATGTTTTATCAAATAGAGTATCAGGCAGGCCCTCGAAATGTTCATAAGGGAACTACTTAGTGGCCTACTTTCTCGGTAAACCACTGGAAAAAGGCTTTATGATCTAAGATTTACACACATTTTCTTCTGTTCCAGGTATGTTCTGTCGAATAGAGTATCAGGCAGGCCCTCGAAATGTTCATAAGGGAAGTACTTTATGGCCTACTATCCCGGTAAACCACTGGAAAAAGGCTTTATGATCTGACCTTTACACACATTTTCTTCTCTTCTAGGTATGTTTTATCAAATAGAGTATCAGGCAGGCCCTCGAAATGTTCATAAGGGAACTACTTAGTGGCCTACTTTCTCGGTAAACCACTGGAAAAAGGCTTTATGATCTAAGCTTTACACACATTATCTTCTCTTCTAGGTATGGTCACTCAAAGAGTGTCTCAGGCAAGCCATCGAATATTTCGCATGGGTAGTACTATATGGCCTACTATGTCGGTAAACCACTGGCAAAAGACCTTATGCTCGAATCTTTACACACATTTTCTTCTCTTCCAGGTATGCTCTATCAAATATAGTATCAAGTAGGCCATCGTATAGTTAATATGGGAAGTTCTATATGGCTTACTATGTGGGTAAACCACTGGCAAAAGCATTTATGATCTGAGCTTTACACACACTTTCTTCCCTTCTATGTATGGTTTATCAAAGAGAGCCTAAGGCAAGCAATCGAACAGTTTTTATGGAACGTACTCTATGGCATAATATGTTGCTAAACCACTGGCAAAAGCCTTTATGATCTGACTTTACACACATTTTCTTCTCTTCCAGGTATGTTTTACCAAATAGAGTATCAAGCAGGCCATCGTATAGTTCATATGGGAAGTACTCTATGGCCTACTATGTCGGTAAACCACTGGCAATATCCTTTATGATGTAAGTTTTACACACATTTTCTTCTCTTTAAGGTATGTTCTATCAAATAGAGTATCAGGCAAGCAATCAAACAATTAATATGGGAAATACTCGATGGTCTGAATGTCAGTAACCACTGGCAAAAGCATTTATGATCTGAGCTTTACAAACATTTTTTTTTCTTCTAGGTATGTTCTATCAAATAAAATATCAAGCAGGCCATCGTATAGTTCATACGGTAAGTACTATATGGCCTACTATGTCGGTAAATCACTGCCAAAATCTTTTATGATCTGAGCTTTACACACACTTTCTTCTCTTCTATGTATGGTCTACCAAATAGAGCCTAAGGCTAGCAATCAAACAGTTCTTATGGAAAGTATACTATGGCTTAACATGTTGGTAAACCATTTTCAAAAGTCTTTATGATATGAGCTTTACACACACTTTCTTCTCTTCTATGTATGGTCTACCAAATAGAGCCTAAGGCTAGCAATCAAACAGTTCTTATGGAAAGTATACTATGGCATAACATGTTGGTAAACCATTTTCAAAAGTCTTTATGATATGAGCTTTACATACATTTTGTTCTCTTCAAGGTAGGTTCTATCAAAAAGAAACCTCAGGCAAGCAATCGAAAAGTTATAAGAGAAGTACTATAGGGCTTCTATTTCGGTAAGCCACTCGCACAAGCCTTTATGATCCGACCATTACAGAAATTGTCTTCTCTTCTAGGTATGCTCTATCAAATAGAGTATCAGGCAAGCAATCGAGCAGTTCATATGTGAAGTACTATATGGCCTACTCTGTTAGTAAACCACTGACAATAGACTTTATGATCTGACCTGTACACACATTATCCTTTTTTTTAGGTATGGTTTGTCAAATAGTATATTAGTCAGGACCTCGAATAGTTAATATGGAAAGTACTTTATGGCCTACTATGTCGGTAAACTACTGCCAAAAGCCTTTATGATCTGACCTTTACACACATTTTCTTCTCTTATAGGCATGGTCTATCATATAGAGTATCAAGCAGGCCATCGTATAGTTAATATTGGAAGTACTATATGACCTACTATGTCGATAAACTACTGACAAAAGCCTTTATGATCTAAGATTTACACACATTTTCTTCTGTTCCAGGTATGTTCTGTCGAATAGAGTATCAGGCAGGCCCTCGAAATGTTCAAAAGGGAAGTACTTTATGGCCTACTATCCCGGTAAACCACTGGCAAAAGGCTTTATAATCTGACCTTTACACAAATTTTCTTCTCTTCTAGGTATGTTTTATCAAATAGAGTATCAGGCAGGTCCTCGAAATGTTCATAAGGGAACTACTTAGTGGCCTACTTTCTCGGTAAACCACTGGAAAAAGGTTTTATGATTTGACCTCTACACATATTTTCTTCTGTTCCAAGTATGCTCTATCAAATAGAGTATCAGGCAGGTCCTCGAATATTTCATAAGGGAAGTACTTTATGGCCTACTATCTCGGTAAACCACTCTCAAAAGGCTTTATGATTTGACCTTTACACACATTTTGTTATCTTCTAGGTATGTTCTGTCAAATAGAGTATCAGGCAGGCCCTCGAAATGTTATAAAGGAAGTACTTTATGGCCTACTATCTCGGTAAACCACTGGCAAAAGGCTTTATGGTTTGACCTTTACACACATTTTCTTCTGTTCCAGGTATGCTCTATCAAATAGAGTATCAGGCAGGCTCTCGAATAGTTCGTAAGGGAAGTACTATATGGCCTACTATCTCGGTAAACCACTAGCAAAAGGCTTTATGATCTGACCTTTACACACATTTTCTTTTCTTCCAGTATGTTCTATCAAAAGAGTCTCAGGCAGGCAGTAAACTTCTGGCACTATGAGTTTTAGATGTAGATAATAACACTTAACCTCTCCTCTCGCGCTTAGGTTTAGTATATTAGAGGGAAGACATCGACCAGTTCATTGAACACGGGTTTAAATACTTGATTTCCGGATATGTAATGTGTGCGAGCTTAGTGCGACATGTATTTACTTGTTTGGTTTTGAAATATAGAGGGAAAGGCAATGAGGAGACAGAGTTTCACATTTGTGATGCTCCCACATGTATCGCTGGCTTCAGAAAGGCTAAACGATCGGAGTGCTCTGGGAATTAGGTCGCCAAAGTAACTAGAGGAATAGATCTCATAGAACATTATAATGTAACTAAACGGGATTATGTAATCATCCTATTTCCATGTACGATGTTAGGATGTGTAAACCTTTACAATTAAATATAAACATAGTATAAAATCACAGAAATTCCCATACATTTGTAAGTATAGACACACACACACACACACACAGGTATATACTTAACATCAGTAAAGCATAAAATAATCAGAATATGAAAGAAGTAGTATAGCTTACCTTTACGGAGGAAGCTCCACACACCCATTTTTTTTTTAGCTTTTTATTTTATATTTCTTTTTGTTTTTATTGTATTTCAAATAATATAACAAAATTTTAATTATATAAATTATAATAACTAATTTTTGTTTGGGTTTTAGAGTGTTTTTAAATTAATTTGAACTTAAGACTTGTTTGCCTTCTGATATTTTTTTTTGTTTCCAGGGATACATATATCATTGTTTAAAATAAAGCATTTAACACTTTGTATAAGATTTTATTTGTGAATTTTACGAGTATAATATCGTTAATAGCGGCTGAAAGATAGTTGGAAGGATCGAACGCTCAGCAATACGGAGCTGTTTCGAATCAGGTGACCTCTAAAAGCTCTGACGTTCAATATAATGACGGTGTTGGTATCCCTTACCTTTAGACCAAGCCGGCAGCTAGTTTCACTTTCCCCCTATTTAAAGTAACGCGATGGGCTTCCGGAACACTGTGGTTCATTTGTTGCTTATTAAATAAAGGTTATATGAAAAATATTTTCGATTTCTCGTGCATTAGCGAAAACATTATAGAGTTATAAAACCTGAGTAGGTCATTTATATATGTCCTTAGCGCTGGAAGGCCTATGTACTTGTACAATAATACAAAATGTTGGTTAGTAATACAGAAAATAAGTTCATTATCCCTTAGTAAGGGAGTAGAGAGGATAGGGAAGTTATGGACAGTTTAGAGGATGACATAAATAGGTCTCGATCTAGGAGTTGGAGACTGCATACTCACGTGTAGGATCACATTTGTGTGAGTCTCCCAAAACTCACGAGGAGTGTTTAAGCGGGTCCGCGTCCTTTCAAGGCTTCGGGGCTTAGTTGCCAAAAATTGTAACACGTGTACTCAGCCCGTAGGCAATCTGTCTCCTGGTACATGAGTTGAGGAAATGATCCGAATGATAAGGCTTTCAGAAACTAAGGTAGACTCTCCTTTTCTTGTCTAACTTGTGTGGATATGTGTTATAGTAGAAGGCATGTTTACGGCTAGGCATAAAGTGAGTAGGGATTGTGTTTGATAACATCAAGTTCGTTTAACATATTGCAACATACCATAATGAGTAACCATATTAGATGGAAAAAGTATATTTTGAGAAAAGTGTTAAATTATACTCGGTATATTTGTAGGTAAAAGAGTCTGTTTGCAAAATATTTTGGAAATTACACAAAGAAGTGGATTGAAGCCTAATGAAAGGAAATACAAATTTCAGAACATAGAGAAATATTAAATAACTTATATAACCAGTGAAAAAAAGATTAGACAAAAGATAGTAGAAATTAGTATTTCTCAAGTACTAGAACGAATTTAGACAAAATACCGTCTTTTGAATGCAATATTGTTTCCCCTAATAATAATTGACATTAGGGGAAACGTAGGAAAACATACACAAGCTTAGGCATTTGAATAAGATGGAACATGTAATTTGAGGAGAGGCATAAACAAAATTCTGAAAACCGAAAGTAAATACAGATAAAATCGTTTAGAAAAATAATAACAAATATCCTCACGTCACGTAGTAAAGCACTGGAGACGTAGATGAATGTATAACAGAAGATTTGACCTTCTGTAGCTACAACCTACAACTACATAACACTACGAGAATAATCTGGGCCAAAAGAATGAGTTTTTAAGGTATAACCGCGACAAATACCTCCGTAAAGAGCACAGTTTATGCTAAGTAGACTTGAAGCTAAGGCAGGCTTTTGGCGATATTTATGCTTGTTTTTACAGTCTTACATTGCGCTACTCTAGAAAGAGCTTTGCAGGCAAACTTAAGTAAACTGACGTCACTATACCGCATTATCGTTACACAAAAGTAAAATATCGTTTTTTTAGTGTTAGTACAGAACACGGTTCCTGATTTTATAAAGACACTGGAAGAGTAGACAGTGGAATATGAGAAAAAATATATCGGAAGATATATGGAAATCGTTAGAGTTGAATACCATAAACTAGTTTAGTTGTGTATATTTTTACTTTATGTAGGCTGATAATGTCCTTTACTTGGAATCAAATACGTCGAGTCACCACATTTATTTAAAGGTTTATTGAATAATCCTTTCTTTCATCTTTATTTAATAACTTTTCAAAGTGTATATATTAATAATTACATTGAATTAATTATAAGGCATAAAATACATGTAGACCTAAAGAAAATGAAACAGAATATTTAGGCTACCAAAATAATGACTACAATAGATACGATGCCTCTATGAACATTTTCCATCGCATCCAGTGTCATCCACTTCCACGAGAATTTAATTAAGTTTTAGTTTGAAGAAATAATTTAAGACGAATATATTTTTGATCTGACTACTATTACTTCCAGCGAAAGAATAGAACTAAACATAGATAATTTAAAATTAATCAAAACAAAACCAACTAATTCTGCCTAAACATATTTTAAATATATTTGTTCTTGTTACCTACAGCTTTTACACTTTATTTTGTTAGTTTTCTGGAAATAAGATTTGTCGAATGACGACCGTTGGATACACCTTTTGCTTTTCGTTAGGCACAGACTACTGAAGAATAAGTCTTGTCGAACATGGCTTCCATAATAATTTGATCGCGTGGTATGAATAACACTCAACATGAAGTGTTTGACAACAGATTCAAAATTTAAAACCAAACTAACACGACGTTTTGAACATCGTAAACGCACAAAGGCTTTAAGAACATTCAAAAAGAGATAATTCACAATAAAAAATATTTGAAATTGACAACAATATATTAAGACGTTAAATATATTTATTCATTTAAAATATTTCATATTATTTGTCGAAAACCATACATCTAACATGTTTACTAGATACATATAAACAAAAAATAAAAACATAGAGATTTAAACAGTATTAGAACAAAAGCATTCGGAATGTAAGAAAGATATTAGACACGGTAAAAACCTCTACATGTTTCTTAGAGTTTTTCTAACATTTTCTTAGAGTGTCTGCAATTAAAATTGACAATAAATAAATACTGACTTACATTGAGTTAATAATAAAGAAAATGTTTTGTTATCAATCTGAATTTAAAATAATTTTCCCTCTCAAAATAAATAATAAATTTCCTTTATAGAGTGTAAGTGTTTAAGTTGAGTTGTACATTCACCTCCTTCAAATGTCCGATATATTTGTAATTCCTAAAACAGCATCGCTTCACAGCTGGGAACCCGTTTGTGTTTCTAGGGAGTTTATAGTGTACATGTGAGGGTGAATAGAATATTAACTGGTTTTATTGTACGGACTACTTGTACGAGAGCATTTAAAACATACGATTGGTTGTAAAATTTCTGTCTTTAACTTTTACTTATATATACTCAAGTTTTATGCATGAATGTGTGTATCCTTGCGTGTGTGTGTATATATAAAAATGAAGTTATTAATGGAAATAAGGCTATATTTAGTTCTGTATAGCATGAGTTATATTGTAGTTTCTGTAAGATAATATATATGATACGATGTGAGAGCTATTACCGAACGATTGAAGGCTATGGCAACAATAAGTAAGGTATTACAGAACGATTGAAGGCTATGGCAACAATAAGTAAGGTATTACAGAACGATTGGAGGCTATGTCAACAATAAGTAAGGTATTACAGAACGATTGAAGGCTATGGCAACAATAAGTAAGGTATTACAGAACGATTGAAGGCTATGGCAACAATAAGTAAGGTATTACAGAACGATTGGAGGCTATGTCAACAATAAGTAAGGTATTACAGAACGATTGAAGGCTATGGCAACAATAAGTAAGGTATTACAGAACGATTGAAGGCTATGGCAACAATAAGTAAGGTATTACAGAACGATTGGAGGCTATGTCAACAATAAGTAAGGTATAACAGAACGATTGAAGGCTATGTCAACAATAAGTAAGGTATAACAGAAACATTTGAAGACTATGTCAATTTAGCATTTTTTAGTACCATACTTTACATTTTGTCTTTGCGAGAGGCTTTAATGAGTCCTTAATATAGAGGTATCTGGTAGCCTTGATACATAATAATAAATGGTTTAGGATCCAGACTTAATACTTGTCTCCATATTTTGTGACTACCCATTGAAAGTCAGTTAAGGATGATTACGTTTATCCTATATAAATACAGTGTATTTTATTAGGTAAATAAATGAGCTAGGTAAAAGTGAATATTTACAACTTTTCAAAACACGTATTACAAATCTATATAACTAAACACAGCATATTCAAACGTTGTAAAGAGGGATTAACAAATTTAATATTTATTAAAGAAGAAACAGCTTTACACATAAGTAACAGCCATACACTCGTTTATTTAACATAATTAAGTTAAACATAATTCGTCAGAAAACAATGAAGTATTAGACATATTTGTCTGCACAGATCAACAATTCAGTGGTTGCAAAACTTTGCGGGAATTATTACAGCCCGCTTGGTTCCCGCATTGATCATATTTGGCTACTTGATGAATTGCTGTTGACATTATCCATATGTTTAGAGTGCATAATGTATTGCTTTGCAAAATATTATCTTTCCGTGATTCACGATGTACCGAATCTGGTTTTAATTATCTTATCATAAACCGTGAAGTGACGCTGAATATTAGCAGACCCTGGGAGTGCTTCCCTATAGCTATATGCAAACATTTTAAATGAACAGGGTATTATAGTTTAATAATATTGTAAATAAAATAGTTGATGATAAATTTAAAGAGAAGGCGGCTGTAGGTTTGAAAACAGATTGATTATAGACATGCAAATATAAGAATTTAAAACGTCACATTTTCCGTACAGTTTTATGAGGTAAAAACAAGTAATAAGTTACGTAAAAAAATCAAAATTCATCATTACCCACTCAAGTCAAAATTAAAAAAAGATTGTTTCATTTAAATACATAATTACAATAACATAAATATGTAAATACACGTGATAGAATAACAACATTAATTGGCATAATAGAACGCGAAATTTATTATAAAAATTATTTAAATTATATTAATTGAAGAAATAATATTTGAATAATCTGTATTAACATCGTGTCATCCACTACAAGTTTAAAAGAATATATTTGAACATGACTAGATGAACAAAACGTATTTTATAAATGATTGAAAACTTAAACAATATATATATATATATATATATATATATATATATATATATATATATATATATAAAGAACTGAGTCAAAATACAAATACAAGAATTATAATTGAATTCTTGTATTTGTATTTTGACTCAGTTCTTTATTAATACACAAGAATACATATTGCTATATATATATATATATATATATATATATATATATATATATATATATATATATATATATATATAATATATAGTTCAGGTATAGTGTAATACTTCAAATGATATAAATTAGCTTTATAGAGAAACTAAAGAAATGAGTTTATAATATGTAGATGTTTTTAATATTGTTGTGTGATTATATAGGAATTTATTTTGTTATAACTTTTATTTTATGACATTGACATCGTGCGTTTGTTTTATAGGAGAAACATTTTCTTTGTATTGTGACAATAATTAAAGCTATAGCATGGGTCTCCCTCTTATACTAGGTCTGAGTAAAATTCATATCTCGACGCAAGCTATACGTAGCCGTGGGGAGACGCAAGTTGTACGCCGGTGCGTGGCGACTTATATTTCTTGTCACTCGGTGTAACAGCCGCTAGCGCGTTATCGCAGACTTACACTCTCTCTCTCCATATAGACAATTGTATGGTAGTCTATCGTGAACTCTTCACTTAGTCAGTTTGTATACATGGATTAACATCTACTCCAGACCATAAGAGAGCCATCGCTACGCTTAGCATCGCCAAGTCCCATCCAGGAATATTGTAGTGAAACTTACTAAACTTCGGGTAAGTGAGTAAACTTAATTCGTTTAGCAACATTTGTCTAGTTAACTTCCTAAACCAATAATCCTTCGGAAACATAAACACTCCGCCAATACCGAGAAAATATGTAAACCTTAACACACAACTCTTTTCCGTTAAATAGTAGTGCGAAGAACGGGAACGTAAATTGAACTTTTTAAAGTTCATTAGATCACAATGTTATTCTTTCAATTTTCTCATTACATGGGAATATATACCACAATACAGTTAGAAGCTGTATGTGTTGTGAATGCAATAATATAATACTCTATGACAATCCTCTATGGAAAAAAAAAAAAGAAAAAGAACATTATATAAATTAACAGATGATTTGTAATTGTTTTAGTTTTTCTCAGTTCTTTGTTTAGAGTTTTGTTTTAAGAAAGATGTGAAGTAATAAATAGTGTTTAAATATGAAATAAGTTTTATTACCAGCATAATTATATAAATATGACGAGTGTTCCGCCTGTAGCGGCAGTGTCAAAAGTTTATAGAAATAACATATGGCGACCGTGACAGGATAATAATTTGGTTACAGTTAAAATCTATGATCCATTAGTAAGTATTTTATAATGGATGCTCTGAAAAAGAAAAGAAAATTGTTTAGAACTGGATTTTCACGTTTACACAATACATTATTAGAATCCATAAAAAATGAAGATGATGTGATTTTGTTAAAAGCTAATTTAGAGCTATTACGTGAAAAACATAATCAATTGGAGGTCTTAGACCGAGAAATTATTGAAGTTTTACTAAATGAAAATGCATCTACTGAAGTTTTAGAAAATGAGGTAGAATCTGCCGATGAATACTCAGGCAAGTTTAAAATAGTTGAGTATTTAGTTGAACAGGCTATTGACAAGGCTAGGCCTAAGACAGATACTAGTGTGAATGTAGAAAAACGTAAATTTAAGTTACCCACACTTGAGTTTAAAAAGTTTGGTGGTGATATTAGTGATTGGTTGCCGTTTTGGGGCCAATTTAAGAAAATCCATGAAGACCCCTGTATTGATTCTGATGACAAGTATCAGTATCTCCTGCAAGCGACTATCCCTAATACTAAGGCTAGGGAAATTGTCGAGAGTTTTCCCCCATGTGGACGTAGTTATGAACAGGCTATTGAACATTTAAAATCTCGCTTTGCCAAAGATGACCTGTTAGTAGAGTTTTACATAAGAGAAATCTTGAAAATTGTAATAACATTAAATAGCAGTGAAAGTAAAATTACTATTTCCTCACTTTATGATCAAATTGAGTCAAAACTAAGGTGTTTAGAAACTTTAGGTGTAACAAAGGAGAAGTACGCTGCTATGCTCTTCCCATTAGTAGAATCTTGTCTCAGGGAGGATTTATTAATAGCTTGGCAGAGAAGTAGGCCTAACTCTCAACAGGACGAGACCGCGTCAGAAAGTAAAAGTAGGCTAGATAGCCTAATGAATTTTTTGAAAATTGAAGTGGAGGGAGAAGAAAGAATAAACTTAGCTAAACAGGGATTTGGTTTACAAAAAACAAAAGTATCAACAGGTGATAATCCTACGAGTTCATATAAAAGAGACTTTGCAAGTAAAGATAAGCATATTAAAAATACAAGAAGGCCTACCAGCAATGTTACAGCAGCTGGCCTTGTAAATGTAAAATCAAATACGTCTACAGTAAGCACAGATAAGACGAAGTTATCGATGTGTGTGTTTTGTGACGGTGGTCATTTAAGTGAAAACTGTTTTAAAGCTAGGGACATGTCTTTAGAAGAAAGGCAGAATATTCTTACTAGCAAAAGGTGTTGCTTTTCTTGTACAAAAGTAGGACATTTAAGTAAACATTGCAGAGCTATTGTTAAATGTATTATTTGTAATGGAAAACATGTACCACTTATGTGTTCAAAGTTGCAGAATAATTTTAATAGGTCTAACATTAAACCTAAATGCGAGGAAAAAGAAGCTGAGCCCAATTTTGAGAATTCCTTGTCCAATGTGAATGGCAATCAGGTTTACATGCAAACTCTTGTTGTCAAGGCTGTTAGTGACACAAAAGAACTCAATGTGCGTTTACTTTTTGACAGTGGATCCCAGAGGTCATACATAAGGAAATCGACTGTTGAAAAAATGAAATATGACACTTGTGGTGAAGAAACATTATTACATGGCCTGTTTGGAGGAGAGGTCACTAAGCCTCGCAATCATGCATGCTACAAAGTCAGACTACAAAGTATAGATAAAACATATTCTTGTAATTTCAAGGCACTTAGTGAAATAAATATTTGTACTTATGTTCCTGCCTTGAAACCAGGAAGATGGACTGATGAACTGATGGAAAGAGGTATTAAATTGTTTCAGGATGCGGACAGTCCAATTGAGATATTAATTGGGGCTGACATATATGGGAAACTTCTAACTGGAAGAAAAGAGGTTCTAGATTGTGGTATTATAGCCCTTGAAACTCATTTAGGATGGGTTTTGACAGGAAAATTTCAAGAAAGTAAAGAATTTAGTTCTATGACAGCACTTTCTATGTTTGTACAAAGTAATTCAATATGCAAGCTGTGGGAAATGGATGTTTTAGGTATAAAAGACCCACTACAGACCAGAAGCAAACAAGAAATTGAACATTCTGTTCAAACACAATTTTTGGAAACTGTGAGAGTAAATGAAGAAGGACGCTATGAAGTCAAATTACCTTGGTCCGAAGACCACCCAGAAGTTCCAAGAAATTTCAATCTTGCAAAAAAAAGGCTTGAAAACTCAGTGAAAAGGCTAACAAATGAAAGTTTATATAATGTATATAACAATGTGTTTTCAGATTGGCTGGAAGATGGTGTTATTGAGGAAATCCCAATAAGCAAATGGGATGAAGGTCACTATTTACCTCATAGACCAGTGATAAAAGAAAACAGCACCACTGCAGTAAGACCGGTTTTTGATGCCTCGTCTAAAGAAAAGGGTTACTATTCCCTTAATCAGTGTTTGGAAATAGGTATTAACTTAATTGAAATAATACCAGCTTTGCTTTTACGTTTTCGACTTTATAAAATAGGAGTTATCGCTGACATAAAAAAGGCGTTTTTGCAAATAAGTTTGTATGAAGAGGACAGAGATTTCCTAAGATTTCTGTGGCAAAACACAGATGGATCACTCAAGATTTTCCGACATAGAAGAGTTGTTTTTGGGGTCTCAAGTAGTCCATTTTTGCTCAATGCCGTCATCAACTACCACCTGCAGAAGTATTTAGTACCGTGTGCTGAAGACAATCAATTTTCTAAATGTACAATAGAAAAGTTGTTTAAAAGTTTCTATGTTGATAACTGTGTTACAGGTGTAAATAATGAAAGGGATTTGAAACAGTTCATTTCAGAAGCAATACAAATATTTTCTTTGGGAAAGTTTGAGCTGCGAGGATGGGAATATACTGAACCTGGTCTGGAAGACAAGACAGAGGCTTCAGTCCTAGGTCTCACCTGGGACAAGAAAGAAGACACAATTTCTGTGAGTTTTCATAAAATAGTAAATTTAGAAGAGAACTTGGTAACACAACGTGTTATATTGTCCACTGCACACAGATTGTTCGATCCTATTGGATTCACTTGTCCTATTTCCATATGCCCTAAGTTATTATTGCAGGAATGCTGGAAAGATAATTGTGGGTGGGACAAAGAAGTACCAGAAGAAATCAAACAACGATTCAATATATGGTTTCAGGAACTCGATCAATTAAAAGAGATGAAGATTCCACGATGGCTACAAGGTGTGGATGACGTAATCATTTCTGTATCAGTTCACATATTTTGTGATGCCAGCAAATTTGCGTACTCAACAGCAGTATTTATGCGTTTTGAACTTAGTACATGTATTCAATTACAGCTAATCCAGGCAAAGTCACGTGTAGCACCTGTAAAGAAGATGACAATACCCAGACTTGAACTAATGGCTGCTACTATAGGTGCTAGATTAGGTTCTTCAGTAGTGCAAGAATTAAGAGATGAAAACAAATTTGAATGTAATATTAAATTTTTTTATTGGAGTGACTCTTCTACAGTAATAGCTTGGATTAAAAGAGAAGAAAACTGGGGAGTATTTGTTAGAAATAGAGTTGAAGAAATCTGCAGCCTCACTTCCAGAACATCTTGGCGGCACATTCCCGGCACTATGAATCCAGCAGACTTGCCCAGTAGAGGATGTTCAGTTTCCAGGTTGATTAGTTCCAGATGGTGGGAGGGCCCGTCATGGTTGAAGTTGCCTGAAGATACCTGGCCATCAAATGAACCTGAACCTGACGAAGAATTAATTTCTTTAGAAAAAAAGAAAGGACCTACACCTTCACTTTTAAGTAATAATTACCCAAAAGATTGGTTTTATTACTTTTCAAATGATTTTGATAAGATTGTGTGTGTTTTTGCATGGTTGCTGAGATTTATTCATAATTGTAACCCCTCAAAGAAGGAAAAGTGTGTGAGTAAAGTTTTGTCATGTAAGGAGATTATTGAAGCTAACAATTTTATAATTAGAATTGTTCAACAGCAATCATTTGAAGGAATAAGGGAGCCTAAATTGGCTTCATTGTCACCATTTATGGCTGCTGATGGTATTATAAGGCTAAAGACAAAATTAACAGAAAGAAAGGATTTGGAAAATTTTAAATTTCCTGTTGTTCTACCATCAAAACATGACATTGTAGATATTCTTATTCTTACAATACATAAGAGATCATGTCATGTGGGAGTTCAAGGTCTCTTAAGTTTATTAAGAGAAAACTATTGGATATTGAGAGGAAGAAAAACAATAAGTAATACTTTGAAAAAATGTATTCCTTGTCAGAGACATAATTCAAAAAATGTAGAAACAATCACTCCACCCTTACCTGAAAGTAGAGTACGAGATGCCGCAGTATTTGAAGTGGTTGGAATTGATTTTGCGGGACCTTTGTTTCTACGAGATGGCAGTAAAGTTTGGATCTGCATATTCACTTGTGCAGTATACCGTGCTGTTCATTTGGAGTTAGTAAAGTTTCTTTCTGTCGAAGCATTTATAGATACACTTAGAAGATTTATTGCAAGGCGAGGAAGACCATCAATAATATATAGTGACAATGGTACCAATTTCACAGGTACAGAAAAGGCATTTAAAATTCTAGATTGGAATGCTATCTTAAAATATAGCTCATGCCAACAAATTGACTGGAGGTTTAACCCTCCCTCTGCTGCATGGTGGGGCGGATGGTGGGAGCGACTCATCCGACTCATGAAACAGTTGCTACGCAAAACCTTGGGCAAAACGTCATTGGATTATGAGGAAATGGAGACAATCTTATGTGATTGTGAAAGTATCATGAATTCTAGACCTTTGACATATTTATCTGAAACTTCTTCAGACCTAACTGCTATTACTCCAAATATGTTTTTACATGACTTAAAAGAAATTGGAGTTCCAGATTGTGACCATGTAAATACAAAAAGTCTTAACAAGAGAGTACGTTATCGACAACACCTGAGAGAAGCATTGCGGAAAAGATTTAGGATTGAGTATTTAGGACAATTAGCTTTAAAAAGTAAGAAAAACGGCAGACAGTTGAAAGTTGGAGAATTAGTACTGATTGAAGTTGAAAATAAAAAAAGAATTGATTGGCCAATAGGACTGATAGAAAAGACTATCATTAGTAGAGATGGAGTGTGTAGATTAGTGCAATTGAAGACTGCTTTTGGAAGTTTATTGAGACCAATACAAAGACTATATCCTCTTGAAATGCAAGAAGAAACCATCCAAGAACAATTAAAAGAAAAGATTAAACCAAAAGTGACAAAAACCAATGAACATGAACTACACCTGGAAGAAGATAATGTGACAAAAGAAAATAAAATTGTGACATATTCAAGAAGTGGCAGACAAATTAAGCTTCCACAAAAATTTGTTGATTAATCTTTTAACAATATACTATTTTTTAATGTTTTGAGTTAAACCATAACTCAAAAGGTGGGAGTATGTTGTGAATGCAATAATATAATACTCTATGACAATCCTCTATGGAAAAAAAAAAAGAAAAAGAACATTATATAAATTAACAGATGATTTGTAATTGTTTTAGTTTTTCTCAGTTCTTTGTTTAGAGTTTTGTTTTAAGAAAGATGTGAAGTAATAAATAGTGTTTAAATATGAAATAAGTTTTATTACCAGCATAATTATATAAATATGACGAGTGTTCCGCCTGTAGCGGCAGTGTCAAAAGTTTATAGAAATAACAGTATGAGTCTAGTTATTGTAAGGCTTAACGACAAAAGTCTGAAGATGCAAAATGCAGATTGCTGCAACAAAACACACTCCTGGGACTGGAAACTTTGCCTTTAGCTAATAACAAAGTTTGTGGAATAAACAACGCCGAGATAGGAATTAAGTCACGCAGTGAGAGCTTTGCCGTGTATCGTTAAACAGCAAATTATTTTTAATATCAACTTCCCGTTAAGGCGAAGTGGAGGCGAAATTTTTGGGCTTAGATTTCAATCCGTTTCTTCCCTCCACTTTCATAATATCCTCACTTGTTATATTTTTAGTCGTCAAACTTTTAACAAGAAACCAAATTGTTATTTTACAATGAAGAAAGGTAAATCATTATTTCTAAAGACCTATTTTATACTTGACCATGCTGAGGGCAATACATTTCTAAAGGTCTGAAGCCCCAAATATCTCTATACAATTCTGGCCTCCCAAATTGTATGTCATAATAAAGTATAACTTATTAATCTCGAAGCATACACAAAACCTTCAATGGGAGTAAATCCGTAAGCATGTTACGCCATCGACTTAGTTGTACCGAGAAATTGTGTAGTAATTGGACTTTCCTTAAGCCTTTTGGTAAGTTTTTGTGCTTCGATTTAATTACGTTACATTCCTCTTCTTTCATAAAATATTCACTTTTTGTTTCTAATTATTTAAACGAACATGATTCTCATACGTAATCGTCAAGCTACAAAGAAAGGTTTTCTAAGATTTCCTACATCTCTTGTAGGACAGTACATTCCTAAGGAAATGTAATATCAGACATCTATACAATTCTGCTTCCAAATTGTATTTCTTATAAAAAGTAACTTCTTACAAATGCACGGAATATAAAAATAAATTTCCCGGAAGTGAATCGGTAGAGTTTGACGTCATCATTTAGGAATTCTATCGAAAATGCGATACAATTTCGCCCTCTTCAAATCTCTACAGCTTCTATAGGAACAAGATTCATCTCTACCGAATTGTCCCGATGACTAACGAAAGCCGACCGTGAAACAAGTCTAAACTTAACAGCAGTATTCCAACTTTGTTTAGATGTAATTTGAATCTTAGAGATTATGTTTAAATCAATTACAAATGCAAATCGCCTATGTATTCTCAAATATTGTATATTTGTATAGAATAAGTGCTATAATTTTATACAACAGCTGTTTATAATAATGGTAGGTTATGTAAACCTTTACTAATATTATGGACGATTAGGGATATTATCGTCTATAAATAATAGGAAAGGATTGTGAATATAGCCAGGATTAGAGGTAGGAGCAGAAAATCTCCCTCGTACAAGATTACGTGAAATGTTGCGAAACTGAAGTAGATATACTCCTTACCTATGTTCAGCACAGGGAGAAAATGAGAGGGAAATAGACCAAGTAATACAAAATTTGTCGAGAAACTGGATCCACATTGAAAATCCAGAAAACAAAAAAAAACAATTGTTTTTCTATAAAATAAACAAAGAGGATGAAACGATTGCTTTAAGGATTGGCTTTCGTTGAATGTGGAAAAATGTTTGTTAATATTTGAAACCTATTTAATTGCTCCACACTTTTCTCCTTTTAAGAGCAGAGTCCACTGCTTCGCTAGTTAATATTCTGACATAGTTACTCGAAGAGTAGCTGAAGAGAGTGTGATCCGGTATATTTAGGCTTGCCTGTAATTTTCTCCTAGAACAATGGGCCCCTCTTGTCATGGAGGCGAGTCATTAGGTTGTGACAATAGGTTTAACCAAAAGAATCTAAAATATTTCTTCAAGTCGGCTCTTTTAGCCATCCACTCTTAAATGTGATTAAATAACACGTCTGTAATTAGTGGAAAATTCAATCAATTCTAATCCTCGGGAGTAATCTTTTTATAATAATTGTGAAATTTCCAATATTTTTTTGAATATTGCGTTTTGTGCGAAAGGCTGAAGTAAAGGATATTTTACTTCAATTTTCAGTTTAATCAGGGGTTTGCTTTATAAAATAATTTAACTACAAAGATTTTTTCCGTTCATTGTTACACAATCATCAAGTTTTTTATAGAATATAGTTAACACATGTGTAATACATTATGGTCAAATTGTCTGCAGTAGATACCTTAAATTAAACATTACAAATTAGTATATTGAAAACAAAACAAAAAAATAGATCCTTTGATGTTTTTTTAGGAGATTGTGTTTTTTTAATTTTCAACCGCAAACTTAGTATAACGAAGATTTGCTCTGTTTGTAACAGATTGTACCAGTGTAATCAGTGACACATAACCTCAAAGCTTGCATAATCTATTACACAATTATCGGTAACTAACATAATTAAAAGAGAATGTAAGCTCCGACGAGGCCCTACATTAATAACTCTCTGGCACAGAATATTTTGCTCACAGATTATATAATTTACGTATCTATAATTCAGGTTTCCACTGTTACAAGATAAAGTTTTGCTATGTTGAAGAATGTATCTTTGTTTCACAGAATAAGACATGTTTAACAGTATTCAAGGAACAGGTAGTTGAACTGTAACGTGAGTAAAGTGAGATGGACGAATTGTTTCTAAGTTTTTCAAAAGACAAACATGTTTATAGTTAGAGGTTATTTGGAGGCTATGGTAAATCATTTTAAAATGCAATTACTTATATATTAAGAAATAACATATTTTTTATTAAATTATTTGATACCTTTACAGTGTTTTAATTGTATTAAGTTGTGTTATTTTATGTATTGTATATTATTACTAAGTTAAAATGTATTGCATTTATTAATTTACACAACTGGACAACCATATAATAAGAAAGAAAAACTACCAATTCTGACATTTTTCGTATATTTTCATATTACCTATTTTTATTTGGTAAAGCTTACAAACTTATAAGCTGTCTACAGTTACATAGGAAGAAGACATGGCGAAATAACCTTGCAGGGTATCTCATCCATTACAGCCTGTTTTGAGGGTTGTCAAAGGTTCTTACGAATCGCGTTTACAGGCTGTGTGTATTGCCAGTACTTTTGATTTATTATGTTCATATAAATAACCACTTTGGTTGTAGTTAATAAACTGGAAAAGATTGTGTTCGTTGTGTCTTGACAGAACCCACCTCGAGTCCTTGTTAAATATACCAATAAATTGTCATCTCATTCTCTACCTGGATGGAACTAATCAGACTGGGTATAGAGGTACGGGGAAATCTGGCTGTTTGGAAGGTTCTACTGGTCTCGATTTGTTCTGGAAAAGCGGTAAAACCGCTGTCACTAGTTGGAGCTCGTTTCGTTCCAGTGGCGGGTTGATGTCGCAAGGTCAAAGACTCTTACATACTAGTACCCGGATCGCGACGCTAGTCACCCAGGCGGGAATCAAGAGTTTGAAGTTGGCTTCGTGGAGGCTGAGGTTTCCCATACTGGACTGTAGACATCCTAATAATATGGCTACAATTGTGTTCTTTGGCAAAGAAGATGAGAGCCAAAAGGCTAGGTCCTCCTTTGCCACACTCTTCTGTTTCACCTTCTTTCTTTTCATTTTTACTTTCTTTCACAAAGCACGACCGCATTGTCATTTCTTCGCCTAAGAAAGCAAATGACATGTGTAATAGTCTGAAACAACCAATTGAGAGATAGTTTTGTGAATGGTTTATTGCCACCTACATTTATTATAATAACCTTATCATAAGAGCGTAAATGCAGCTGCATTTAGTAAGTCGATTAAGGGAAGTGTTATTGCAACTGCTTAGTGTGTTTAACCCACGCCTCCACAAGGCTTCATATCTAATCCTGTTGAGTATTAATTGTAAACCAGAGTGCATTAAATATTTCCTTAACGAATATGTAACAATTCACTGAATAAACCAGTTAAAATATTTTCTAAACGCCTAATCAGGATGTAATTTTCTTTAGGTGGTGTCTAGTAAGGTGAGGCTTTTCTTCACGCTGATTGAGTGGAGATTTACATCAGGTAAGTGACGTCACGTGGTACCATAATTTTCTGCTATATCTAGTGCTAAGAGATCCCTATGACATTCCTCATTCTCCATTGGCTCCATCTATTCTTGCATATCCTTCCTCATACAAGGATGTGTAACGCTTATTTAAATCCCCTTAACAAGGGGTTTTATGTCGTTACCTTAAAACTACCTGTGTTCGCAATTCTATTCTACCCTTTGTAAAGTATATTAAACATGATGTCTGGGCGTTTAAAAACAACAACAAACAATTCTTCCGTAGGAGGTTTTTCCCCAAAAATCTCAAGTTTTTCGATTCTATCTGTTAGGTTCAACGCGACGAATTATAGAGAATTAACTTAGTAATATTGTCTAATGTAAGTGTTACCATAGAATTTACAGGGGCGACTACAAACAGGTCTAATGGACATTATACAGTTAGCTAACGTCATGTTTAGAAACTCTGCAAGCCCCACCTCCTGTACGCCTTAACATGGACAAAACATACAACTGGAATTGTCATTCAATTAAATCTAATGACGTCATAAGTTTAAATAGACTGTTTTAGCTACTAACTAATCTTTGTAATTGTTTATAATAACTCGAAATATAACTCTCGCAGTCTATTTGTAACATAAAAGATAATCAAATAGGTTCCTAATACAAACATTTTGTGTTATTTTCACTATTATTATTTCAGTAATACTCTTTCACAGTATTTATTATTAGTTTGTATAAAATATACAGCATAAGATCTGGTTTTAAATAAAATGTATGGTCGTAATTTATAACATAAATAGTGCAGATAAAATGTTTCTATAATATTAACAAGTAATATAAACAATTTTGCTAAGTCATTTCCTGCTTAGGTCAACAAAGAACGTTTTAATTTAGTTACATTTTAATAAATAATTGCATTTAATGTTAATAAAGTAACACGAAATATGCATTAAATTAGCTGTTATACCACATAACCTATAACATAAAATCAGCTGTTTTATGAAATCATATGTTTCTCACGTTTTTTAATTTAAATGGGACGAAATAACTATATTTCATACCTTGTCCCTTTTATAAATTTGTCTCCCATAAAAAAACAAAAATTAATTCATTATTAAATTAATTAAGTTAAAAAAATCTATTTGAACCTGAGTGGATAAATAAAAAGCAATTTATTAACGATTAAAAATATCAACGAAATATATACGTATATACATAGGGAGAGTATGAACTAATAGGAAAAAAATTTTAACACAAAATAAAAACTATTTATTAATAATAATATGATGAGAAGAAGCATTCGCATAATCAATCAAATAAATTTAAAACTAATTTTAATTGAATATTTTTAAATAAGTTTAAACTTATGCCAAGTTAATACCAAAAGTGGGAGTATTCATTAATTCAGGAAACAGAAAAAAAGTAACTGGCGAATTTTTGACTCAATAACACTTTATTTAACAAAAGTTTATTTCCAATCTTGGAGTTTTATAATTTTACTAAATCCTATCCCGTGTTCGTACTTTATCTTTGTTTTAACGTTTCTGTAATTTAAAACGGACGTCACAATGCCATTGCAAACACAAGCCAATGTTTCTGATTACAGAACGAATTGCCGATAAGTTCAGTGGAGCACGATATTAAACTGTCGCAACCCTTTCCTGATAAAAACGCAAAGTTCTTCCTAGCCTGTTCACACCCCTGTGCTAAGGGTGAAAGCATCAATAAATCCCATATAAATTTAAGCTACTAACACTGGAAAACGTTCTACATACACAATACAGAAATAACACATCTTTACTAAAGATGTAAATGTTTTACGTAAAGTTGTAAGTGCAAATATAATATTAAAGACATATTTTAAAGAATTTTATTATAATTTGAACATTATACTCTTAAATATTACTCAAGTCTTTACTTTAGGAAGAATAAGACTGTTATTATAGAGCTAAAGAGAGGCTCTGTTATTCCTAAAACCTATTATTTCCCTCCAAACTTTAGGGAATGGTAAAGGTTTTCTCTCCTCCTCCGGTCGGTCGAAGAGTTTCAACATAAGCCAACGTGTATTTTTGGGCGTGGTGTAGCCCTTTAGGGTGTATATAGGTGTGAGAAGGTGGTGCAAACATAGCATTTCTTCAATAGGGCGGTATTTTTACTTAAACGGGCGTGACTGGAGTGATTTGGGCAGTGATAGGTGTGTTCCTGATATTATTTGGGTTGTTATTTCATATCTAGGTCGTATATAATAGAAAAATCGAAAGTAGGTCAACAACAGTCTCTTTATTTTAGATTATTTACTCTAAATTGAGGTCGTTCACCCTAATGAACGATAAATAAAACGTCTATATCAGTTGTGGGCGGGATTTAGTCCTTATGGGTGGATGTAGGTGTGACAAGGAGGTACAAACATAGCATTTCTTCAATAGGGCAGTATTTATACTTCAACGGGCGTGACTGGAGCGATTTGGGCATTGATAGGTGTGTTCCTAATATTATTTGGGTTGTTATTTCATATCTAGGTCGTATATAATAGAAAAATCGAAAGTAGGTCAACAATAGTCTTTTTATTTAGATTATTTACTCTAAATTGAGGTCGTTCACCCTAATGAACGATAAATAAAACGTATATATCAGTTTTGGGCGGGATTTAGTCCTTATGGGTAGATGTAGGTGTGACAAGGAGGTACAAACATAGCATTTCTTCAATAGGGCGGTATTTGTACTTCAACGGGCGTGACTGGAGCGATTTGGGCAGTGATAGGTGTGTTCCTGATATTATTTGGGTTGTTATTTCATATCTAGGTCGTATATAATAGAAAAATCGAAAGTAGGTCAACAACAGTCTCTTTATTTTAGATTATTTACTCTAAATTGAGGTCGTTCACCCTAATGAACGATAAATAAAACGTCTATATCTGTTTTGGGCGGGATTTAGTCCTTATGGGTGGACGTAGGTGTGACAAGGAGGTACAAACATAGCATTTCTTCAATAGGGCGGTATTTATACTTCAACGGGCGTGACTGGAGCGATTTGGGCAGTGATAGGTGTGTTCCTGATATTATTTAGGTTGTTATTTCATATCTAGGTTGTATATAATAGAAAAATCGAAAGTAGGTCAACAATAGTCTGTTTATTTTAGATTATTTACTCTAAATTGAGGTCGTTCACCCTAATGAACGATAAATAAAACGTCTATATCAGTTGTGGGCGGGATTTAGTCCTTATGGGTGGATGTAGGTGTGACAAGGAGGTACAAACATAGCATTTCTTCAATAGGGCAGTATTTATACTTCAACGGGCGTGACTGGAGCGATTTGGGCAGTGATAGGTGTGTTCCTGATAATATTTGGGTTGTTATTTCATATCTAGGTCGTATATAATAGAAACATCGAAAGTAGGTCAACAATATCTGTTTATTTTAGATTATTTATTCTAAATTGAGGTAGTTCACCCTAATGAAAGATAAATAAAACGTCTATATCAGTTTTGGGCGGGATTTAGTCCTTATGGGTGGATGTAGGTGTGACAAGGAGGTACAAACATAGCATTTCTTCAATAGGGCGGTATTTATACTTCAACGGGCGTGACTGGAGCGATTTCGGCAGTGATAGGTGTGTTCCTGATATTATTTGGGTTGTTATTTCATATCTAGGTCGTATATAATGGGAATATCGAAAGTAGGTCAACAATAGTCTGTTTATTTAGATTATTTACTTTAAATTGAGGTCGTTCACCCTAATGAACGATAAATAAAACGTCTATATCAGTTTTGGGCGGGATTTAGTCCTTATGGGTGGATGTAGGTGTGACAAGGAGGTACAAACATAGCATTTCTTCAATAGGGCGGTATTTTTTCTTTAACGGGCGTGACTGGAGCGATTTGGGCAGTGATAGGTGTTCCTGATATTATTTGGGTTGTTATTTCATATCTAGGTCGTATATAATAGAAAAATCGAAGGTAGGTCAACAATAGTTTGTTTATTTTAGATTATTTACTCTAAATTGAGGTGGTTCACCCTAATGAACAATAAATAAAACGTCTATATTAGTTTTGGGCGGGATTTAGTCCTTATGGGTGGATGTAGGTGTGACAAGGAGGTACAAACACAGCATTTCTTCAATAGGGCGGTATTTATACTTCAACGTTCGTGACTGGAGCGATTTGGGCAGTGATAGGTGTGTTCCTGATATGATTTGGGTTGTTATTTCATATCTAGGTCGTATATATTAGAAAAATCAAAAGTAGGTCAACAATAGTCTGTTTATTTAGATTATTTACTCTAAATTGAGGTGGTTCACCCTAATGAACGATAAATAAAACGTCTTTATCAGTTTTTGGGCGGGATTTACTCCTTATGGGTGGATTTAGGTGTGACAAGGAGGTACAAACATAGCATTTCTTCAATAGGGCGGTATTTATACTTCAACGGGCGTGACTGGAGCGATTTGGGCAGTGATAGATGTGTTCCTGATATTATTTGGGTTGTTATTTCATATCTAGGTCGTATATAATAGAAAAATCGAAAGTAGGTCAACAATAGTCTGTTTATTTAGATTATTTACTCTAAATTGAGGTGGTTCACCCTAATGAACGATAAATAAAACGTATATATCAGTTTTGGGCGGGATTTAGTCCTTATGGGTAGATGTAGGTGTGACAAGGAGGTACAAACATAGCATTTCTTCAATAGGGCGGTATTTGTACTTCAACGGGCGTGACTGGAGCGATTTGGGCAGTGATAGGTGTGTTCCTGATATTATTTGGGTTGTTATTTCATATCTAGGTCGTATATAATAGAAAAATCGAAAGTAGGTGAACAATAGTCTGTTTATTTAGATCATTTACTCTAAATTGAGGTCGTTCACCCTAATGAACGATAAATAAAACGTCTATATCTGTTTTGGGCGGGATGTAGTCCTTATGGGTGGCGGTAGGTGTGCCAAGGAGGTACAAACATAGCATTTCTTCAATAGGGCGGTATTTATACTTCAACGGTCGTGACTGGAGCGATTTGGGCAGTGATAGGTGTGTTCCTGATATTATTTGGGTTGGTATTTCATATCTAGGTCGTATATAATAGAAAAATCGAAAGTAGGTCAACAATAGTTTGTTTATTTAGATTATTTACTCTAAATTGAGGTCGTTCACCCTAATGAACGGTAAATAAAACGTCTATATCAGTTTTGGGCGGGATTTAGTCCTTATGGGTGGATGTAGGTGTGACAAGGACGTACAAACATAGCATTTCTTCAATAGGGCGGTATTTTTACTTCAACGGGCGTGACTGGAGCGATTTGGGCAGTGATAGGTGTGTTCCTGATATTATTTGGGTTGTTATTTCATATCTAGCTCGTATATAATGGAAAAATCGAAGGTAGGTCAACAATAGTCTGTTTAGTTTAGATTGTTTACTCTAAATTGAGGTCGTTCACTCTAATGAACGATAAATAAAACGTCTATATCGGTTTTGGGCGGGATGTAGTCCTTATGGGTGGATATAGGTGTGACAAGGAGGTACAGACATAGCATTTCTTCAATAGGGCGGTATTTATACTTCAACGGGCGTGACTGGAGCGATTTGGGCAGTGATAGGTGTGTTCCTGATATTATTTGGGTTGTTATTTCATATCTAGGTCGTATATAATAGAAAAATCGAAAGTAGGTCAACAATAGTCTGTTTATTTAGATTATTTACTCTTAATTGAGGTCATTCACCCTAATTAACGATAAATAAAACGTCTATATCTGTTTTGGGCGGGATTTAGTCCTTATGGGTGGATGTAGGTGTGACAAGGTGGTACAAACATAGCATTTCTTCAATAGGGCGGTATTTATACTTCAACGTTCGTGACTGGAGCGATTTGGGCAGTGATAGGTGTGTTCCTGATATTATTTGGGTTGTTATTTCATATCTAGGTCGTATATAATAGAAAAATCGAAAGTAGGTCAACAATAGTCTGTTTATTTAGATTATGTACTCTAAATTGAGGTCGTTCACCAATAATGAACGATAAATGAAACGTCTATAACTGTTTTGGGCGGGATGTAGTCTTTATGGGTGGATGTAGGTGTGACAAGGAAATACAAACATAGCATTTCTTCAATAGGGCGGTATTTATACTTCAACGGGCGTGACTGGAGCGATTTGGGCAGTGATAGGTGTGTTCCTGATATTATTTGTTTTGTTATTTCATATCCATGTCGTATATAATGGAAAAATCGAAAGTAGGTCAACAATAGTCTGTTTATTTAGATTATTTACTCTAAATTTGTTCGTTCACCAATAATGAACGATAAATAAAACATCTATATCAGTTTTGGGCAGGATTTAGTCCTTATGGGTGGATGTAGGTGTGCCAAGGAGGTACAGAAATAGCATTTCTTCAATAGGGCGGTATTTATACTTCAACGGGCGTGACTGGAGCGATTTGGGAAGTGATAGGTGTGTTCCTGATATTATTTGGGTTGTTATTTCATATCTACGTCGTATATAATGGAAAAATTGAAAGTAGGTCAACAATAGTCTGTTTATTTAGATTATTTACTCTAAATTGAGGTGGTTCACCCTAATGAACGATAAATAAAACGTCTTAATCAGTTTTTTTGCGGGATTTACTCTTTATGGGTGGATTTAGGTGTGACAAGGAGGTACAAACATAGCATTTCTTCAATAGGGCGGTATTTTTACTTGAACGGGCGTGACTGGAGCGATTTGTTCAGTGATAGGTGTGTTCCTGATATTATTTGGGTTGTTATTTCATATCTAGGTCGTATATAATAGAAAAATCGAAAGTAGGTCAACAATAGACTGTTTATTTTAGATTATTTACTCTAAATTGAGGTCGTTCACCCTAATGAACGATAAATAAAACGTCTATATTAGTTTTGGGCGGGATTTAGTCCTTATGGGTGGATGTAGGTGTGACAAGGAGGTACAAACATAGCATTTCTTCAATAGGGCGGTATTTTTACTTGAACGGGCGTGACTGGAGCGATTTGTTCAGTGATAGGTGTGTTCCTGATATTATTTGGGTTGTTATTTCATATGTAGGTCGTATATAATAGAAAAATCGAAAGTAGGTCAACAATAGTCTGTTTATTTTAGATTATTTACTCTAAATTGAGGAGGTTCAACCTAATGAACGATAAATAAAACGTCTATATCAGTTTTGGGCGGGATATAGTCATTATGGGTGGATGTAGGTGTGACAAGGAGGTACAAACATAGCATTTCTTCAATAGGGCGGTATTTATACTTCAACGTGCGTGACTGGAGCGATTTGGGCATTGATAGGTGTGTTCCTAATATTATTTGGGTTGTTATTTCATATCTAGGTCGTATATAATAGAAAAATCGAAAGTAGGTCAACAATAGTCTGTTTATTTAGATTATTTACTCTAAATTGAGGTGGTTCACCCTAATGAACGATAAATAAATCGTATATATCGGTTTTGGTCGGGATTTAGTCCTTATGGGTGGATATAGGTGTGACAAGGAGGTACAAACATAGCATTTCTTCAATAGGGCGGTATTTGTACTTCAACGGGCGTGACTGGAGCGATTTGGGCAGTGATAGGTGTGTTCCTGATATTATTTGGGTTGTTATTTCATATCTAGGTCGTATATAATAGAAAAATCGAAAGTAGGTGAACAATAGTCTGTTTATTTAGATCATTTACTCTAAATTGAAGTCGTTCACCCTAATGAACGATAAATAAAACGTCTATATCAGTTTTGGGCGGGATTTAGTCCTTATGGGTGGATGTAGGTGTGACAAGGACGTACAAACATAGCATTTCTTCAATAGGGCGGTATTTTTACTTCAACGGGCGTGACTGGAGCGATTTGGGCAGTGATAGGTGTGTTCCTGATATTATTTGGGTTGTTATTTCATATCTAGGTCGTATATAATGGAAAAATCGAAGGTAGGTCAACAATAGTCTGTTTAGTTTAGATTGTTTACTCTAAATTGAGGTCGTTCACCCTAATGAACGATAAATAAAACGTCTATATCAGTTTTGGGCGGGATTTAGTCCTTATGGGCGGATGTAGGTGTGACAAGGAAATACAAACATAGCATTTCTTCAATAGGGCGGTATTTATACTTCAACGGGCGTGACTGGAGCGATTTGGGCAGTGATAGGTGTGTTCCTGATATTATTTGGGTTGTTATTTCATATCTAGGTCGTATATAATGGAAAAATCGAAAGTAGGTCAACAATTGTCTGTTTATTTAGATTATTTACTCTAAATTGAGGTGGTTCACCCTAATGAACGATAAATAAAATGTCTATATCAGTTTTGGGCGGGATGTAGTCCTTATGGGTGGATGTAGGTGTGACAAGGAGGTACAGACATAGCATTTCTTCAATAGGGCGGTATTTATACTTCAACGGGCGTGACTGGAGCGATTTGGGCAGTGTTAGGTGTGTTCCTGATATTATTTGGGTTGTTATTTCATATCTAGGTCGTATATAATAGAAAAATATAAAGTAGGTGAACCATAGTCTGTTTATTTAGATTATTTACTCTAAATTGAGGTCGTTCACCCTAATGAACGATAAATAAAACGTCTATATCTTTTTTGGGCGGGATTTAGACCTTATGGGTCGATGTAGGTGTGACAAGGAGGTACAAACGTAGCATTTCTTCAATAGGGCGGTATTTATACTTCAACGGGCGTGACTGGAGCGATTTCTGCAGTGATAGGTGTGTTCCTGATATTATTTGGGTTGTTATTTCATATCTAGGTCGTATATAATGGAATAATCGAAAGTAGGTCAACAATAGTCTGTTTATTTAGATTATGTACTCAAAATTGAGGTCGTTCACCAATAATGAACGATAAATAAAACGTCTATAACTGTTTTGGGCGGGATGTAGTCTTTATGGGTGGATGTAGGTGTGACAAGGAAATACAAACATAGCATTTCTTCAATAGGGCGGTATTTATACTTCAACGGGCTTGACTGGAGCGATTTGGGGAGTGATAGGTGTGTTCCTGATATTATTTTGGTTGTTATTTCATATCCAGGTCGTATATAATGGAAAAATCGAAAGTAGGTCAACAATAGTCTGTTTATTTAGATTATTTACTCTAAATTGAGGTCGTTCACCCTAATGAACGATAAATAAAACGTCTATATCAGTTTTGGGCGGGATGTAGTCCTTATGGGTGGATGTAGGTGTGACAAGGAGGTACAAACATAGCATTTCTTCAATAGGGCGGTATTTTTACTTGAACGGGCGTGACTGGAGCGATTTGTTCAGTGATAGGTGTGTTCCTGATATTATTTGGGTTGTTATTTCATATCTAGGTCGTATATAATAGAAAAATCGAAAGTAGGTCAACAATAGTCTGTTTATTTTAGATTATTTACTCTAAATTGAAGTGGTTCAACCTAATGAACGATAAATAAAACGTCTATATCAGTTTTGGGCGGGATTTAGTCCTTATGGGTGGATGTAGGTGTGACAAGGAGGTACAAACATAGCATTTCTTCAATAGGGCGGTATTTATACTTCAACGTGCGTGACTGGAGCGATTTGGGCATTGATAGGTGTGTTCCTAATATTATTTGGGTTGTTATTTCATATCTAGGTCATATATAATAGAAAAATCGAAAGTAGGTCAACAATAGTCTTTTTATTTAGATTATTTACTCTAAATTGAGGTCGTTCACCCTAATGAACGATAAATAAAACGTATATATCAGTTTTGGGCGGGATTTAGTCCTTATGGGTAGATGTAGGTGTGACAAGGAGGTACAAACATAGCATTTCTTCAATAGGGCGGTATTTGTACTTCAACGGGCGTGACTGGAGCGATTTGGGCAGTGATAGGTGTGTTCCTGATATTATTTGGGTTGTTATTTCATATCTAGGTCGTATATAATAGAAAAATCGAAAGTAGGTGAACAATAGTCTGTTTATTTAGATCATTTACTCTAAATTGAGGTCGTTCACCCTAATGAACGATAAATAAAACGTCTATATCTGTTTTGGGCGGGATGTAGTCCTTATGGGTGGCGGTAGGTGTGACAAGGAGGTACAAACATAGCATTTCTTCAATAGGGCGGTATTTATACTTCAACGGGCGTGACTGGAGCGATTTGGGCAGTGATAGGTGTGTTCTTGATATTATTTGGGTTGTTATTTCATATCTAGGTCGTATATAATAGAAAAATCGAAAGTAGGTCAACAATAGTTTGTTTATTTAGATTATTTACTCTAAATTGAGGTCGTTCACCCTAATGAACGGTAAATAAAACGTCTATATCAGTTTTGGGCGGGATTTAGTCCTTATGGGTGGATGTAGGTGTGACAAGGACGTACAAACATAGCATTTCTTCAATAGGGCGGTATTTTTACTTCAACGGGCGTGACTGGAGCGATTTGGGCAGTGATAGGTGTGTTCCTGATATTATTTGGGTTGTTATTTCATATCTAGCTCGTATATAATGGAAAAATCGAAGGTAGGTCAACAATAGTCTGTTTAGTTTAGATTGTTTACTCTAAATTGAGGTCGTTCACCCTAATGAACGATAAATAAAACGTCTATATCGGTTTTGGGCGGGATGTAGTCCTTATGGGTGGATATAGGTGTGACAAGGAGGTACAGACATAGCATTTCTTCAATAGGGCGGTATTTATACTTCAACGGGCGTGACTGGAGCGATTTGGGCAGTGATAGGTGTGTTCCTGATATTATTTGGGTTGTTATTTCATATCTAGGTCGTATATAATAGAAAAATCGAAAGTAGGTCAACAATAGTCTGTTTATTTAGATTATTTACTCTTAATTGAGGTCATTCACCCTAATTAACGATAAATAAAACGTCTATATCTGTTTTGGGCGGGATTTAGTCCTTATGGGTGGATGTAGGTGTGACAAGGTGGTACAAACATAGCATTTCTTCAATAGGGCGGTATTTATACTTCAACGTTCGTGACTGGAGCGATTTGGGCAGTGATAGGTGTGTTCCTGATATTATTTGGGTTGTTATTTCATATCTAGGTCGTATATAATAGAAAAATCGAAAGTAGGTCAACAATAGTCTGTTTATTTAGATTATGTACTCTAAATTGAGGTCGTTCACCAATAATGAACGATAAATGAAACGTCTATAACTGTTTTGGGCGGGATGTAGTCTTTATGGGTGGATGTAGGTGTGACAAGGAAATACAAACATAGCATTTCTTCAATAGGGCGGTATTTATACTTCAACGGGCGTGACTGGAGCGATTTGGGCAGTGATAGGTGTGTTCCTGATATTATTTGTTTTGTTATTTCATATCCATGTCGTATATAATGGAAAAATCGAAAGTAGGTCAACAATAGTCTGTTTATTTAGATTATTTACTCTAAATTTGTTCGTTCACCAATAATGAACGATAAATAAAACATCTATATCAGTTTTGGGCAGGATTTAGTCCTTATGGGTGGATGTAGGTGTGCCAAGGAGGTACAGAAATAGCATTTCTTCAATAGGGCGGTATTTATACTTCAACGGGCGTGACTGGAGCGATTTGGGAAGTGATAGGTGTGTTCCTGATATTATTTGGGTTGTTATTTCATATCTACGTCGTATATAATGGAAAAATTGAAAGTAGGTCAACAATAGTCTGTTTATTTAGATTATTTACTCTAAATTGAGGTGGTTCACCCTAATGAACGATAAATAAAACGTCTTAATCAGTTTTTTTGCGGGATTTACTCTTTATGGGTGGATTTAGGTGTGACAAGGAGGTACAAACATAGCATTTCTTCAATAGGGCGGTATTTTTACTTGAACGGGCGTGACTGGAGCGATTTGTTCAGTGATAGGTGTGTTCCTGATATTATTTGGGTTGTTATTTCATATCTAGGTCGTATATAATAGAAAAATCGAAAGTAGGTCAACAATAGACTGTTTATTTTAGATTATTTACTCTAAATTGAGGTCGTTCACCCTAATGAACGATAAATAAAACGTCTATATTAGTTTTGGGCGGGATTTAGTCCTTATGGGTGGATGTAGGTGTGACAAGGAGGTACAAACATAGCATTTCTTCAATAGGGCGGTATTTTTACTTGAACGGGCGTGACTGGAGCGATTTGTTCAGTGATAGGTGTGTTCCTGATATTATTTGGGTTGTTATTTCATATGTAGGTCGTATATAATAGAAAAATCGAAAGTAGGTCAACAATAGTCTGTTTATTTTAGATTATTTACTCTAAATTGAGGAGGTTCAACCTAATGAACGATAAATAAAACGTCTATATCAGTTTTGGGCGGGATATAGTCATTATGGGTGGATGTAGGTGTGACAAGGAGGTACAAACATAGCATTTCTTCAATAGGGCGGTATTTATACTTCAACGTGCGTGACTGGAGCGATTTGGGCATTGATAGGTGTGTTCCTAATATTATTAGGGTTGTTATTTCATATCTAGGTCGTATATAATAGAAAAATCGAAAGTAGGTCAACAATAGTCTGTTTATTTAGATTATTTACTCTAAATTGAGGTGGTTCACCCTAATGAACGATAAATAAATCGTCTATATCAGTTTTGGGCGGGATTTACTCCTTATGGGTGGATGTAGGTGTGACAAGGAGGTACAAACATAGCATTTCTTCAATAGGGCGGTATTTATACTTCAACGTGCGTGACTGGAGCGATTTGGGCAGTGATAGATGTCTTCCTGATAATATTTGGGTTGTTATTTCATATCTAGGTCGTATATAATAGAAAAATCGAAAGTAGGTCAACAATAGTCTTTTTATTTAGATTATTTACTCTAAATTGAGGTCGTTCACCCTAATGAACGATAAATAAAACGTATATATCGGTTTTGGTCGGGATTTAGTCCTTATGGGTGGATATAGGTGTGACAAGGAGGTACAAACATAGCATTTCTTCAATAGGGCGGTATTTGTACTTCAACGGGCGTGACTGGAGCGATTTGGGCAGTGATAGGTGTGTTCCTGATATTATTTGGGTTGTTATTTCATATCTAGGTCGTATATAATAGAAAAATCGAAAGTAGGTGAACAATAGTCTGTTTATTTAGATCATTTACTCTAAATTGAAGTCGTTCACCCTAATGAACGATAAATAAAACGTCTATATCAGTTTTGGGCGGGATTTAGTCCTTATGGGTGGATGTAGGTGTGACAAGGACGTACAAACATAGCATTTCTTCAATAGGGCGGTATTTTTACTTCAACGGGCGTGACTGGAGCGATTTGGGCAGTGATAGGTGTGTTCCTGATATTATTTGGGTTGTTATTTCATATCTAGGTCGTATATAATGGAAAAATCGAAGGTAGGTCAACAATAGTCTGTTTAGTTTAGATTGTTTACTCTAAATTGAGGTCGTTCACCCTAATGAACGATAAATAAAACGTCTATATCAGTTTTGGGCGGGATTTAGTCCTTATGGGCGGATGTAGGTGTGACAAGGAAATACAAACATAGCATTTCTTCAATAGGGCGGTATTTATACTTCAACGGGCGTGACTGGAGCGATTTGGGCAGTGATAGGTGTGTTCCTGATATTATTTGGGTTGTTATTTCATATCTAGGTCGTATATAATGGAAAAATCGAAAGTAGGTCAACAATTGTCTGTTTATTTAGATTATTTACTCTAAATTGAGGTGGTTCACCCTAATGAACGATAAATAAAATGTCTATATCAGTTTTGGGCGGGATGTAGTCCTTATGGGTGGATGTAGGTGTGACAAGGAGGTACAGACATAGCATTTCTTCAATAGGGCGGTATTTATACTTCAACGGGCGTGACTGGAGCGATTTGGGCAGTGTTAGGTGTGTTCCTGATATTATTTGGGTTGTTATTTCATATCTAGGTCGTATATAATAGAAAAATATAAAGTAGGTGAACCATAGTCTGTTTATTTAGATTATTTACTCTAAATTGAGGTCGTTCACCCTAATGAACGATAAATAAAACGTCTATATCTTTTTTGGGCGGGATTTAGACCTTATGGGTCGATGTAGGTGTGACAAGGAGGTACAAACGTAGCATTTCTTCAATAGGGCGGTATTTATACTTCAACGGGCGTGACTGGAGCGATTTCTGCAGTGATAGGTGTGTTCCTGATATTATTTGGGTTGTTATTTCATATCTAGGTCGTATATAATGGAATAATCGAAAGTAGGTCAACAATAGTCTGTTTATTTAGATTATGTACTCAAAATTGAGGTCGTTCACCAATAATGAACGATAAATAAAACGTCTATAACTGTTTTGGGCGGGATGTAGTCTTTATGGGTGGATGTAGGTGTGACAAGGAAATACAAACATAGCATTTCTTCAATAGGGCGGTATTTATACTTCAACGGGCTTGACTGGAGCGATTTGGGGAGTGATAGGTGTGTTCCTGATATTATTTTGGTTGTTATTTCATATCCAGGTCGTATATAATGGAAAAATCGAAAGTAGGTCAACAATAGTCTGTTTATTTAGATTATTTACTCTAAATTGAGGTCGTTCACCCTAATGAACGATAAATAAAACGTCTATATCAGTTTTGGGCGGGATGTAGTCCTTATGGGTGGATGTAGGTGTGACAAGGAGGTACAAACATAGCATTTCTTCAATAGGGCGGTATTTTTACTTGAACGGGCGTGACTGGAGCGATTTGTTCAGTGATAGGTGTGTTCCTGATATTATTTGGGTTGTTATTTCATATCTAGGTCGTATATAATAGAAAAATCGAAAGTAGGTCAACAATAGTCTGTTTATTTTAGATTATTTACTCTAAATTGAAGTGGTTCAACCTAATGAACGATAAATAAAACGTCTATATCAGTTTTGGGCGGGATTTAGTCCTTATGGGTGGATGTAGGTGTGACAAGGAGGTACAAACATAGCATTTCTTCAATAGGGCGGTATTTATACTTCAACGTGCGTGACTGGAGCGATTTGGGCATTGATAGGTGTGTTCCTAATATTATTTGGGTTGTTATTTCATATCTAGGTCATATATAATAGAAAAATCGAAAGTAGGTCAACAATAGTCTTTTTATTTAGATTATTTACTCTAAATTGAGGTCGTTCACCCTAATGAACGATAAATAAAACGTATATATCAGTTTTGGGCGGGATTTAGTCCTTATGGGTAGATGTAGGTGTGACAAGGAGGTACAAACATAGCATTTCTTCAATAGGGCGGTATTTGTACTTCAACGGGCGTGACTGGAGCGATTTGGGCAGTGATAGGTGTGTTCCTGATATTATTTGGGTTGTTATTTCATATCTAGGTCGTATATAATAGAAAAATCGAAAGTAGGTGAACAATAGTCTGTTTATTTAGATCATTTACTCTAAATTGAGGTCGTTCACCCTAATGAACGATAAATAAAACGTCTATATCTGTTTTGGGCGGGATGTAGTCCTTATGGGTGGCGGTAGGTGTGACAAGGAGGTACAAACATAGCATTTCTTCAATAGGGCGGTATTTATACTTCAACGGGCGTGACTGGAGCGATTTGGGCAGTGATAGGTGTGTTCTTGATATTATTTGGGTTGTTATTTCATATCTAGGTCGTATATAATAGAAAAATCGAAAGTAGGTCAACAATAGTTTGTTTATTTAGATTATTTACTCTAAATTGAGGTCGTTCACCCTAATGAACGGTAAATAAAACGTCTATATCAGTTTTGGGCGGGATTTAGTCCTTATGGGTGGATGTAGGTGTGACAAGGACGTACAAACATAGCATTTCTTCAATAGGGCGGTATTTTTACTTCAACGGGCGTGACTGGAGCGATTTGGGCAGTGATAGGTGTGTTCCTGATATTATTTGGGTTGTTATTTCATATCTAGCTCGTATATAATGGAAAAATCGAAGGTAGGTCAACAATAGTCTGTTTAGTTTAGATTGTTTACTCTAAATTGAGGTCGTTCACCCTAATGAACGATAAATAAAACGTCTATATCGGTTTTGGGCGGGATGTAGTCCTTATGGGTGGATATAGGTGTGACAAGGAGGTACAGACATAGCATTTCTTCAATAGGGCGGTATTTATACTTCAACGGGCGTGACTGGAGCGATTTGGGCAGTGATAGGTGTGTTCCTGATATTATTTGGGTTGTTATTTCATATCTAGGTCGTATATAATAGAAAAATCGAAAGTAGGTCAACAATAGTCTGTTTATTTAGATTATTTACTCTTAATTGAGGTCATTCACCCTAATTAACGATAAATAAAACGTCTATATCTGTTTTGGGCGGGATTTAGTCCTTATGGGTGGATGTAGGTGTGACAAGGTGGTACAAACATAGCATTTCTTCAATAGGGCGGTATTTATACTTCAACGTTCGTGACTGGAGCGATTTGGGCAGTGATAGGTGTGTTCCTGATATTATTTGGGTTGTTATTTCATATCTAGGTCGTATATAATAGAAAAATCGAAAGTAGGTCAACAATAGTCTGTTTATTTAGATTATGTACTCTAAATTGAGGTCGTTCACCAATAATGAACGATAAATGAAACGTCTATAACTGTTTTGGGCGGGATGTAGTCTTTATGGGTGGATGTAGGTGTGACAAGGAAATACAAACATAGCATTTCTTCAATAGGGCGGTATTTATACTTCAACGGGCGTGACTGGAGCGATTTGGGCAGTGATAGGTGTGTTCCTGATATTATTTGTTTTGTTATTTCATATCCATGTCGTATATAATGGAAAAATCGAAAGTAGGTCAACAATAGTCTGTTTATTTAGATTATTTACTCTAAATTTGTTCGTTCACCAATAATGAACGATAAATAAAACATCTATATCAGTTTTGGGCGGGATTTAGTCCTTATGGGTGGATGTAGGTGTGACAAGGAGGTACAGAAATAGCATTTCTTCAATAGGGCGGTATTTATACTTCAACGGGCGTGACTGGGGCGATTTGGGCAGTGATAGGTGTGTTCCTGATATTATTTGGGTTGTTATTTCATATCTACGTCGTATATAATGGAAAAATTGAAAGTAGGTCAACAATAGTCTGTTTATTTAGATTATTTACTCTAAATTGAGGTGGTTCACCCTAATGAACGATAAATAAAACGTCTTAATCAGTTTTTTGCGGGATTTACTCTTTATGGGTGGATTTAGGTGTGACAAGGAGGTACAAACATAGCATTTCTTCAATAGGGCGGTATTTTTACTTGAACGGGCGTGACTGGAGCGATTTGTTCAGTGATAGGTGTGTTCCTGATATTATTTGGGTTGTTATTTCATATCTAGGTCGTATATAATAGAAAAATCGAAAGTAGGTCAACAATAGACTGTTTATTTTAGATTATTTACTCTAAATTGAGGTCGTTCACCCTAATGAACGATAAATAAAACGTCTATATTAGTTTTGGGCGGGATTTAGTCCTTATGGGTGGATGTAGGTGTGACAAGGAGGTACAAACATAGCATTTCTTCAATAGGGCGGTATTTATACTTCAACGTGCGTGACTGGAGCGATTTGGGCAGTGATAGATGTCTTCCTGATAATATTTGGGTTGTTATTTCATATCTAGGTCGTATATAATAGAAAAATCGAAAGTAGGTCAACAATAGTCTTTTTATTTAGATTATTTACTCTAAATTGAGGTCGTTCACCCTAATGAACGATAAATAAAACGTATATATCAGTTTTGGTCGGGATTTAGTCCTTATGGGTGGATATAGGTGTGACAAGGAGGTACAAACATAGCATTTCTTCAATAGGGCGGTATTTGTACTTCAACGGGCGTGACTGGAGCGATTTGGGCAGTGATAGGTGTGTTCCTGATATTATTTGGGTTGTTATTTCATATCTAGGTCGTATATAATAGAAAAATCGAAAGTAGGTGAACAATAGTCTGTTTATTTAGATCATTTACTCTAAATTGAAGTCGTTCACCCTAATGAACGATAAATAAAACGTCTATATCAGTTTTGGGCGGGATTTAGTCCTTATGGGTGGATGTAGGTGTGACAAGGACGTACAAACATAGCATTTCTTCAATAGGGCGGTATTTTTACTTCAACGGGCGTGACTGGAGCGATTTGGGCAGTGATAGGTGTGTTCCTGATATTATTTGGGTTGTTATTTCATATCTAGGTCGTATATAATGGAAAAATCGAAGGTAGGTCAACAATAGTCTGTTTAGTTTAGATTGTTTACTCTAAATTGAGGTCGTTCACTTTAATGAACGATAAATAAAACGTCTATATCAGTTTTGGGCGGGATTTAGTCCTTATGGGCGGATGTAGGTGTGACAAGGAAATACAAACATAGCATTTCTTCAATAGGGCGGTATTTATACTTCAACGGGCGTGACTGGAGCGATTTGGGCAGTGATAGGTGTGTTCCTGATATTATTTGGGTTGTTATTTCATATCTAGGTCGTATATAATGGAAAAATCGAAAGTAGGTCAACAATTGTCTGTTTATTTAGATTATTTACTCTAAATTGAGGTGGTTCACCCTAATGAACGATAAATAAAATGTCTATATCAGTTTTGGGCGGGATGTAGTCCTTATGGGTGGATGTAGGTGTGACAAGGAGGTACAGACATAGCATTTCTTCAATAGGGCGGTATTTATACTTCAACGGGCGTGACTGGAGCGATTTGGGCAGTGTTAGGTGTGTTCCTGATATTATTTGGGTTGTTATTTCATATCTAGGTCGTATATAATAGAAAAATCGAAAGTAGGTGAACCATAGTCTGTTTATTTAGATTATTTACTCTAAATTGAGGTCGTTCACCCTAATGAACGATAAATAAAACGTCTATATCTTTTTTGGGCGGGATTTAGACCTTATGGGTCGATGTAGGTGTGACAAGGAGGTACAAACGTAGCATTTCTTCAATAGGGCGGTATTTATACTTCAACGGGCGTGACTGGAGCGATTTCTGCAGTGATAGGTGTGTTCCTGATATTATTTGGGTTGTTGTTTCATATCTAGGTCGTATATAATAGAAAAATCAAAAGTAGGTCAACAATAGTCTGTTTATTTAGATTATGTACTCAAAATTGAGGTCGTTCACCAATAATGAACGATAAATAAAACGTCTATAACTGTTTTGGGCGGGATTTAGTCCTTATGGGTGGATGTAGGTGTGACAAGGAAATACAAACATAGCATTTCTTCAATAGGGCGGTATTTATATTTCAACGGTCGTGACTGGAGCGATTTGGGCAGTGATAGGTGTGTTCCTGATATTATTTGGGTTGTTATTTCATATCTAGGTCGTATATAATAGAAAAATCGAAATTAGGTCAACAATAGTCTGTTTATTTAGATTATTTACTCTAAATTGAGGTCGTTCACCAATAATGAACGATAAAAAAAACGTCTATAACTGTTTTGGGCAGGATGTAGTCTTTATGGGTGGATGTAGGTGTGACAAGGAGGTACAAACATAGCATTTCTTCAATAGGGCGGTATTTATACTTCAACGGGCGTGACCGGAGCGATTTGGGCAGTGATAGGTGTGTTCCTGATATTATTTGGGTTGTTATTTCATATCTAGGTCGTATATAATAGAAAAATCGAAAGTAGGTCAACAATAGTCTGTTTATTTAGATTATTTACTCTAAATTGAGGTCGTTCACCCTAATGAACGATAAATAAAACGTCTATATCAGTTTTGGGCGGGATTTAGTCCTTATGGGTGGATGTAGGTGTGACAAGGACGTACAAACATAGCATTTCTTCAATAGGGCGGTATTTTTACTTCAACTAGCGTGACTGGAGCGATTTGGGCAGTGATAGGTGTGTTCCTGATATTATTTGGGTTGTTATTTCATATCTAGGTCGTATATAATGGAAAAATCGAAGGTAGGTCAACAATAGTCTGTTTAGTTTAGATTGTTTACTCTAAATTGAGGTCGTTCACCCTAATGAACGATAAATAAAACGTCTATATTAGTTTTGGGCGGGATTTAGTCCTTATGGGTGGATGTAGGTGTGACAAGGAAATACAAACATAGCATTTCTTCAATAGGGCGGTATTTATACTTCAACGGGCGTGACTGGAGCGATTTGGGCAGTGATAGGTGTGTTCCTGATATTATTTGGGTTGTTATTTCATATCTAGGTCGTATATAATGGAAACATCGAAAGTAGGTCAACAATAGTCTGTTTATTTTAGATTATTTACTCTAAATTGAGGTCGTTCACCCTAATGTACGATAAATAAAATGTCTATATCTGTTTTGGGCGGAATTTAGTCCTTATGGGTGGATGTAGGTGTGACAAGGAAATCCAAACAGAGCATTTCTTCAATAAGGCGGTATTTTTACTTCAACGTGCGTGACTGGAGCGATTTGGGCAGTGATAGGTGTGTTCCTGATATTATTTGGGTTGTTATTTCACATCTAGGTCGTATATAATGGAAAAATCGAAAGTAGGTCAACAATAGTCTGTTTATTTAGATTATTTACTCTAAATTGAGGTCGTTCACCAATAATGAACGATAAATAAAACGTCTATAACTGTTTTGGGCGGGATGTAGTTTTTATGGGTGGATGTAGGTGTGACAAGGAGGTACAAACATAGCATTTCTTCAATAGGGCGGTATTTATACTTCAACGGGCGTGACTGGAGCGATTTGGGCAGTGATAGGTGTGTTCCTGATATTATTTGGGTTGTTATTTCATATCTAGGTCGTATATAATGGAAAAATCGAAAGTAGGTCAACAATAGTCTGTTTATTTTAGATTATTTACTCTAAATTGAGGTCGTTCACCCTAATGAACGATAAATAAAACGTCTATATCAGTTTTGGGCGGGATTTAGTCCTTATGGGTGGATGTAGGTGTGACAAGGAGGTACAGACATAGCATTTCTTCAATAGGGCGGTATTTATACTTCAACGGGCGTGACTGGAGCGATTTGGGCAGTGATAGGTGTGTTCCTGATATTATTTGGGTTGTTATTTCATATCTAGGTCGTTTAATGGAGAAATCGAAAGTAGGTCAACAATAGTCTGTTTATTTAGATTATTTACTCTAAATAAAGGTGGTTCACCCTAATGAACGATAAATAAAACGTCTATATCACTTTTGGGCCAGAGTTAGTCCTTATGGGTGGATGTAGGTGTAACAAGGAGGTACAAACATAGCATTTCTTCAATAGGGCGGTATTTATACTTCAACGGGCGTGACTGGAGCGATTTGGGCAGTGTTAGGTGTGTTCCTGATATTATTTGGGTTGTTATTTCATATCTAGGTCGTATATAATGGAAAAATCGAAAGTAGGTCAACAATAGTCTGTTTATTTAGATTATTTACTCTAAATTTGTTCGTTCACCAATAATGAACGATAAATAAAACGTCTATAACTGTTTTGGGCGGGATGTAGTCCTTATGGGTGGATGTAGGTGTGACAAGGAGGTACAGACATAGCAATTCTTCAATAGGGCGGTATTTATACTTCAACGGGCGTGACTGGAGCGATTTGGGCAGTGATAGGTGTGTTCCTGATATTATTTGGGTTGTTATTTCATATCTAGGTCGTATATAATAGAAAAATCGAAAGTAGGTCAACAATAGTCTGTTTATTTAGATTATTTACTCTAAATGGAGGTCATTCACCCTAATGAACGATAAATAAAACGTCTATATCTGTTTTGGGCGGGATTTAGTCCTTATGGGAGGATGTAGGTGTGACAACTAGGTACAAACGTAGCATTTCTTCAATAGGGCGGTATTTATACTTCAACGGGCGTGACTGGAGCGATTTCTGCAGTGATAGGTGTGTTCCTGATATTATTTGGGTTGTTATTTCATATCTAGGTCGTATATAATAGAAAAATCAAAAGTAGGTCAACAATAGCCTGTTTATTTAGATTATGTACTCTAAATTGAGGTCGTTCACCAATAATGAACGATAAATAAAACGTCTATAACTGTTTTGGGCGGGATGTAGTCTTTATGGGTGGATGTAGGTGTGACAAGGAAATACAAACATAGCATTTCTTCAATAGGGCGGTATTTATACTTCAACGGGCTTGACTGGAGCGATTTGGGCAGTGATACGTGTGTTCCTGATATTATTTGGGTTGTTATTTCATATCCAGGTCGTATATAATGGAAAAATCGAAAGTAGGTCAACAATAGTCTGTTTATTTAGATTATTTACTCTAAATTGAGGTCGTTCACCCTAATGAACGATAAATAAAACGTCTATATCACTTTTGGGCGGGATGTAGTCCTTATGGGTGGATGTAGGTGTGACAAGGAAATCCAAACAGAGCATTTCTTCAATAAGGCGGTATTTTTACTTCAACGTGCGTGACTGGAGCGATTTGGGCAGTGATAGGTGTGTTCCTGATATTATTTGGGTTGTTATTTCACATCTAGGTCGTATATAATGGAAAAATCGAAAGTAGGTCAACAATAGTCTGTTTATTTAGATTATTTACTCTAAATTGAGGTCGTTCACCAATAATGAACGATAAATAAAACGTCCATAACTGTTTTGGGCGGGATGTAGTTTTTATGGGTGGATGTAGGTGTGACAAGGAGGTACAAACATAGCAATTCTTCAATAGGGCGGTATTTATAATTCAACGGGCGTGACTGGAGCGATTTGGGCAGTGATAGGTGTGTTCTTGATATTATTTGGGTTGTTATTTCATATCTAGCTCGTATATAATAGAAAAATCAAAAGTAGGTCAACAATAGTCTGTTTATTTAGATTATTTACTCTAAATTTGTTCGTTCACCAATAATGAACGATAAATAAAACGTCTATAACTGTTTTGGGCGGGATGTAGTCTTTATGGGTGGATGTAGGTGTGACAAGGAGGTACAAACATAGCATTTCTTCAATAGGGCGGTAATTATACTTCAACGGGCGTGACTGGAGCGATTTGGGCAGTGATAGGTGTGTTCCTGATATTATTTGGGTTGTTATTTCATATCTAGGTCGTATATAATGGAAAAATCGAAAGTAGATCAACAATAGTCTGTTTATTTTAGATTATTTACTCTAAATTGAGGTCGTTCACCCTAATGAACGATAAATAAAACGTCTATATCAGTTTTGGGCGGGATTTAGTCCTTATGGGTGGATGTAGGTGTGACAAGGAGGTACAGACATAGCATTTCTTCAATAGGGCGGTATTTATACTTCAACGGGCGTGACTGGAGCGATTTGGGCAGTGATAGGTGTGTTCCTGATATTATTTGGGTTGTTATTTCATATCTAGGTCGTTTAATGGAAAAATCGAAAGTAGGTCAACAATAGTCTGTTTATTTAGATTATTTACTCTAAATTGAGGTGGTTCACCCTAATGAACGATAAATAAAACGTCTATATCACTTTTGGGCCAGAGTTAGTCCTTATGGGTGGATGTAGGTGTAACAAGGAGGTACAAACATAGCATTTCTTCAATAGGGCGGTATTTATACTTCAACGGGCGTGACTGGAGCGATTTGGGCAGTGTTAGGTGTGTTCCTGATAATATTTATGTTGTTATTTCATATCTAGGTCGTATATAATGGAAAAATCGAAAGTAGGTCAACAATAGTCTGTTTATTTAGATTATTTACTCTAAATTTGTTCGTTCACCAATAATGAACGATAAATAAAACGTCTATAACTGTTTTGGGCGGGATGTAGTCTTTATGGGTGGATGTAGGTGTGACAAGGAAATACAAACATAGCATTTCTTCAATAGGGCGGTATTTATACTTCAACGGGCTTGACTGGAGCGATTTGGGCAGTGATAGTTGTGTTCCTGATATTATTTGGGTTGTTATTTCATATCCAGGTCGTATATAATGGAAAAATCGAAAGTAGGTCAACAATAGTCTGTTTATTTAGATTATTTACTCTAAATTGAGGTCGTTCACCCTAATGAACGATAAATAAAACGTCTATATCAGTTTTGGGCGGGATGTAGTCCTTATGGGTGGATGTAGGTGTGACAAGGAGGTACAGACATAGCAATTCTTCAATAGGGCGGTATTTATACTTCAACGGGCGTGACTGGAGCGATTTGGGCAGTGATAGGTGTGTTCCTGATATTATTTGGGTTGTTATTTCATATCTAGGTCGTATATAATGGAAAAATCGAAAGTAGGTCAACAATAGTCTGTTTATTTAGATTATTTACTCTAAATTTGTTCGTTCACCAATAATGAACGATAAATAAAACGTCTATAACTGTTTTGGGCGGGATGTAGTCCTTATGGGTGGATGTAGGTGTGACAAGGAGGTACAGACATAGCAATTCTTCAATAGGGCGGTATTTATACTTCAACGGGCGTGACTGGAGCGATTTGGGCAGTGATAGGTGTGTTCCTGATATTATTTGGGTTGTTATTTCATATCTAGGTCGTATATAATGGAAAAATCGAAAGTAGGTCAACAATAGTCTGTTTATTTTAGATTATTTACTCTAAATTTAGGTCGTTCACCCTAATGAACGATAAATAAAACGTCTATATCAGTTTTGGGCGGGATTTAGTCCTTATGGGTGGATGTAGGTGTGACAAGGAGGTACAGACATAGCATTTCTTCAATAGGGCGGTATTTATACTTCAACGGGCGTGACTGGAGCGATTTGGGCAGTGATAGGTGTGTTCCTGATATTATTTGGGTTGTTATTTCATATCTAGGTCGTTTAATGGAGAAATCGAAAGTAGGTCAACAATAGTCTGTTTATTTAGATTATTTACTCTAAATAAAGGTGGTTCACCCTAATGAACGATAAATAAAACGTCTATATCACTTTTGGGCCAGAGTTAGTCCTTATGGGTGGATGTAGGTGTAACAAGGAGGTACAAACATAGCATTTCTTCAATAGGGCGGTATTTATACTTCAACGGGCGTGACTGGAGCGATTTGGGCAGTGTTAGGTGTGTTCCTGATATTATTTGGGTTGTTATTTCATATCTAGGTCGTATATAATGGAAAAATCGAAAGTAGGTCAACAATAGTCTGTTTATTTAGATTATTTACTCTAAATTTGTTCGTTCACCAATAATGAACGATAAATAAAACGTCTATAACTGTTTTGGGCGGGATGTAGTCCTTATGGGTGGATGTAGGTGTGACAAGGAGGTACAGACATAGCAATTCTTCAATAGGGCGGTATTTATACTTCAACGGGCGTGACTGGAGCGATTTGGGCAGTGATAGGTGTGTTCCTGATATTATTTGGGTTGTTATTTCATATCTAGGTCGTATATAATAGAAAAATCGAAAGTAGGTCAACAATAGTCTGTTTATTTAGATTATTTACTCTAAATTGAGGTCATTCACCCTAATGAACGATAAATAAAACGTCTATATCTGTTTTGGGCGGGATTTAGTCCTTATGGGAGGATGTAGGTGTGACAACTAGGTACAAACGTAGCATTTCTTCAATAGGGCGGTATTTATACTTCAACGGGCGTGACTGGAGCGATTTCTGCAGTGATAGGTGTGTTCCTGATATTATTTGGGTTGTTATTTCATATCTAGGTCGTATATAATAGAAAAATCAAAAGTAGGTCAACAATAGCCTGTTTATTTAGATTATGTACTCTAAATTGAGGTCGTTCACCAATAATGAACGATAAATAAAACGTCTATAACTGTTTTGGGCGGGATGTAGTCTTTATGGGTGGATGTAGGTGTGACAAGGAAATACAAACATAGCATTTCTTCAATAGGGCGGTATTTATACTTCAACGGGCTTGACTGGAGCGATTTGGGCAGTGATACGTGTGTTCCTGATATTATTTGAGTTGTTATTTCATATCCAGGTCGTATATAATGGAAAAATCGAAAGTAGGTCAACAATAGTCTGTTTATTTAGATTATTTACTCTAAATTGAGGTCGTTCACCCTAATGAACGATAAATAAAACGTCTATATCACTTTTGGGCGGGATGTAGTCCTTATGGGTGGATGTAGGTGTGACAAGGAAATCCAAACAGAGCATTTCTTCAATAAGGCGGTATTTTTACTTCAACGTGCGTGACTGGAGCGATTTGGGCAGTGATAGGTGTGTTCCTGATATTATTTGGGTTGTTATTTCACATCTAGGTCGTATATAATGGAAAAATCGAAAGTAGGTCAACAATAGTCTGTTTATTTAGATTATTTACTCTAAATTGAGGTCGTTCACCAATAATGAACGATAAATAAAACGTCTATAACTGTTTTGGGCGGGATGTAGTTTTTATGGGTGGATGTAGGTGTGACAAGGAGGTACAAACATAGCAATTCTTCAATAGGGCGGTATTTATAATTCAACGGGCGTGACTGGAGCGATTTGGGCAGTGATAGGTGTGTTCTTGATATTATTTGGGTTGTTATTTCATATCTAGCTCGTATATAATAGAAAAATCAAAAGTAGGTCAACAATAGTCTGTTTATTTAGATTATTTACTCTAAATTTGTTCGTTCACCAATAATGAACGATAAATAAAACGTCTATAACTGTTTTGGGCGGGATGTAGTCTTTATGGGTGGATGTACGTGTGACAAGGAGGTACAAACATAGCATTTCTTCAATAGGGCGGTAATTATACTTCAACGGGCGTGACTGGAGCGATTTGGGCAGTGATAGGTGTGTTCCTGATATTATTTGGGTTGTTATTTCATATCTAGGTCGTATATAATGGAAAAATCGAAAGTAGATCAACAATAGTCTGTTTATTTTAGATTATTTACTCTAAATTGAGGTCGTTCACCCTAATGAACGATAAATAAAACGTCTATATCAGTTTTGGGCGGGATTTAGTCCTTATGGGTGGATGTAGGTGTGACAAGGAGGTACAGACATAGCATTTCTTCAATAGGGCGGTATTTATACTTCAACGGGCGTGACTGGAGCGATTTGGGCAGTGATAGGTGTGTTCCTGATATTATTTGGGTTGTTATTTCATATCTAGGTCGTTTAATGGAAAAATCGAAAGTAGGTCAACAATAGTCTGTTTATTTAGATTATTTACTCTAAATTGAGGTGGTTCACCCTAATGAACGATAAATAAAACGTCTATATCACTTTTGGGCCAGAGTTAGTCCTTATGGGTGGATGTAGGTGTAACAAGGAGGTACAAACATAGCATTTCTTCAATAAGGCGGTATTTATACTTCAACGGGCGTGACTGGAGCGATTTGGGCAGTGTTAGGTGTGTTCCTGATAATATTTATGTTGTTATTTCATATCTAGGTCGTATATAATGGAAAAATCGAAAGTAGGTCAACAATAGTCTGTTTATTTAGATTATTTACTCTAAATTTGTTCGTTCACCAATAATGAACGATAAATAAAACGTCTATAACTGTTTTGGGCGGGATGTAGTCTTTATGGGTGGATGTAGGTGTGACAAGGAAATACAAACATAGCATTTCTTCAATAGGGCGGTATTTATACTTCAACGGGCTTGACTGGAGCGATTTGGGCAGTGATAGTTGTGTTCCTGATATTATTTGGGTTGTTATTTCATATCCAGGTCGTATATAATGGAAAAATCGAAAGTAGGTCAACAATAGTCTGTTTATTTAGATTATTTACTCTAAATTGAGGTCGTTCACCCTAATGAACGATAAATAAAACGTCTATATCAGTTTTGGGCGGGATGTAGTCCTTATGGGTGGATGTAGGTGTGACAAGGAGGTACAGACATAGCAATTCTTCAATAGGGCGGTATTTATACTTCAACGGGCGTGACTGGAGCGATTTGGGCAGTGATAGGTGTGTTCCTGATATTATTTGGGTTGTTATTTCATACCTAGGTCGTATATAATAGAAAAATCGAAAGTAGGTCAACAATAGTCTGTTTATTTAGATTATTTACTCTAAATTGAGGTCATTCACCCTAATGAACGATAAATAAAACGTCTATATCTGTTTTGGGCGGGATTTAGTCCTTATGGGAGGATGTAGGTGTGACAACTAGGTACAAACGTAGCATTTCTTCAATAGGGCGGTATTTATACTTCAACGGGCGTGACTGGAGCGATTTCTGCAGTGATAGGTGTGTTCCTGATATTATTTGGGTTGTTATTTCATATCTAGGTCGTATATAACAGAAAAATCAAAAGTAGGTCAACAATAGCCTGTTTATTTAGATTATGTACTCTAAATTGAGGTCGTTCACCAATAATGAACGATAAATAAAACGTCTATAACTGTTTTGGGCGGGATGTAGTCTTTATGGGTGGATGTAGGTGTGACAAGGAAATACAAACATAGCATTTCTTCAATAGGGCGGTATTTATACTTCAACGGGCTTGACTGGAGCGATTTGGGCAGTGATACGTGTGTTCCTGATATTATTTGGGTTGTTATTTCATATCCAGGTCGTATATAATGGAAAAATCGAAAGTAGGTCAACAATAGTCTGTTTATTTAGATTATTTACTCTTAATTGAGGTCGTTCACCCTAATGAACGATAAATAAAACGTCTATATCAGTTTTGGGCGGGATTTTGTCCTTATGGGTGGATGTAGGTGTGACAAGGAGGTACAAACATAGAATTTCTTCAATAGGGCGGTATTTATACTTCAACGGGCGTGACTGGAGCAATTTGGGCAGTGATAGGTGTGTTTCTGATATTATTTGGGTTGTTATTTCATATCTAGGTCGTATGTAATAGAAAAATCGAAAGTAGGTGTACAATAGTCTGTTTATTTAGATTATTTACTCTAAATTGAGGTGGTTCACCCTAATGAACGATAAATAAAACGTCTATATCAGTTTTGGGCGGGATTTAGTTTTTAAGGGTGGATGTAGGTGTGACAAGGAGGTACAAACATAGCATTTCTTCAATAGGGCGGTATTTATACTTCAACGGGCGTGACTGGAGCGATTTGGGCAGTGATAGGTGTGTTCCTGATATTATTTGGGTTGTTATTTCATATCTAAGTCGTATATAATAGAAAAATCGAAAGTAGGTCAACAATAGTCTGTTTATTTGGATTATTTACTCTAAATTGAGGTCATTCACCCTAATGAACGATAAATAAAACGTCTATATCTGTTTTGGGCGGGATTTAGTCCTTATGGGTGGATGTAGGTGTGGCAAGGTTGTACAAACATAGCATTTCTTCAAAAGGGCGGTATTTATACTTCAACGGGCGTGACTGGAGCGATTTGGGCAGTGATAGGTGTGTTCCTGATATTATTTGGGTTGTTATTTCATATCCAGGTCGTATATAATGGAAAAATCGAAAGTAGGTCAACAATAGTCTGTTTATTTAGATTATTTACTCTAAATTGAGGTCGTTCACCCTAATGTACGATAAATAAAATGTCTATATCTGTTTTGGGCGGAATTTAGTCCTTATGGGTGGATGTAGGTGTGACAAGGAGGTCCAAACATAGCATTTCTTCAATAAGGCGGTATTTTTACTTCAACGTGCGTGACTGGAGCGATTTGGGCAGTGATAGGTGTGTTCCTGATATTATTTGGGTTGTTATTTCAAATCTAGGTCGTATATAATGGAAAAATCGTAAGTAGGTCAACAATAGTCTGTTTATTTAGATTATTTACTCTAAATTGAGGTCGTTCACCAATAATGAACGATAAATAAAACGTCTATAACTGTTTTGGGCGGGATGTAGTTTCTATGGGTGGATGTAGGTGTGACAAGGAGGTACAAACATAGCAATTCTTCAATAGGGCGGTATTTATACTTCAACGGGCGTGACTGGAGCGATTTGGGCAGTGATAGGTGTGTTCCTGGTATTATTTGGGTTGTTATTTCATATCTAGGTCGTATATAATAGAAAAATCAAAAGTAGGTCAACAATAGTCTGTCTATTTAGATTATTTACTCTAAATTTGTTCGTTCACCAATAATGAACGATAAATAAAACGTCTATAACTGTTTTGGGCGGGATGTAGTCTTTATGGGTGGATGTAGGTGTGACAAGGAGGTACAAACATAGCATTTCTTCAATAGGGCGGTATTTATACTTCAACGGGTGTGACTGGAGCGATTTGGGCAGTGATAGGTGTGTTCCTGGTATTATTTGGGTTGTTATTTCATATCTAGGTCGTATATAATAGAAAAATCAAAAGTAGGTCAACAATAGTCTGTTTATTTAGATTATTTACTCTAAATTTGTTCGTTCACCAATAATGAACGATAAATAAAACGTCTATAACTGTTTTGGGCGGGATGTAGTCTTTATGGGTGGATGTAGGTGTGACAAGGAGGTACAAACATAGCATTTCTTCAATAGGGCGGTATTTATACTTCAACGGGCGTGACTGGAGCGATTTGGGCAGTGATAGGTGTGTTCCTAATATTATTTGGATTGTTATTTCATATCTAGGTCGTATATAATGGAAAAATTGAAAGTAGGTCAACAATAGTCTGTTTATTTTAGATTATTTACTCTAAATTGAGGTCGTTCACCCTAATGAACGATAAATAAAACGTCTATATCAGTTTTGGGCGGGATTTAGTCCTTATGGGTGGATGTAGGTGTGACAAGGAGGTACAGACATAGCATTTCTTCAATAGGGCGGTATTTATACTTCAACGGGCGTGACTGGAGCGATTTGGGCAGTGATAGGTGTGTTCCTGATATTATTTGGGTTGTTATTTCATATCTAGGTCGTATATAATGGAAAAATCGAAAGTAGGTCAACAATAGTCTGTTTATTTTAGATTATTTACTCTAAATTGAGGTCGTTCACCCTAATGAACGATAAATAAAACGTCTATATCACTTTTGGGCCAGAGTTAGTCCTTATGGGTGGATGTAGGTGTGACAAGGAGGTACAGACATAGCATTTCTTCAATAGGGCGGGATTTATAATTCAACGGGCGTGACTGGAGCGATTTGGGCAGTGATAGGTGTGTTCCTGATATTATTTGGGTTGTTATTTCATATCCAGGTCGTATATAATGGAAAAATCGAAAGTAGGTCAACAATAGTCTGTTTATTTAGATTATTTACTCTAAATTGAGGTCGTTCACCCTAATGAACGATAAATAAAACGTCTATAACTCTTTTGGGCGGGATGTAGTCTTTATGGGTGGATGTAGGTGTGACAAGGAAATACAAACATAGCATTTCTTCAATAGGGCGGTATTTATACTTCAACGGGCTTGACTGGAGCGATTTGGGCAGTGATAGTTGTGTTCCTGATATTATTTGGGTTGTTATTTCATATCCAGGTCGTATATAATGGAAAAATCGAAAGTAGGTCAACAATAGTCTGTTTATTTAGATTATTTACTCTAAATTGAGGTCGTTTACCCTAATGAACGATAAATAAAACGTCTATATCAGTTTTGGGCGGGATGTAGTCCTTATGGGTGGATGTAGGTGTGACAAGGAGGTACAGACATAGCAATTCTTCAATAGGGCGGTATTTATACTTCAACGGGCGTGACTGGAGCGATTTGGGCAGTGATAGGTGTGTTCCTGATATTATTTGGGTTGTTATTTCATATCTAGGTCGTATATAATAGAAAAATCGAAAGTAGGTCAACAATAGTCTGTTTATTTAGATTATTTACTCTAAATTGAGGTCATTCACCCTAATGAACGATAAATAAAACGTCTATATCTGTTTTGGGCGGGATTTAGTCCTTATGGGAGGATGTAGGTGTGACAACTAGGTACAAACGTAGCATTTCTTCAATAGGGCGGTATTTATACTTCAACGGGCGTGACTGGAGCGATTTCTGCAGTGATAGGTGTGTTCCTGATATTATTTGGGTTGTTATTTCATATCTAGGTCGTATATAATAGAAAAATCAAAAGTAGGTCAACAATAGTCTGTTTAGTTTAGATTGTTTACTCTAAATTGAGGTCGTTCACCCTAATGAACGATAAATAAAACGTCTATATCAGTTTTGGGCGGGATGTAGTCCTTATGGGTGGATGTAGGTGTGACAAGGAGGTACAGACATAGCAATTCTTCAATAGGGCGGTATTTATACTTCAACGGGCGTGACTGGAGCGATTTGGGCAGTGATAGGTGTGTTCCTGATATTATTTGGGTTGTTATTTCATACCTAGGTCGTATATAATAGAAAAATCGAAAGTAGGTCAACAATAGTCTGTTTATTTAGATTATTTACTCTAAATTGAGGTCATTCACCCTAATGAACGATAAATAAAACGTCTATATCTGTTTTGGGCGGGATTTAGTCCTTATGGGAGGATGTAGGTGTGACAACTAGGTACAAACGTAGCATTTCTTCAATAGGGCGGTATTTATACTTCAACGGGCGTGACTGGAGCGATTTCTGCAGTGATAGGTGTGTTCCTGATATTATTTGGGTTGTTATTTCATATCTAGGTCGTATATAACAGAAAAATCAAAAGTAGGTCAACAATAGCCTGTTTATTTAGATTATGTACTCTAAATTGAGGTCGTTCACCAATAATGAACGATAAATAAAACGTCTATAACTGTTTTGGGCGGGATGTAGTCTTTATGGGTGGATGTAGGTGTGACAAGGAAATACAAACATAGCATTTCTTCAATAGGGCGGTATTTATACTTCAACGGGCTTGACTGGAGCGATTTGGGCAGTGATACGTGTGTTCCTGATATTATTTGGGTTGTTATTTCATATCCAGGTCGTATATAATGGAAAAATCGAAAGTAGGTCAACAATAGTCTGTTTATTTAGATTATTTACTCTTAATTGAGGTCGTTCACCCTAATGAACGATAAATAAAACGTCTATATCAGTTTTGGGCGGGATTTTGTCCTTATGGGTGGATGTAGGTGTGACAAGGAGGTACAAACATAGAATTTCTTCAATAGGGCGGTATTTATACTTCAACGGGCGTGACTGGAGCAATTTGGGCAGTGATAGGTGTGTTTCTGATATTATTTGGGTTGTTATTTCATATCTAGGTCGTATGTAATAGAAAAATCGAAAGTAGGTGTACAATAGTCTGTTTATTTAGATTATTTACTCTAAATTGAGGTGGTTCACCCTAATGAACGATAAATAAAACGTCTATATCAGTTTTGGGCGGGATTTAGTTTTTAAGGGTGGATGTAGGTGTGACAAGGAGGTACAAACATAGCATTTCTTCAATAGGGCGGTATTTATACTTCAACGGGCGTGACTGGAGCGATTTGGGCAGTGATAGGTGTGTTCCTGATATTATTTGGGTTGTTATTTCATATCTAAGTCGTATATAATAGAAAAATCGAAAGTAGGTCAACAATAGTCTGTTTATTTGGATTATTTACTCTAAATTGAGGTCATTCACCCTAATGAACGATAAATAAAACGTCTATATCTGTTTTGGGCGGGATTTAGTCCTTATGGGTGGATGTAGGTGTGGCAAGGTTGTACAAACATAGCATTTCTTCAAAAGGGCGGTATTTATACTTCAACGGGCGTGACTGGAGAGATTTGGGCAGTGATAGGTGTGTTCCTGATATTATTTGGGTTGTTATTTCATATCTAGGTCGTATATAATAGAAAAATCGAAAGTAGGTCAACAATAGTCTGTTTATTTAGATTATGTACTCTAAATTGAGGTCGTTCACCAATAATGAACGATAAATGAAACGTCTATAACTGTTTTGGGCGGGATGTAGTCTTTATGGGTGGATGTAGGTGTGACAAGGAAATACAAACATAGCATTTCTTCAATAGGGCGATATTTATACTTCAACGGGCGTGACTGGAGCGATTTGGGCAGTGATAGGTGTGTTCCTGATATTATTTGGGTTGTTATTTCATATCCAGGTCGTATATAATGGAAAAATCGAAAGTAGGTCAACAATAGTCTGTTTATTTAGATTATTTACTCTAAATTGAGGTCGTTCACCCTAATGTACGATAAATAAAATGTCTATATCTGTTTTGGGCGGAATTTAGTCCTTATGGGTGGATGTAGGTGTGACAAGGAGGTCCAAACATAGCATTTCTTCAATAAGGCGGTATTTTTACTTCAACGTGCGTGACTGGAGCGATTTGGGCAGTGATAGGTGTGTTCCTGATATTATTTGGGTTGTTATTTCAAATCTAGGTCGTATATAATGGAAAAATCGTAAGTAGGTCAACAATAGTCTGTTTATTTAGATTATTTACTCTAAATTGAGGTCGTTCACCAATAATGAACGATAAATAAAACGTCTATAACTGTTTTGGGCGGGATGTAGTTTCTATGGGTGGATGTAGGTGTGACAAGGAGGTACAAACATAGCAATTCTTCAATAGGGCGGTATTTATACTTCAACGGGCGTGACTGGAGCGATTTGGGCAGTGATAGGTGTGTTCCTGGTATTATTTGGGTTGTTATTTCATATCTAGGTCGTATATAATAGAAAAATCAAAAGTAGGTCAACAATAGTCTGTCTATTTAGATTATTTACTCTAAATTTGTTCGTTCACCAATAATGAACGATAAATAAAACGTCTATAACTGTTTTGGGCGGGATGTAGTCTTTATGGGTGGATGTAGGTGTGACAAGGAGGTACAAACATAGCATTTCTTCAATAGGGCGGTATTTATACTTCAACGGGTGTGACTGGAGCGATTTGGGCAGTGATAGGTGTGTTCCTGGTATTATTTGGGTTGTTATTTCATATCTAGGTCGTATATAATAGAAAAATCAAAAGTAGGTCAACAATAGTCTGTTTATTTAGATTATTTACTCTAAATTTGTTCGTTCACCAATAATGAACGATAAATAAAACGTCTATAACTGTTTTGGGCGGGATGTAGTCTTTATGGGTGGATGTAGGTGTGACAAGGAGGTACAAACATAGCATTTCTTCAATAGGGCGGTATTTATACTTCAACGGGCGTGACTGGAGCGATTTGGGCAGTGATAGGTGTGTTCCTAATATTATTTGGATTGTTATTTCATATCTAGGTCGTATATAATGGAAAAATTGAAAGTAGGTCAACAATAGTCTGTTTATTTTAGATTATTTACTCTAAATTGAGGTCGTTCACCCTAATGAACGATAAATAAAACGTCTATATCAGTTTTGGGCGGGATTTAGTCCTTATGGGTGGATGTAGGTGTGACAAGGAGGTACAGACATAGCATTTCTTCAATAGGGCGGTATTTATACTTCAACGGGCGTGACTGGAGCGATTTGGGCAGTGATAGGTGTGTTCCTGATATTATTTGGGTTGTTATTTCATATCTAGGTCGTATATAATGGAAAAATCGAAAGTAGGTCAACAATAGTCTGTTTATTTTAGATTATTTACTCTAAATTGAGGTCGTTCACCCTAATGAACGATAAATAAAACGTCTATATCACTTTTGGGCCAGAGTTAGTCCTTATGGGTGGATGTAGGTGTGACAAGGAGGTACAGACATAGCATTTCTTCAATAGGGCGGGATTTATAATTCAACGGGCGTGACTGGAGCGATTTGGGCAGTGATAGGTGTGTTCCTGATATTATTTGGGTTGTTATTTCATATCCAGGTCGTATATAATGGAAAAATCGAAAGTAGGTCAACAATAGTCTGTTTATTTAGATTATTTACTCTAAATTGAGGTCGTTCACCCTAATGAACGATAAATAAAACGTCTATAACTCTTTTGGGCGGGATGTAGTCTTTATGGGTGGATGTAGGTGTGACAAGGAAATACAAACATAGCATTTCTTCAATAGGGCGGTATTTATACTTCAACGGGCTTGACTGGAGCGATTTGGGCAGTGATAGTTGTGTTCCTGATATTATTTGGGTTGTTATTTCATATCCAGGTCGTATATAATGGAAAAATCGAAAGTAGGTCAACAATAGTCTGTTTATTTAGATTATTTACTCTAAATTGAGGTCGTTTACCCTAATGAACGATAAATAAAACGTCTATATCAGTTTTGGGCGGGATGTAGTCCTTATGGGTGGATGTAGGTGTGACAAGGAGGTACAGACATAGCAATTCTTCAATAGGGCGGTATTTATACTTCAACGGGCGTGACTGGAGCGATTTGGGCAGTGATAGGTGTGTTCCTGATATTATTTGGGTTGTTATTTCATATCTAGGTCGTATATAATAGAAAAATCGAAAGTAGGTCAACAATAGTCTGTTTATTTAGATTATTTACTCTAAATTGAGGTCATTCACCCTAATGAACGATAAATAAAACGTCTATATCTGTTTTGGGCGGGATTTAGTCCTTATGGGAGGATGTAGGTGTGACAACTAGGTACAAACGTAGCATTTCTTCAATAGGGCGGTATTTATACTTCAACGGGCGTGACTGGAGCGATTTCTGCAGTGATAGGTGTGTTCCTGATATTATTTGGGTTGTTATTTCATATCTAGGTCGTATATAATAGAAAAATCAAAAGTAGGTCAACAATAGTCTGTTTATTTAGATTATGTACTCTAAATTGAGGTCGTTCACCAATAATGAACGATAAATAAAACGTCTATAACTGTTTTGGGCGGGATGTAGTCTTTATGGGTGGATGTAGGTGTGACAAGGAAATACAAACATAGCATTTCTTCAATAGGGCGGTATTTATACTTCAACGGGCTTGACTGGAGCGATTTGGGCAGTGATACGTGTGTTCCTGATATTATTTGGGTTGTTATTTCATATCCAGGTCGTATATAATGGAAAAATCGAAAGTAGGTCAACAATAGTCTGTTTATTTAGATTATTTACTCTAAATTGAGGTCGTTCACCCTAATGAACGATAAATAAAACGTCTATATCAGTTTTGGGCGGGATGTAGTCCTTATGGGTGGATGTAGGTGTGACAAGGAGGTACAAACATAGCATTTCTTCAATAGGGCGGTATTTATACTTCAACGGGTGTGACTGGAGCGATTTGGGCAGTGATAGGTGTGTTCCTGGTATTATTTGGGTTGTTATTTCATATCTAGGTCGTATATAATAGAAAAATCAAAAGTAGGTCAACAATAGTCTGTTTATTTAGATTATTTACTCTAAATTTGTTCGTTCACCAATAATGAACGATAAATAAAACGTCTATAACTGTTTTGGGCGGGATGTAGTCTTTATGGGTGGATGTAGGTGTGACAAGGAGGTACAGACATAGCATTTCTTCAATAGGGCGGTATTTATACTTCAACGGGCGTGACTGCAGCGATTTGGGCAGTGATAGGTGTGTTCCTGATATTATTTGGGTTGTTATTTCATATCTAGGTCGTATATAATGGAAAAATCGAAAGTAGGTCAACAATAGTCTGTTTATTTTAGATTATTTACTCTAAATTGAGGTCGTTCACCCTAATGAACGATAAATAAAACGTCTATATCAGTTTTGGGCGGGATTTAGTCCTTATGGGTGGATGTAGGTGTGACAAGGAGGTACAGACATAGCATTTCTTCAATAGGGCGGTATTTATACTTCAACGGGCGTGACTGGAGCGATTTGGGCAGTGATAGGTGTGTTCCTGATATTATTTGGGTTGTTATTTCATATCTAGGTCGTTTAATGGAAAAATCGAAAGTAGGTCAACAATAGTCTGTTTATTTAGATTATTTACTCTAAATTGAGGTGGTTCACCCTAATGAACGATAAATAAAACGTCTATATCACTTTTGGGCCAGAGTTAGTCCTTATGGGTAGATGTAGGTGTAACAAGGAGGTACAAACATAGCATTTCTTCAATAGGGCGGTATTTATACTTCATCGGGCGTGACTGGAGCGATTTGGGCAGTGATAGGTGTGTTCCTGATATTATTTGGTTGTTATTTCATATCTAGGTCGTATATAATGGAAAAATCGAAAGTAGGTCAACAATAGTCTGTTTATTTAGATTATTTACTCTAAATTTGTTCGTTCACCAATAATGAACGATAAATAAAACGTCTATAACTGTTTTGGGCGGGATGTAGTCTTTAAGGGTGGATGTAGGTGTGACAAGGAAATACAAACATAGCATTTCTTCAATAGGGCGGTATTTATACTTCAACGGGCTTGACTGGAGCGATTTGGGCAGTGATAGTTGTGTTCCTGATATTATTTGGGTTGTTATTTCATATCCAGGTCGTATATAATGGAAAAATCGAAAGTAGGTCAACAATAGTCTGTTTATTTAGATTATTTACTCTAAATTGAGGTCGTTCACCCTAATGAACGATAAATAAAACGTCTATATCTGTTTTGGGCGGGATTTAGTCCTTATGGGAGGATGTAGGTGTGACAACTAGGTACAAACGTAGCATTTCTTCAATAGGGCGATATTTATACTTCAACGGGCGTGACTGGAGCGATTTGTTCAGTGATAGGTGTGTTCCTGATATTATTTGGGTTGTTATTTCATATCTAGGTCGTATATAATAGAAAAATCGAAAGTAGGTCAACAATAGTCTGTTTATTTAGATTATTTACTCTAAATTGAGGTCATTCACCCTAATGAACGATAAATAAAACGTCTATATCTGTTTTGGGCGGGATTTAGTCCTTATGGGAGGATGTAGGTGTGACAACTAGGTACAAACGTAGCATTTCTTCAATAGGGCGATATTTATACTTCAACGGGCGTGACTGGAGCGATTTGTTCAGTGATAGGTGTGTTCCTGATATTATTTGGGTTGTTATTTCATATCTAGGTCGTATATAATAGAAAAATCGAAAGTAGGTCAACAATAGTCTGTTTATTTAGATTATTTACTCTAAATTGAGGTCATTCACCCTAATGAACGATAAATAAAACGTCTATATCTGTTTTGGGCGGGATTTAGTCCTTATGGGAGGATGTAGGTGTGACAACTAGGTACAAACGTAGAATTTCTTCAATAGGGCGGTATTTATACTTCAACGGGCGTGACTGGAGCGATTTCTGCAGTGATAGGTGTGTTCCTGATATTATTTGGGTTGTTATTTCATATCTAGGTCGTATATAATAGAAAAATCAAAAGTAGGTCAACAATAGTCTGTTTATTTAGATTATGTACTCTAAATTGAGGTCGTTCACCAATAATGAACGATAAATAAAACGTCTATAACTGTTTTGGGCGGGATGTAGTCTTTATGGGTGGATGTAGGTGTGACAAGGAAATACAAACATAGCATTTCTTCAATAGGGCGATATTTATACTTCAACGGGCGTGACTGGAGCGATTTGTTCAGTGATAGGTGTGTTCCTGATATTATTTGGGTTGTTATTTCATATCCAGGTCGTATATAATGGAAAAATCGAAAGTAGGTCAACAATAGTCTGTTTATTTAGATTATTTACTCTAAATTGAGGTCGTTCACCCTAATGTACGATAAATAAAATGTCTATATCTGTTTTGGGCGGAATTTAGTCCTTATGGGTGGATGTAGGTGTGACAAGGAGGTCCAAACATAGCATTTCTTCAATAAGGCGGTATTTTTACTTCAACTTGCGTGACTGGAGCGATTTGGGCAGTGATAGGTGTGTTCCTGGTATTATTTGGGTTGTTATTTCATATCTAGGTCGTATATAATAGAAAAATCAAAAGTAGGTCAACAATAGTCTGTCTATTTAGATTATTTACTCTAAATTTGTTCGTTCACCAATAATGAACGATAAATAAAACGTCTATAACTGTTTTGGGAGGGATGTAGTCTTTATGGGTGGATGTAGGTGTGACAAGGAGGTACAAACATAGCATTTCTTCAATAGGGCGGTATTTATACTTCAACGGGTGTGACTGGAGCGATTTCTGCAGTGATAGGTGTGTTCCTGATATTATTTGGGTTGTTATTTCATATCTAGGTCGTATATAATAGAAAAATCAAAAGTAGGTCAACAATAGTCTGTTTATTTAGATTATGTACTCTAAATTGAGGTCGTTCACCAATAATGAACGATAAATAAAACGTCTATAACTGTTTTGGGCGGGATGTAGTCTTTATGGGTGGATGTAGGTGTGACAAGGAAATACAAACATAGCATTTCTTCAATAGGGCGATATTTATACTTCAACGGGCGTGACTGGAGCGATTTGGGCAGTGATAGGTGTAATCCTGGTATTATTTGGGTTGTTATTTCATATCTAGGTCGTATATAATAGAAAAATCAAAAGTAGGTCAACAATAGTCTGTTTATTTTAGATTATTTACTCTAAATTGAGGTCGTTCACCCTAATGAACGATAAATAAAACGTCTATATCAGTTTTGGGCGGGATTTAGTCCTTATGGGTGGATGTAGGTGTGACAAGGAGGTACAGACATAGCATTTCTTCAATAGGGCGGTATTTATACTTCAACGGGCGTGACTGGAGCGATTTGGGCAGTGATAGGTGTGTTCCTGATATTATTTGGGTTGTTATTTCATATCTAGGTCGTATATAATAGAAAAATCGAAAGTAGGTCGACAATAGTCTGTTTATTTAGATTATGTACTCTAAATTGAGGTCGTTCACCAATAATGAACGATAAATAAAACGTCTATAACTGTTTTGGGCAGGATGTAGTCTTTATGGGTGGATGTAGGTGTGACAAGGAGGTACAAACATAGCATTTCTTCAATAGGGCGGTATTTATACTTCAACGGGCGTTACTGGAGCGATTTGGGCAGTGATAGGTGTGTTCCTGATATTATTTGGGTTGTTATTTCATATCTAGGTCGTATATAATAGAAAAATCGAAAGTAGGTCAACAATAGTCTGTTTAGTTTAGATTGTTTACGCTAAATTGAGGTCGTTCATCCTAATGAACGATAAATAAAACGTCTATATCAGTTTTGGGCGGGATTTAGTCCTTATGGGTGGATGTAGGTGTGACAAGGAAATACAAACATAGCATTTCTTCAATAGGGCGGTATTTATACTTCAACGGGCGTGACTGGAGCGATTTGGGCAGTGATAGGAGTGTTCCTGATATTATTTGGGTTGTTATTTCATATCTAGGTCGTATATAATAGAAAAATCGAATGTAGGTGAACAATAGTCTGTTTATTTAGATTATTTACTCTAAATTGAGGTCGTTCACCCTAATGAACGATAAATAAAACGTCTATATCTGTTTTGGGCGGGATTTAGTCTTTATGGGTGGATGTAGGTGTGACAAGGAGGTACAAACATAGCATTTCTTTAATAGGGCGGTATTTATACTTCAACGGGCGTGACTGGAGCGATTTGGGCAGTGATAGGTGTGTTCCTCTTATTATTTGGGTTGTTATTTCATATCTAGGTCGTATATAATAGAAAAATCAAAAGTAGGTCAACAATAGTCTGTTTATTTAGATTATTTACTCTAAATTTGTTCGTTCACCAATAATGAACGATAAATAAAACGTCTATAACTGTTTTGGGCGGGATGTAGTCTTTATGGGTGGATGTAGGTGTGACAAGGAGGTACAGACATAGCATTTCTTCAATAGGGCGGTATTTATACTTCAACGGGCGTGACTGGAGCGATTTGGGCAGTGATAGGTGTGTTCCTGATATTATTTGGGTTGTTATTTCATATCTAGGTCGTATATAATGGAAAAATCGAAAGTAGGTCAACAATAGTCTGTTTATTTTAGATTATTTACTCTAAATTGAGGTCGTTCACCCTAATGAACGATAAATAAAACGTCTATATCAGTTTTGGGCGGGATTTAGTCCTTATGGGTGGATGTAGGTGTGACAAGGAGGTACAGACATAGCATTTCTTCAATAGGGCGGTATTTATACTTCAACGGGCGTGACTGGAGCGATTTGGGCAGTGATAGGTGTGTTCCTGATATTATTTGGGTTGTTATTTCATATCTAGGTCGTTTAATGGAAAAATCGAAAGTAGGTCAACAATAGTCTGTTTATTTAGATTATTTACTCTAAATTGAGGTGGTTCACCCTAATGAACGATAAATAAAACGTCTATATCACTTTTGGGCCAGAGTTAGTCCTTATGGGTAGATGTAGGTGTAACAAGGAGGTACAAACATAGCATTTCTTCAATAGGGCGGTATTTATACTTCAACGGGCGTGACTGGAGCGATTTGGGCAGTGATAGGTGTGTTCCTGATATTATTTGGGTTGTTATTTCATATCTAGGTCGTATATAATGGAAAAATCGAAAGTAGGTCAACAATAGTCTGTTTATTTAGATTATTTACTCTAAATTTGTTCGTTCACCAATAATGAACGATAAATAAAACGTCTATAACTGTTTTGGGCGGGATGTAGTCTTTATGGGTGGATGTAGGTGTGACAAGGAAATACAAACATAGCATTTCTTCAATAGGGCGGTATTTATACTTCAACGGGCTTGACTGGAGCGATTTGGGCAGTGATAGTTGTGTTCCTGATATTATTTGGGTTGTTATTTCATATCCAGGTCGTATATAATGGAAAAATCGAAAGTAGGTCAACAATAGTCTGTTTATTTAGATTATTTACTCTAAATTGAGGTCGTTCACCCTAATGAACGATAAATAAAACGTCTATATCAGTTTTGGGCGGGATGTAGTCCTTATGGGTGGATGTAGGTGTGACAAGGAGGTACAGACATAGCAATTCTTCAATAGGGCGGTATTTATACTTCAACGGGCGTGACTGGAGCGATTTGGGCAGTGATAGGTGTGTTCCTGATATTATTTGGGTTGTTATTTCATATCTAGGTCGTATATAATAGAAAAATCGAAAGTAGGTCAACAATAGTCTGTTTATTTAGATTATTTACTCTAAATTGAGGTCATTCACCCTAATGAACGATAAATAAAACGTCTATATCTGTTTTGGGCGGGATTTAGTCCTTATGGGAGGATGTAGGTGTGACAACTAGGTACAAACGTAGAATTTCTTCAATAGGGCGGTATTTATACTTCAACGGGCGTGACTGGAGCGATTTCTGCAGTGATAGGTGTGTTCCTGATATTATTTGGGTTGTTATTTCATATCTAGGTCGTATATAATAGAAAAATCAAAAGTAGGTCAACAATAGTCTGTTTATTTAGATTATGTACTCTAAATTGAGGTCGTTCACCAATAATGAACGATAAATAAAACGTCTATAACTGTTTTGGGCGGGATGTAGTCTTTATGGGTGGATGTAGGTGTGACAAGGAAATACAAACATAGCATTTCTTCAATAGGGCGATATTTATACTTCAACGGGCGTGACTGGAGCGATTTGTTCAGTGATAGGTGTGTTCCTGATATTATTTGGGTTGTTATTTCATATCCAGGTCGTATATAATGGAAAAATCGAAAGTAGGTCAACAATAGTCTGTTTATTTAGATTATTTACTCTAAATTGAGGTCGTTCACCCTAATGTACGATAAATAAAATGTCTATATCTGTTTTGGGCGGAATTTAGTCCTTATGGGTGGATGTAGGTGTGACAAGGAGGTCCAAACATAGCATTTCTTCAATAAGGCGGTATTTTTACTTCAACTTGCGTGACTGGAGCGATTTGGGCAGTGATAGGTGTGTTCCTGGTATTATTTGGGTTGTTATTTCATATCTAGGTCGTATATAATAGAAAAATCAAAAGTAGGTCAACAATAGTCTGTCTATTTAGATTATTTACTCTAAATTTGTTCGTTCACCAATAATGAACGATAAATAAAACGTCTATAACTGTTTTGGGAGGGATGTAGTCTTTATGGGTGGATGTAGGTGTGACAAGGAGGTACAAACATAGCATTTCTTCAATAGGGCGGTATTTATACTTCAACGGGTGTGACTGGAGCGATTTGGGCAGTGATAGGTGTGTTCCTGGTATTATTTGGGTTGTTATTTCATATCTAGGTCGTATATAATAGAAAAATCAAAAGTAGGTCAACAATAGTCTGTTTATTTAGATTATTTACTCTAAATTTGTTCGTTCACCAATAATGAACGATAAATAAAACGTCTATAAATGTTTTGGGCGGGATGTAGTCTTTATGGGTGGATGTAGGTGTGACAAGGAGGTACAAACATAGCATTTCTTCAATAGGGCGGTATTTATACTTCAACGGGCGTGACTGGAGCGATTTGGGCAGTGATAGGTGTAATCCTGGTATTATTTGGGTTGTTATTTCATATCTAGGTCGTATATAATAGAAAAATCAAAAGTAGGTCAACAATAGTCTGTTTATTTTAGATTATTTACTCTAAATTGAGGTCGTTCACCCTAATGAACGATAAATAAAACGTCTATATCAGTTTTGGGCGGGATTTAGTCCTTATGGGTGGATGTAGGTGTGCCAAGGAGGTACAGACATAGCATTTCTTCAATAGGGCGGTATTTATACTTCAACGGGCGTGACTGGAGCGATTTGTTCAGTGATAGGTGTGTTCCTGGTATTATTTGGGTTGTTATTTCATATCTAGGTCGTATATAATAGAAAAATCAAAAGTAGGTCAACAATAGTCTGTTTATTTAGATTATGTACTCTAAATTGAGGTAGTTCACCAATAATGAACGATAAATAAAACGTCTATATCAGTTTTGGGCGGGATTTAGTCCTTATGGGTGGATGTAGGTGTGACAAGGAGGTACAAACATAGCATTTCTTCAATAGGGCGGTATTTATACTTCAACGGGCGTTACTGGAGCGATTTGGGCAGTGATAGGTGTGTTCCTGATATTATTTGGGTTGTTATTTCATATCTAGGTCGTATATAATAGAAAAATCGAAAGTAGGTCAACAATAGTCTGTTTAGTTTAGATTGTTTACTCTAAATTGAGGTCGTTCATCCTAATGAACGATAAATAAAACGTCTATATCAGTTTTGGGCGGGATTTAGTCCTTATGGGTGGATGTAGGTGTGACAAGGAAATACAAACATAGCATTTCTTCAATAGGGCGGTATTTATACTTCAACGGGCGTGACTGGAGCGATTTGGGCAGTGATAGGAGTGTTCCTGATATTATTTGGGTTGTTATTTCATATCTAGGTCGTATATAATAGAAAAATCGAATGTAGGTGAACAATAGTCTGTTTATTTAGATTATTTACTCTAAATTGAGGTCGTTCACCCTAATGAACGATAAATAAAACGTCTATATCTGTTTTGGGCGGGATTTAGTCTTTATGGGTGGATGTAGGTGTGACAAGGAGGTACAAACATAGCATTTCTTTAATAGGGCGGTATTTATACTTCAACGGGCGTGACTGGAGCGATTTGGGCAGTGATAGGTGTGTTCCTGATATTATTTGGGTTGTTATTTCATATCTAGGTCGTATATAATAGAAAAATCGAAAGTAGGTCGACAATAGTCTGTTTATTTAGATTATGTACTCTAGATTGAGGTCGTTCACCAATAATGAACGATAAATAAAACGTCTATATCACTTTTGGGCCAGAGTTAGTCCTTATGGGTGGATGTAGGTGTAACAAGGATTTACAAACATAGCATTTCTTCAATAGGGCGGTATTTATACTGCAACGTGCGTGACTGGAGCGATTTGGGCAGTGGTAGGTGTGTTCCTGATATTATTTGGGTTGTTATTTCATATCTAGGTCGTATATAATGGAAAAATCGAAAGTAGGTCATCATTAGCCTGTTTATGTAGATTATTTACTCTAAATTGAGGTGGTTCACCCTAATGAACGATAAATAAAACGTCTATATCAGTTTTGGGCGGGATGTAGTCCTTATGGGTGGATGTAGGTGTGACAAGTAGGTACAGACATAGCATTTCTTCAATAGGGCGGTATTTATACTTCAACGGGCGTGACTGGAGCGATTTGGGCAGTGATAGGAGTGTTCCTGATATTATTTGGGTTGTTATTTCATATCTAGGTCGTATATAATAGAAAAATCGAATGTAGGTGAACAATAGTCTGTTTATTTAGATTATTTACTCTAAATTGAGGTCGTTCACCCTAATGAACGATAAATAAAACGTCTATAACTGTTTTGGGCGGGATTTAGTCCTTATGGGTGGATGTAGGTGTGACAAGGAGGTACAAACATAGCATTTCTTTAATAGGGCGGTATTTATACTTCAACGGGCGTGACTGGAGCGATTTGGGCAGTGATAGGTGTGTTCCTGATATTATTTGGTTTGTTATTTCATATCTAGGTCGTATATAATAGAAAAATCGAAAGTAGGTCGACAATAGTCTGTTTATTTAGATTATGTACTCTAAATTGAGGTCGTTCACCAATAATGAACGATAAATAAAACGTCTATAACTGTTTTGGGCAGGATGTAGTCTTTATGGGTGGATGTAGGTGTGACAAGGAGGTACAAACATAGCATTTCTTCAATAGGGCGGTATTTATACTTCAACGGGCGTTACTGGAGCGATTTGGGCAGTGATAGGTGTGTTCCTGATTTTATTTGGGTTGTTATTTCATATCTAGGTCGTATATAATAGAAAAATCGAAAGTAGGTCAACAATAGTCTGTTTAGTTTAGATTGTTTACTCTAAATTGAGGTCGATCATCCTAATGAACGATAAATAAAACGTCTATATCAGTTTTGGGCGGGATTTAGTCCTTATGGGTGGATGTAGGTGTGACAAGGAAATACAAACATAGCATTTCTTCAATAGGGCGGTATTTATACTTCAACGGGCGTGACCGGAGCGATTTGGGCAGTGATAGGTGTGTTCCTGATATTATTTGGGTTGTTATTTCATATCTAGGTCGTATATAATGGAAAAATCGAAAGTAGGTCAACAATAGTCTGTTTATTTAGATTATTTACTCTAAATTGAGGTGGTTCACCCTAATGAACGATAAATAAAACGTCTATATCAGTTTTGGGCGGGATGTAGTCCTTATGAGTGGATGTAGGTGTGACAAGGAGGTACAGACATAGCATTTCTTCAATAGGGCGGTATTTATACTTCAACGGGCGTGACTGAAGCGATTTGGGCAGTGATATTTGTGTTCCTGGTATTATTTGGGTTGTTATTTCATATCTAGGTCGTATATAATGGAAAAATCGAAAGTAGGTCAACAATAGTCTGTTTATTTTAGATTATTTACTCTAAATTGAGGTCGTTCACCCTAATGAACGATAAATAAAACGTCTATATCAGTTTTGGGCGGGATTTAGTCCTTATGGGTGGATGTAGGTGTGACAAGGAGGTACAGACATAGCATTTCTTCAATAGGGCGGTATTTATACTTCAACGGGCGTGACTGGAGCGATTTGGGCAGTGATAGGTGTGTTCCTGATATTATTTGGGTTGTTGTTTCATATCTAGGTCGTATATAATGGAAAAATCGAAAGTAGGTCAACAATAGTCTGTTTATTTATATTATTTACTCTAAATTGAGGTGGTTCACCCTAATGAACGATAAATAAAACGTCTATATCACTTTTGGGCCAGAGTTAGTCCTTATGGGTGGATGTAGGTGTAACAAGGATTTACAAACATAGCATTTCTTCAATAGGGCGGTATTTATACTGCAACGTGCGTGACTGGAGCGATTTGGGCAGTGGTAGGTGTGTTCCTGATATTATTTGGGTTGTTATTTCATATCTAGGTCGTATATAATGGAAAAATCGAAAGTAGGTCATCATTAGCCTGTTTATGTAGATTATTTACTCTAAATTGAGGTGGTTCACCCTAATGAACGATAAATAAAACGTCTATATCAGTTTTGGGCGGGATGAAGTCCTTATGGGTGGATGTAGGTGTGACAAGTAGGTACAGACATAGCATTTCTTCAATAGGGCGGTATTTATACTTCAACGGGCGTGACTGGAGCGATTTGGGCAGTGATAGGAGTGTTCCTGATATTATTTGGGTTGTTATTTCATATCTAGGTCGTATATAATAGAAAAATCGAATGTAGGTGAACAATAGTCTGTTTATTTAGATTATTTACTCTAAATTGAGGTCGTTCACCCTAATGAACGATAAATAAAACGTCTATATCTGTTTTGGGCGGGATTTAGTCCTTATGGGTGGATGTAGGTGTGACAAGGAGGTACAAACATAGCATTTCTTTAATAGGGCGGTATTTATACTTCAACGGGCGTGACTGGAGCGATTTGGGCAGTGATAGGTGTGTTCCTGATATTATTTGGGTTGTTATTTCATATCTAGATCGTATATAATAGAAAAATCGAAAGTAGGTCGACAATAGTCTGTTTATTTAGATTATGTACTCTAAATTGAGGTCGTTCACCAATAATGAACGATAAATAAAACGTCTATAACTGTTTTGGGCAGGATGTAGTCTTTATGGGTGGATGTAGGTGTGACAAGGAGGTACAAACATAGCATTTCTTCAATAGGGCGGTATTTATACTTCAACGGGCGTTACTGGAGCGATTTGGGCAGTGATAGGTGTGTTCCTGATATTATTTGGGTTGTTATTTCATATCTAGGTCGTATATAATAGAAAAATCGAAAGTAGGTCAACAATAGTCTGTTTAGTTTAGATTGTTTACTCTAAATTGAGGTCGTTCACCCTAATGAACGATAAATAAAACTTCTATATCAGTTTTGGGCGGGATTTAGTCCTTATGGGTGGATGTAGGTGTGACAAGGAGGTACAGACATAGCATTTCTTCAATAGGGCGGTATTTATACTTCAACGGGCGTGACTGGAGCGATTTGGGCAGTGATAGGTGTGTTCCTGGTATTATTTGGGTTGTTATTTCATATCTAGGTCGTATATAATGGAAAAATCGAAAGTAGGTCAACAATAGTCTGTTTATTTTAGATTATTTACTCTAAATTGAGGTCGTTCACCCTAATGAACGATAAATAAAACGTCTATATCACTTTTGGGCCAGAGTTAGTCCTTATGGGTGGATGTAGGTGTAACAAGGATTTACAAACATAGCATTTCTTCAATAGGGCGGTATTTATACTGCAACGTGCGTGACTGGAGCGATTTGGGCAGTGGTAGGTGTGTTCCTGATATTATTTGGGTTGTTATTTCATATCTAGGTCGTATATAATGGAAAAATCGAAAGTAGGTCATCATTAGCCTGTTTATGTAGATTATTTACTCTAAATTGAGGTGGTTCACCCTAATGAACGATAAATAAAACGTCTATATCAGTTTTGGGCGGGATGTAGTCCTTATGAGTGGATGTAGGTGTGACAAGGAGGTACAGACATAGCATTTCTTCAATAGGGCGGTATTTATACTTCAACGGGCGTGACTAGAGCGATTTGGGCAGTGTTAGGTGTGTTCCTGATATTATTTGGGTTGTTATTTCATATCTAGGTCGTATATAATAGAAAAATCGAAAGTAGGTGAACAATAGTCTGTTTATTTAGATTATTTACCCTAAATTGAGGTCGTTCACACTAATGAACGATAAATAAAACGTCTATATCTTTTTTGGGCGGGATTTAGTCCTTATGGGTGGATGTAGGTGTGACAAGGAGGTACAAACGTAGCATTTCTTCAATAGGGCGGTATTTATACTTCAACGGGCGTGACTGGAGCGATTTGGGTAGTGATAGGTGTGTTCCTGATATTATTTGGGTTGTTATTTCATATCTAGGTCGTATATAATAGAAAAATCGAAAGTAAGTGAACAATAGTCTGTTTATTTAGATTATTTAATCTAAATTGAGGTCGTTCACCCTAATGAACGATAAATAAAACGTCTATATCTGTTTTGGGCGGGATTTAGTCCTTATGGGTGGATGTAGGTGTGACAAGGTGGTACAAACATAGCATTTCTTCAATAGGGCGGTATTTATACTTCAACGGGCGTGACTGGAGCGATTTGGGCAGTGATAGGTGTGTTCTTGATATTATTTGGGTTGTTATTTCATATCTAGGTCGTATATAATTGAAAAATCGAAAGTAGGTCAACAATAGTCTGTTTATTTAGATTATGTACTCTAAATTGAGTTCGTTCACAAATAATGAACGATAAATGAAACGTCTAGAACTGTTTTGGGCGGGATGTAGTCTTTATGGGTGGATGTAGGTGTGACAAGGAAATACAATCATAGCATTTCTTCAATAGGGCGGTATTTATACTTCAACGGGCGTGACTGGAGCGATTTGGGCAGTGATAGGTGTGTTCCTGATATTATTTGGGTTGTTATTTCATATCCAGGTCGTATATAATGGAAAAATCGAAAGTAGGTCAACAATAGTCTGTTTATTTAGATTATTTACTCTAAATTGAGGTCGTTCACCCTAATGTACGATAAATAAAATGTCTATATCTGTTTTGGGCGGAATTTAGTCCTTATGGGTGGATGTAGGTGTGACAAGGAGGTCCAAACATAGCATTTCTTCAATAAGGCGGTATTTTTACTTCAACGTGCGTGACTGGAGCGATTTGGGCAGTGATAGGTGTGTTCCTGATATTATTTGGGTTGTTATTTCATATCTAGGTCGTATATAATGGAAAAATCGAAAGTAGGTCAACAATAGTCTGTTTATTTAGATTATTTACTCTAAATTGAGGTCGTTCACCAATAATGAACAATAAATAAAACGTCTATAACTGTTTTGGGCGGGATGTAGTTTTTATGGGTGGATGTAGGTGTGACAAGGAGGTACAAACATAGCATTTCTTCAATAGGGCGGTATTTATACTTCAACGGGCGTGACTGGAGCGATTTGGGCAGTGATAGGTGTGTTCTTGATATTATTTGGGTTGTTATTTCATATCTAGGTCGTATATAATAGAAAAATCGAAAGTAGGTCGACAATAGTCTGTTTATTTATATTATGTACTCTAAATTGAGGTCGTTCACCAATAATGAACGATAAATAAAACGTCTATAACTTTTTTGGGCAGGATGTAGTCTTTATGGGTGGATGTAGGTGTGACAAGGAGGTACAAACATAGCATTTCTTCAATAGGGCGGTATTTATACTTTAACGGGCGTGACTGGAGCGATTTGGGCAGTGATAGGTGTGTTCTTGATATTATTTGGGTTGTTATTTCATATCTAGGTCGTATATAATAGAAAAATCGAAAGTAGGTCAACAATAGTCTGTTTAGTTTAGATTGTTTACTCTAAATTGAGGTCGTTCACCCTAATGAACGATAAATAAAACGTCTATATCAGTTTTGGGCGGGATTTAGTCCTTATGGGTGGATGTAGGTGTGACAAGGAAATACAAACATAGCATTTCTTCAATAGGGCGGTATTTATACTTCAACGGGCGTGACTGGAGCGATTTGGGCAGTGAAAGGTGTGTTCCTGATATTATTTGGGTTGTTATTTTATATCTAGGTCGTATATAATGGAAAAATCGAAAGTAGGTCAACAATAGTCTGTTTATTTAGATTATTTACTCTAAATTGAGGTGGTTCACCCTAATGAACGATAAATAAAACGTCTATATCAGTTTTGGGCGGGATGTAGTCCTTATGAGTGGATGTAGGTGTGACAAGGAGGTACAGACATAGCATTTCTTCAATAGGGCGGTATTTATACTTCAACGGGCGTGACTAGAGCGATTTGGGCAGTGTTAGGTGTGTTCCTGATATTATTTGGGTTGTTATTTCATATCTAGGTCGTATATAATAGAAAAATCGAAAGTAGGTGAACAATAGTCTGTTTATTTAGATTATTTACTCTAAATTGAGGTCGTTCACCCTAATGAACGATAAATAAAACGTCTATATCAGTTTTGGGCGGGATTTAGTCCTTATGGGTGGATGTAGGTGTGACAAGGAGGTACAGACATAGCATTTCTTCAATAGGGCGGTATTTATACTTCAACGGGCGTTACTGGAGCGATTTGGGCAGTGATAGGTGTGTTCCTGATATTATTTGGGTTGTTATTTCATATCTAGGTCGTATATAATTGAAAAATCGAAAGTAGGTCAACAATAGTCTGTTTATTTATATTATTTACTCTAAATTGAGGTCGTTCACAAATAATGAACGATAAATGAAACGTCTATATCACTTTTGGGCCAGAGTTAGTCCTTATGGGTGGATGTAGGTGTAACAAGGATTTACAAACATAGCATTTCTTCAATAGGGCGGTATTTATACTGCAACGTGCGTGACTGGAGCGATTTGGGCAGTGGTAGGTGTGTTCCTGATATTATTTGGGTTGTTATTTCATATCTAGGTCGTATATAATGGAAAAATCGAAAGTAGGTCATCAATAGCCTGTTTATGTAGATTATTTACTCTAAATTGAGGTGGTTCACCCTAATGAACGATAAATAAAACGTCTATATCAGTTTTGGGCGGGATGTAGTCCTTATGGGTGGATGTAGGTGTGACAAGTAGGTACAGACATAGCATTTCTTCAATAGGGCGGTATTTATACTTCAACGGGCGTGACTGGAGCGATTTGGGCAGTGATAGGAGTGTTCCTGATATTATTTGGGTTGTTATTTCATATCTAGGTCGTATATAATAGAAAAATCGAATGTAGGTGAACAATAGTCTGTTTATTTAGATTATTTACTCTAAATTGAGGTCGTTCACCCTAATGAACGATAAATAAAACGTCTATATCTGTTTTGGGCGGGATTTAGTCCTTATGGGTGGATGTAGGTGTGACAAGGTGGAACAAACATAGCATTTCTTCAATAGGGCGGTATTTATACTTCACCGGTCGTGACTGGAGCGATTTGGGCAGTCATAGGTGTGTTCCTGATTTTATTTGGGTTGTTATTTCATATCTAGGTCGTATATAATAGAAAAATCAAAAGTAGGTCAACAATAGTCTGTTTATTTAGATTATGTACTCTAAATTGAGGTCGTTCACCAAAAATGAACGATAAATAAAACGTCGATAACTGTTTTGGGCGGGATGTAGTCTTTATGGGTGGATGTAGGTGTGACAAGGAAATACAAACATAGCATTTCTTCAATAGGGCGGTATTTATACATCAACGGGCGTGACTGGAGCGATTTGGGCAGTGATAGGTGTGTTCCTGATATTATTTGGGTTGTTATTTCATATCTAGGTCGTATATAATAGAAAAATCGAAAGTAGGTGAACAATAGTCTGTTTATTTAGATTATTTACTCTAAATTGAGGTCGTTCACCCTAATGAACGATAAATAAAACGTCTATATCTGTTTTGGGCGGGATTTAGTCCTTATGGGTGGATGTAGGTGTGACAAGGAGGTACAAACATAGCATTTCTTTAATAGGGCGGTATTTATACTTCAACGGGCGTGACTGGAGCGATTTGGGCAGTGATAAGTGTGTTCCTGATATTATTTGGGTTGTTACTTCATATCTAGGTCGTATATAATAGAAAAATCGAAAGTAGGTCAACAATAGTCTGTTTAGTTTAGATTGTTTACTCTAAATTGAGGTCGTTCACCCTAATGAACCATAAATAAAACGTCTATAACTGTTTTGGGCGGGATTTAGTCCTTATGGGTGGATGTAGGTGTGACAAGGAAATACAAACATAGCATTTCTTCAATAGGGCGGTATTTATACTTCAACGGGCGTGACTGGAGCGATTTGGGCAGTGATAGGTGTGTTCCTGATATTATTTGGGTTGTTATTTCATATCTAGGTCGTATATAATGGAAAAATCGAAAGTAGGTCAACAATAGTCTGTTTATTTAGATTATTTACTCTAAATTGAGGTGGTTCACCCTAATGAACGATAAATAAAACGTCTATATCAGTTTTGGGCGGGATTTAGTCCTTATGGGTGGATGTAGGTGTGACAAGGAAATACAAACATAGCATTTCTTCAATAGGGCGGTATTTATACTTCAACGGGCGTGACTGGAGCGATTTGGGCAGTGATAGGTGTGTTCCTGATATTATTTGGGTTGTTATTTCATATCTAGGTCGTATATAATGGAAAAATCGAAAGTAGGTCAACAATAGTCTGTTTATTTAGATTATTTACTCTAAATTGAGGTGGTTCACCCTAATGAACGATAAATAAAACGTCTATATCAGTTTTGGGAGGTATGTAGTCCTTATGAGTGGATGTAGGTGTGACAAGGAGGTACAAACGTAGCATTTCTTCAATAGGGCTGTATTTATACTTCAACGGGCGTGACTGGAGCGATTTGGGCAGTGATAGGTGTGTTCCTGATATTATTTGGGTTGTTATTTCATATCTAGGTCGTATATAATAGAAAAATCGAAAGTAGGTGAACAATAGTCTGTTTATTTAGATTATTTACTCTAAATTGAGGTCGTTCACCCTAATGAACGATAAATAAAACGTCTATATCTGTTTTGGGCGGGATTTAGTCCTTATGGGTGGATGTAGGTGTGACAAGGTGGTACAAACATAGCATTTCTTCAATAGGGCGGCATTTATACTTCAACGGGCGTGACTGGAGCGATTTGGGCAGTGATAGGTGTGTTTCTGATATTATTTGGGTTGTTATTTCATATCTAGGTCGTATATAATAGAAAAATCAAAAACAGGTCAACAATAGTCTGTTTATTTAGATTATGTACTCTAAATTGAGGTCGTTCACCAATAATGAACGATAAATAAAACGTCTATAACTGTTTTGGGCGGGATGTAGTCTTTATGGGTGGATGTAGGTGTGACAAGGAAATACAAACATAGCATTTCTTCAATAGGGCGGTATTTATACTTCAACGGGCGTGACTGGAGCGATTTGGGCAGTGATAGGTGTGTTCCTGATATTATTTGGGTTGTTATTTCATATCTAGGTCGTATATAATAGAAAAATCGAAAGTAAGTGAACAATAGTCTGTTTATTTAGATTATTTACTCTAAATTGAGGTCGTTCACCCTAATGAACGATAAATAAAACGTCTATATCTGTTTTGGGCGGGATTTAGTCCTTATGGGTGGATGTAGGTGTGACAAGGTGGTACAAACATAGCATTTCTTCAATAGGGCGGTATTTATACTTCAACGGGCGTGACTGGAGCGATTTGGGCAGTGATAGGTGTGTTCCTGATATTATTTGGGTTGTTATTTCATATCTAGGTCGTATATAATTGAAAAATCTAAAGTAGGTCAACAATAGTCTGTTTATTTAGATTATGTACTCTAAATTGAGTTCGTTCACAAATAATGAACGATAAATGAAACGTCTAGAACTGTTTTGGGCGGGATGTAGTCTTTATGGGTGGATGTAGGTGTGACAAGGAAATACAAACATAGCATTTCTTCAATAGGGCGGTATTTATACTTCAACGGGCGTGACTGGAGCGATTTGAGCAGTGATAGGTGTGTTCCTGATATTATTTGGGTTGTTATTTCATATCCAGGTCGTATATAATGGAAAAATCGAAAGTAGGTCAACAATAGTCTGTTTATTCAGATTATTTACTCTAAATTGTGGTCGTTCACCCTAATGTACGATAAATAAAATGTCTATATCTGTTTTGGGCGGAATTTAGTCCTTATGGGTGTAGGTGTGACAAGGAGGTCCAAACATAGCATTTCTTCAATAAGGCGGTATTTTCACTTCAACGTGCGTGACTGGAGCGATTTGGGCAGTGATAGGTGTGTTCCTGATATTATTTGGGTTGTTATTTCATATCTAGGTCGTATATAATGGAAAAATCGAAAGTGGGTCAACAATAGTCTGTTTATTTAGATTATTTACTCTAAATTGAGGTCGTTCACCAATAATGAACAATAAATAAAACGTCTATAACTGTTTTGGGCGGGATGTAGTTTTTATGGGTGGATGTAGGTATGACAAGGAGGTACAAACATAGCATTTCTTCAATGGGGCGGTATTTATACTTCAACGGGCGTGACTGGAGCGATTTGGGCAGTGATAGGTGTGTTCTTGATATTACTTGGGTTGTTATTTCATATCTAGGTCGTATATAATAGAAAAATCGAAAGTAGGTCGACAATAGTCTGTTTATTTAGATTATTTACTCTAAATTGAGGTCGTTCACCCTAATGAACGATAAATAAAACGTCTATAACTTTTTTGGGCAGGATGTAGTCTTTATGGGTGGATGTAGGTGTGACAAGGAGGTACAAACATAGCATTTCTTCAATAGGGCGGTATTTATACTTTAACGGGCGTGACTGGAGCGATTTGGGCAGTGATAGGGGTGTTCCTGATATTATTTGGGTTGTTATTTCATATCTAGGTCGTATATAATAGAAAAATCGAAAGTAGGTCAACAATAGTCTGTTTAGTTTAGATTGTTTACTCTAAATTGAGGTCGTTCACCCTAATGAACGATAAATAAAACGTCTATATCAGTTTTGGGCGGGATTTAGTCCTTATGGGTGGATGTAGGTGTGACAAGGAAATACAAACATAGCATTTCTTCAATAGGGCGGTATTTATACTTGAACGGGCGTGACTGGAGCGATTTGGGCAGTGATAGGTGTGTTCCTGATATTATTTGGGTTGTTATTTTATATCTAGGTCGTATATAATGGAAAAATCGAAAGTAGGTCAACAATAGTCTGTTTATTTAGATTATTTACTCTAAATTGAGGTGGTTCACCCTAATGAACGATAAATAAAACGTCTATATCAGTTTTGGGCGGGATGTAGTCCTTATGAGTGGATGTAGGTGTGACAAGGAGGTACAGACATAGCATTTCTTCAATAGGGCGGTATTTATACTTCAACGGGCGTGACTAGAGCGATTTGGGCAGTGTTAGGTGTGTTCCTGATATTATTTGGGTTGTTATTTCATATCTAGGTCGTATATAATAGAAAAATCGAAAGTAGGTGAACAATAGTCTGTTTATTTAGATTATTTACTCTAAATTGAGGTCGTTCACCTTAATGAACGATAAATAAAACGTCTATATCAGTTTTGGGCGGGATGTAGTCTTTATGGGTGGATGTAGGTGTGACAAGGAAATACAAACATAGCATTTCTTCAATAGGGCGGTATTTATACTTCAACGGGCGTGACTGGAGCGATTTGGGCAGTGATAGGTGTGTTCCTGATATTATTTGGGTTGTTATTTCATATCTAGGTCGTATATAATTGAAAAATCGAAAGTAGGTCAACAATAGTCTGTTTATTTAGATTATGTACTCTAAATTGAGTTCGTTCACAAATAATGAACGATAAATGAAACGTCTAGAACTGTTTTGGGCGGGATGTAGTCTTTATGGGTGGATGTAGGTGTGACAAGGAAATACAAACATAACATTTCTTCAATAGGGCGGTATTTATACTTCAACGGGCGAGACTGGAGCGATTTGAGCAGTGATAGGTGTGTTCCTGATATTATTTGGGTTGTTATTTCATATCCAGGTCGTATATAATGGAAAAATCGAAAGTAGGTCAACAATAGTCTGTTTATTTAGATTATTTACTCTAAATTGAGGTCGTTCACCCTAATGTACGATAAATAAAATGTCTATATCTGTTTTGGGCGGAATTTAGTCCTTATGGGTGTAGGTGTGACAAGGAGGTCCAAACATAGCATTTCTTCAATAAGGCGGTATTTTTACTTCAACGTGCGTGACTGGAGCGATTTGGGCAGTGATAGGTGTGTTCCTGATATTATTTGGGTTGTTATTTCATATCTAGGTCGTATATAATGGAAAAATCGAAAGTGGGTCACAATAGTCTGTTTATTTAGATTATTTACTCTAAATTGAGGTCGTTCACCAATAATGAACAATAAATAAAACGTCTATAACTGTTTTGGGCGGGATGTAGTTTTTATGGGTGGATGTAGGTGTGACAAGGAGGTACAAACATAGCATTTCTTCAATAGGGCGGTATTTATACTTCAACGGGCGTGACTGGAGCGATTTGGGCAGTGATAGGTGTGTTCTTGATATTATTTGGGTTGTTATTTCATATCTAGGTCGTATATAATAGAAAAATCGAAAGTAGGTCGACAATAGTCTGTTTATTTAGATTATTTACTCTAAATTGAGGTGGTTCACCCTAATGAACGATAAATAAAACGTCTATATCAGTTTTGGGAGGTATGTAGTCCTTATGAGTGGATGTAGGTGTGACAAGGAGGTACAGACATAGCATTTCTTCAATAGGGCGGTATTTATACTTCAACGGGCGTGACTAGAGCGATTTGGGCAGTGTTAGGTGTGTTCCTGATATTATTTGGGTTGTTATTTCATATCTAGGTCGTATATAATAGAAAAATCGAAAGTACGTGAACAATAGTCTGTTTATTTAGATTATTTACTCTAAATTGAGGTCGTTCACCCTAATGAACGATAAATAAAACGTCTATATCTTTTTTGGGCGGGATTTAGTCCTTATGGGTGGATGTAGGTGTGACAAGGAGGTACAAACGTAGCATTTCTTCAATAGGGCGGTATTTATACTTCAACGGGCGTGACTGGAGCGATTTGGGCAGTGATAGGTGTGTTCCTGATATTATTTGGGTTGTTATTTCATATCTAGGTCGTATATAATAGAAAAATCGAAAGTAGGTGAACAATAGTCTGTTTATTTAGATTATTTACTCTAAATTGAGGTCGTTCACCCTAATGAACGATAAATAAAACGTCTATATCTGTTTTGGGCGGGATTTAGTCCTTATGGGTGGATGTAGGTGTGACAAGGTGGTACAAACATAGCATTTCTTCAATAGGGCGGCATTTATACTTCAACGGGCGTGACTGGAGCGATTTGGGCAGTGATAGGTGTGTTTCTGATATTATTTGGGTTGTTATTTCATATCTAGGTCGTATATAATAGAAAAATCAAAAACAGGTCAACAATAGTCTGTTTATTTAGATTATGTACTCTAAATTGAGGTCGTTCACCAATAATGAACGATAAATAAAACGTCTATAACTTTTTTGGGCAGGATGTAGTCTTTATGGGTGGATGTAGGTGTGACAAGGAGGTACAAACATAGCATTTCTTCAATAGGGCGGTATTTATACTTCAACGGGCGTGACTGGAGCGATTTGGGCAGTGATAGGTGTGTTTTTGATATTATTTGGGTTGTTATTTCATATCTAGGTCGTATATAATAGAAAAATCGAAAGTAGGTCAACAATAGTCTGTTTAGTTTAGATTGTTTACTCTAAATTGAGGTCGTTCACCCTAATGAACGATAAATAAAACGTCTATATCAGTTTTGGGCGGGATTTAGTCCTTATGGGTGGATGTAGGTGTGACAAGGAAATACAAACATAGCATTTCTTCAATAGGGCGGTATTTATACTTCAACGGGCGTGACTGGAGCGATTTTGGCAGTGATAGGTGTGTTCCTGATATTATTTGGGTTGTTATTTTATATCTAGGTCGTATATAATGGAAAAATCGAAAGTAGGTCAACAATAGTCTGTTTATTTAGATTATTTACTCTAAATTGAGGTGGTTCACCCTAATGAACGATAAATAAAACGTCTATATCAGTTTTGGGCGGGATGTAGTCCTTATGAGTGGATGTAGGTGTGACAAGGAGGTACAGACATAGCATTTCTTCAATAGGGCGGTATTTATACTTCAACGGGCGTGACTAGAGCGATTTGGGCAGTGTTAGGTGTGTTCCTGATATTATTTGGGTTGTTATTTCATATCTAGGTCGTATATAATAGAAAAATCGAAAGTAGGTGAACAATAGTCTGTTTATTTAGATTATTTACTCTAAATTGAGGTCGTTCACCCTAAAGAACGATAAATAAAACGTCTATATCAGTTTTGGGCGGGATTTAGTCCTTATGGGTGGATGTAGGTGTGACAAGGAGGTACAGACATAGCATTTCTTCAATAGGGCGGTATTTATACTTCAACGGGCGTGACTGGAGCGATTTGGGCAGTGATAGGTGTGTTTCTGATATTATTTGGGTTGTTATTTCATATCTAGGTCGTATATAATTGAAAAATCGAAAGTAGGTCAACAATAGTCTGTTTATTTAGATTATGTACTCTAAATTGAGGTCGTTCACAAATAATGAACGATAAATGAAACGTCTAGAACTGTTTTGGGCGGGATGTAGTCTTTATGGGTGGATGTAGGTGTGACAAGGAAATACAAACATAGCATTTCTTCAATAGGGCGGTATTTATACTTCAACGGGCGTGACTGGAGCGATTTGGGCAGTGATAGGTGTGTTCCTGATATTATTTGGGTTGTTATTTCATATCCAGGTCGTATATAATGGAAAAATCGAAAGTAGGTCAACAATAGTCTGTTTATTTAGATTATTTACTCTAAATTTGTTCGTTCACCCTAATGTACGATAAATAAAATGTCTATATCTGTTTTGGGCGGAATTTAGTCCTTATGGGTGGATGTAGGTGTGACAAGGTGGTACAAACATAGCGTTTCTTCAATAGGGCGGTATTTATACTTCAACGGGCGTGACTGGAGCGATTTGGGCAGTGATAGGTGTGTTTCTGATATTATTTGGGTTGTTATTTCATATCTAGGTCATATATAATAGAAAAATCAAAAGTAGGTCAACAATAGTCTGTTTATTTAGATTATGTACTCTAAATTGAGGTCGTTCACCAATAATGAACGATAAATAAAACGTCTATAACTGTTTTGGGCGGGATGTAGTCTTTATGGGTGGATGTAGGTGTGACAAGGAAATACAAACATAGCATTTCTTCAATAGGGCGGTATTTATACTTCAACGGGCGTGACTGGAGCGATTTGGGCAGTGATAGGTGTGTTCCTGATATTATTTGGGTTTTTATTTCATATCTAGGTCGTATATAATAGAAAAATCGAAAGTAGGTGAACAATAGTCTGTTTATTTAGATTATTTACTCTAAATTGAGGTCGTTCACCCTAATGAACGATAAATAAATGTCTATATCTGTTTTGGGCGGGATTTAGTCCTTATGGGTGGATGTAGGTGTGACAAGGTGGTACAAACATAGCATTTCTTCAATAGGGCGGTATTTATACTTCAACGGGCGTGACTGGAGCGATTTGGGCAGTGATAGGTGTGTTTCTGATATTATTTGGGTTGTTATTTCATATCGAGGTCGTATATAATTGAAAAATCGAAAGTAGGTCAACAATAGTCTGTTTATTTAGATTATGTACTCTAAATTGAGGTCGTTTACAAATAATGAACGATAAATGAAACGTCTATAACTGTTTTGGGCGGGATGTAGTCTTTATGGGTGGATGTAGGTGTGACAAGGAAATACAAACATAGCATTTCTTCAATAGAGCGGTATTTATACTTCAACGGGCGTGACTGGAGCGATTTGGGCAGTGATAGGTGTGTTCTTGATATTATTTGGGTTGTTATTTCATATCTAGGTCGTATATAATAGAAAAATCAAATGTAGGTCAACAATAGTCTGTTTATTTAGATTATTTACTCTAAATTTGTTCGTTCACCAATAATGAACGATAAATAAAACGTCTATAACTGTTTTGGGCGGGATGTAGTCTTTATGGGTGGATGCAGGTGTGACAAGGAGGTACAAACATAGCATTTCTTCAATAGGGCAGTATTTATACTTCAACGGGCGTGACTGGAGCGATTTGGGCAGTGATAGGTGTGTTCCTGATATTATTTGGGTTGTTATTTCATATCTAGGTCGTATATAATGGAAAAATCGAAGGTAGGTCAACAATAGTCTGTTTAGTTTAGATTGTTTACTCTAAATTGAGGTCGTTCACCCTAATGAACGATAAATAAAACGTCTATATCAGTTTTGGGCGGGATTTAGTCCTTATGGGTGGATGTAGGTGTGACAAGGAAATACAAACATAGCATTTCTTCAATAGGGCGGTATTTATACTTCAACGGGCGTGACTGGAGCGATTTGGGCAGTGATAGGGGTGTTCCTGATATTATTTGGGTTGTTATTTCATATCTAGGTCGTATATAATGGAAAAATCGAAAGTTGGTCAACAATAGTCTGTTTATTTAGATTATGTACTCTAAATTGAGGTCGTTCACCAATAATGAACGATAAATAAAACGTCTATAACTGTTTTGGGCGGGATGTAGTCTTTATGGGTGGATGTAGGTGTGACAAGGAAATACAAACATAGCATTTCTTCAATAGGGCGGTATTTATACTTCAACGGGCGTGACTGGAGCGATTTGGGCAGTGATAGGTGTGTTCCTGATATTATGTGGGTTGTTATTTTATATCCAGGTCGTATATAATGGAAAAATCGAAAGTAGGTCAACAATAGTCTGTTTATTTAGATTATTTACTCTAAATTGAGGTCGTTCACCCTAGTGAACGATAAATAAAACGTCTATATCTGTTTTGGGCGGGATTTAGTCCTTATGGGTGGATGTAGGTGTGACAAGGAGGTACAAACATAGCATTTCTTCAATAGGGCGGTATTTTTACTTCAACGGGCGTGACTGGAGTGATTTGGGCAGTGATAGATGTGTTCCTGATATTATTTGGGTTGTTATTTCATATCTAGGTCGTATATAGTGGAAAAATCGAAAGTAGGTCAACAATAGTCTGTTTATTTAGATTATTTACTCTAAATTGAGGTCGTTCACCAATAATGAACGATAAATAAAACGTCTATAACTGTTTTGGGCAGGATGTAGTTTTTATGGGTGGATGTAGGTTTGACAAGGAGGTACAAACATAGCATTTCTTCAATAGGGCGGTATTTATACTTCAACGAGCGTGACTGGAGCGATTTGGGCAGTGATAGGTGTGTTCTTGATATTATTTGGGTTGTTATTTCATATCTAGGTCGTATATAATAGAAAAATCAAAAGTAGGTCAACAATACTTTGTTTATTTAGATTATTTACTCTAAATTTGTTCGTTCACCAATAATGAACGATAAATAAAACGTCTTTAACTGTTTTGGGCGGGATGTAGTCTTTCTGGGTGGATGTAGGTGTGACAAGGAGGTACAAACATAGCATTTCTTCAATAGGGCGGTATTTATACTTCAACGGGCGTGACTGGAGCGATTTGGGCAGTGATAGGTGTGTTCCTGATATTATTTGGGTTGTTATTTCATATCTAGGTCGTATATAATGGAAAAATCGAAGGTAGGTCAACAATAGTCTGTTTAGTTTAGATTGTTTACTCTAAATTGAGGTCGTTCACCCTAATGAACGATAAATAAAACGTCTATATCAGTTTTGGGCGGGATTTAGTCCTTATGGGTGGATGTAGGTGTGACAAGGAAATACAAACATAGCATTTCTTCAATAGGGCGGTATTTATACTTCAACGGGCGTGACTGGAGCGATTTGGGCAGTGATAGGGGTGTTCCTGATATTATTTGGGTTGTTATTTCATATCTAGGTCGTATATAATGGAAAATCGAAAGTAGGTCAACAATACTTTGTTTATTTAGATTATTTACTCTAAATTTGTTCGTTCACCAATAATGAACGATAAATAAAACGTCTTTAACTGTTTTGGGCGGGATGTAGTCTTTCTGGGTGGATGTAGGTGTGACAAGGAGGTACAAACATAGCATTTCTTCAATAGGGCGGTATTTATACTTCAACGGGCGTGACTGGAGCGATTTGGGCAGTGATAGGTGTGTTCCTGATATTATTTGGGTTGTTATTTCATATCTAGGTCGTATATAATGGAAAAATCGAAGGTAGGTCAACAATTGTCTGTTTAGTTTAGATTGTTTACTCTAAATTGAGGTCGTTCACCCTAATGAACGATAAATAAAACGTCTATATCAGTTTTGGGCGGGATTTAGTCCTTATGGGTGGATGTAGGTGTGACAAGGAAATACAAACATAGCATTTCTTCAATAGGGCGGTATTTATACTTCAACGGGCGTGACTGGAGCGATTTGGGCAGTGATAGGGGTGTTCCTGATATTATTTGGGTTGTTATTTCATATCTAGGTCGTATATAATGGAAAATCGAAAGTAGGTCAACAATAGTCTGTTTATTTAGATTATGTACTCTAAATTGAGGTCGTTCACCAATAATGAACGATAAATAAAACGTCTATAACTGTTTTGGGCGGGATGTAGTCTTTATGGGTGGATGTAGGTGTGACAAGGAAATACAAACATAGCATTTCGTCAATAGGGCGGTATTTATACTTCAACGGGCGTGACTGGAGCGATTTGGGCAGTGATAGGTGTGTTCCTGATATTATTTGGGTTGTTATTTCATATCTAGGTCGTATATAATGGAAAAAACGAAAGTAGGTCAACAATAGTCTGTTTATTTAGATTATTTACTCTAAATTGAGGTCGTTCACCCTAATGAACGATAAATAAAACGTCTATATCAGTTTTGGGCGGGATGTAGTCCTTATGGGTGGATGTAGGTGTGACAAGGAGGTACAGACGTAGCATTTCTTCAATAGGGCGGTATTTATACTTCAACGGGCGTGACTGGAGCGATTTGGGCAGTGATAGATGTGTTCCTGATATTATTTGGGTTGTTATTTCATATCTAGTCGTATATATAAAAGAATCGAAAGTAGGTCAACAATAGTCTGTTTATTTAGATTATTTACTCTAAATTGAGGTGGTTCACCCTAATGAACGATAAATAAAACGTCTATATCTGTTTTGGGCGGGATTTAGTCCTTATGGGTGGATGTAGGTGTGAAAAGGTGGTACAAACATGGCATTTCTTCAATAGGGCGGTATTTATACTTCAACGGGCGTGACTGGAGCGACTTGGGCAGTGATAGGTGTGTTCCTGATATTATTTGGGTTGTTATTTCATATCTAGGTCGTATATAATAGAAAAATCGAAAGTAGGTCAACAATAGTCTGTTTATTTAGATTGTTTACTCTAAATTGAGGTCGTTCACCAATAATGAACGATAAATAAAACGTCTATAACTGTTTTGGGCGGGATGTAGTCTTTATGGGTGGATGTAGGTGTGACAAGGAGGTACAAACATAGCATTTCTTCAATAGGGCGGTATTTATACTTCAACGGGCGTGACTGGAGCGATTTGGGCAGTGATAGGTGTGTTCCTGATATTATTTGGGTTGTTATTTCATATCTAGGTCGTATATAATGGAACCATCGAAAGTAGGTCAACAATAGTCTGTTTATTTTAGATTATTTACTCTAAATTGAGGTCGTTCACCCTAATGAACGATAAATAAAACGTCTATATCAGTTTTGGGGCGGGATGTAGTCCTTATGGGTGGATGTAGGTGTGACAAGGAGGTACAGACATAGCATTTCTTCAATAGGGCGGTATTTATACTTCAACGGGCGTGACTGGAGCGACTTGGGCAGTGATAGGTGTGTTCCTGATATTATTTGGGTTGTTATTTCATATCTAGGTCGTATATAATGGAAAAATCGAAAGTAGGTCAACAATAGTCTGTTTATTTAGATTATTTACTCTAAATTGAGGTCGTTCACCAATAATGAACGATAAATAAAACGTCTATAACTGTTTTGGGCAGGATGTAGTTTTTATGGGTGGATGTAGGTTTGACAAAGAGGTACAAACATAGCATTTCTTCAATAGGGCGGTATTTATACTCCAACGGGCGTGACTGGAGCGATTTGGGCAGTGATAGGTGTGTTCCTGATATTATTTGGGTTGTTATTTCATATCTAGGTCGTATATATTAGAAAAATCAAAAGTAGGTCAACAATAGTCTGTTTATTTAGATTATTTACTCTAAATTTGTTCGTTCACCAATAATGAACGATAAATAAGACGTCTATAACTGTTTTGGGCGGGATGTAGTCTTTATGGGTGGATGTAGGTGTGACAAAAAGGTACAAACATAGCATTTCTTCAATAGGGCGGTATTTATACTTCAACGGGCGTGACTGGAGCGATTTGGGCAGTGATAGGTGTGTTCCTGATATTATTTGGGTTGTTATTTCATATCTAGGTCGTATATAATGGAAAAATCGAAAGTAGGTCAACAATAGTCTGTTTATTTAGATTATTTACTCTAAATTGAGGTCGTTCACCCTAATGAACGATAAATAAAATGTCTATATCTGTTTTGGGCGGGATTTAAACCTTATGGGTGGATGTAGGTGTGACAAGGATGTACAAACATAGCATTTCTTCAATAAGGCGGTATTTTTACTTCAACGTGCGTGACTGGAGTGATTTGGGCAGTGATAGGTGTGTTCCTGATATTATTTGGGTTGTTATTTCATATCTAGGTCGTATATAATGGAAAAATCGAAAGTAGGTCAACAATAGTCTGTTTATTTAGATTATTTACTCTAAATTGAGGTCGTTCACCAATAATGAACGATAAATAAAACGTCTATAACTGTTTTGGGCGGGATGTAGTCTTTATGGGTGGATGTAGGTGTGACAAGGAAATACAAACATAGCATTTCTTCAATAGGGCGGTATTTATACTTCAACGGGCGTGACTGGAGCGATTTGGGCTGTGATAGGTGTGTTCCTGATATTATGTGGGTTGTTATTTCATATCCAGGTCGTATATAATGGAAAAATCGAAAGTAGGTCAACAATAGTCTGTTTATTTAGATTATTTACTCTAAATTGAGGTCGTTCACCCTAATGAACGATAAATAAAACGTCTATATCAGTTTTGGGCGGGATTTAGTCCTTATGGGTGGATGTAGGTGTGACAAGGAGGTACAGACATAGCATTTCTTCAATAGGGCGGTATTTATACTTCAACGGGCGTGACTGGAGCGATTTGGGCAGTGATAGGTGTGTTCGTGATATTATTTGGGTTGTTATTTCATATCTAGTCGTATATATAAAAAAATCGTAAGTAGGTCAACAATAGTCTGTTTATTTAGATTATTTACTCTAAATTGAGGTGGTTCACCCTAATGAACGATAAATAAAACGTCTATATCTTTTTTGGGCGGGATTTAGTCTTTATGGGTGGATGTAGGTGTGAAAAGGTGGTACAAACATGGCATTTCTTCAATAGGGCGGTATTTATACTTCAACGGGCGTGACTGGAGCGACTTGGGCAGTGATAGGTGTGTTCCTGATATTATTTGGGTTGTTATTTCATATCTAGGTCGTATATAATGGAAAAATCGAAAGTAGGTCAACAATAGTCTGTTTATTTAGATTATTTACTCTAAATTGAGGTGGTTCACCCTAATGAACGATAAATAAAACGTCTATATCACTTTTGGGCCAGAGTTAGTCCTTATGGTTGGATGTAGGTGTAACAAGGAGGTACAAACATAGCATTTCTTCAATAGGGCGGTATTTATACTGCAACGTGCGTGACTGGAGCGATTTGGGCAGTGGTAGGTGTGTTCCTGATATTATTTGGGTTGTTATTTCATATCCAGGTCGTATATAATGGAAAAATCGAAAGTAGGTCAACAATAGTCTGTTTATTTAGATTATTTACTCTAAATTGAGGTCGTTCACCCTAATGAACGATAAATAAAATGTCTATATCTGTTTTGGGCGGGATTTAGTCCTTATGGGTGGATGTAGGTGTGACAAGGAGGTACAAACATAGCATTTCTTCAATAAGGCGGTATTTTTACTTCAACGTGCGTGACTGGAGCGATTTGGGCAGTGATAGGTGTGTTCCTGATATTATTTGGGTTGTTATTTCATATCTAGGTCGTATATAATGGAAAAATCGAACGTAGGTCAACAATAGTCTGTTTATTTAGATTATTTACTCTAAATTGAGGTCGTTCACCAAAAATGAACGATAAATAAAACGTCTATAACTGTTTTGGGCGGGATGTAGTCTTTATGGGTGGATGTAGGTGTGACAAGGAAATACAAACATAGCATTTCTTCAATAGGGCGGTATTTATACTTCAACGGGCGTGACTGGAGCGATTTGGGCAGTGATAGGTGTGTTCCTGATATTATGTGGGTTGTTATTTCATATCCAGGTCGTATATAATGGAAAAAATCGAAAGTAGGTCAACAATAGTATGTTTATTTAGATTATTTACTCTAAATTGAGGTCGTTCACCCTAGTGAACGATAAATAAAACGTCTATATCTGTTTTGGGCGGGATTTAGTCCTTATGGGTGGATGTAGGTGTGACAAGGAGGTACAAACATAGCATTTCTTCAATAGGGCGGTATTTTTACTTCAACGGGCGTGACTGGAGTGATTTGGGCAGTGATAGATGTGTTCCTGATATTATTTGGGTTGTTATTTCATATCTAGGTCGTATATAATGGAAAAATCGAAAGTAGGTCAACAATAGTCTGTTTATGTAGATTATTTACTCTAAATTGAGGTGGTTCACCCTAATGAACGATAAATAAAACGTCTATATCAGTTTTGGGCGGGATGTAGTTCTTATGGGTGGATGTAGGTGTGACAAGTAGGTACAGACATAGCATTTCTTCAATAGGGCGGTATTTATACTCCAACGGGCGTGACTGAAGCGATTTGGGTAGTGATAGGTGTGTTCCTGATATTATTTGGGTTGTTATTTCATATCTAGGTCGTATATAATAGAAAAATCGAAGGTAGGTGAACAATAATCTGTTTGTTTAGATTATTTACTCTAAATTGAGGTCGTTCACCCTAATGAACGATACATAAAACGTCTATATCTGTTTTGGGCGGGATTTAGTCCTTATGGGTGGATGTAGGTGTGAAAAGGTGGTACAAACATGGCATTTCTTCAATAGGGCGGTATTTATACTTCAACGGGCGTGACTGGAGCGACTTGGGCAGTGATAGGTGTGTTCCTGATATTATTTGGGTTGTTATTTCATATCTAGGTCGTATATAATGGAAAAATCGAAAGTAGGTCAACAATAGTCTGTTTATTTAGATTATTTACTCTAAATTGAGGTGGTTCACCCTAATGAACGATAAATAAAACGTCTATATCACTTTTGGGCCAGAGTTAGTCCTTATGGTTGGATGTAGGTGTAACAAGGAGGTACAAACATAGCATTTCTTCAATAGGGCGGTATTTATACTGCAACGTGCGTGACTGGAGCGATTTGGGCAGTGGTAGGTGTGTTCCTGATATTATTTGGGTTGTTATTTCATATCCAGGTCGTATATAATGGAAAAATCGAAAGTAGGTCAACAATAGTCTGTTTATTTAGATTATTTACTCTAAATTGAGGTCGTTCACCCTAATGAACGATAAATAAAATGTCTATATCTGTTTTGGGCGGGATTTAGTCCTTATGGGTGGATGTAGGTGTGACAAGGAAATACAAACATAGCATTTCTTCAATAGGGCGGTATTTATACTTCAACGGGCGTGACTGGAGCGATTTGGGCAGTGATAGGTGTGTTCCTGATATTATGTGGGTTGTTATTTCATATCCAGGTCGTATATAATGGAAAAATCGAAAGTAGGTCAACAATAGTATGTTTATTTAGATTATTTACTCTAAATTGAGGTCGTTCACCCTAGTGAACGATAAATAAAACGTCTATATCTGTTTTGGGCGGGATTTAGTCCTTATGGGTGGATGTAGGTGTGACAAGGAGGTACAAACATAGCATTTCTTCAATAGGGCGGTATTTATACTTCAACGGGCGTGACTGGAGCGATTTGGGCAGTGATAGGTGTTCCTGATATTATTTGGGTTGTTATTTCATATCCAGGTCGTATATAATGGAAAAATCGAAAGTAGGTCAACAATAGTCTGTTTATTTAGATTATTTACTCTAAATTGAGGTCGTTCACCCTAATGAACGATCCATAAAACGTCTATATCTGTTTTGGGCGGGATTTAGTCCTTATGGGTGGATGTAGGTGTGACAAGGAGGTACAAACATAGCATTTCTTCAATAGGGCGGTATTTATACTTCAACGGGCGTGACTGGAGCGATTTGGGCAGTGATAGGTGTTCCTGATATTATTTGGGTTGTTATTTCATATCCAGGTCGTATATAATGGAAAAATCGAAAGTAGGTCAACAATAGTCTGTTTATTTAGATTATTTACTCTAAATTGAGGTCGTTCACCCTAATGAACGATAAATAAAATGTCTATATCTGTTTTGGGCGGGATTTAGTCCTTATGGGTGGATGTAGGTGTGACAAGGAGGTACAAACATAGCATTTCTTCAATAAGGCGGTATTTTTACTTCAACGTGCGTGACTGGAGCGATTTGGGCAGTGATAGGTGTGTTCCTGATATTATTTGGGTTGTTATTTCATATCTAGGTCGTATATAATGGAAAAATCGAAAGTAGGTCAACAATAGTCTGTTTATTTAGATTATTTACTCTAAATTGAGGTCGTTCCCCAAAAATGAACGATAAATAAAACGTCTATAACTGTTTTGGGCGGGATGTAGTCTTTATGGGTGGATGTAGGTGTGACAAGGAAATACAAACATAGCATTTCTTCAATAGGGCGGTATTTATACTTCAACGGGCGTGACTGGAGCGATTTGGGCAGTGATAGGTGTGTTCCTGATATTATGTGGGTTGTTATTTCATATCCAGGTCGTATATAATGGAAAAATCGAAAGTAGGTCAACAATAGTCTGTTTATTTAGATTATTTACTCTAAATTGAGGTCGTTCACCCTAGTGAACGATAAATAAAAGGTCTATATCTGTTTTGGGCGGGATTTAGTCCTTATGGGTGGATGTAGGTGTGACAAGGAGGTACAAACATAGCATTTCTTCAATAGGGCGGTATTTTTACCTCAACGGGCGTGACTGGAGCGATTTGGGCAGTGATAGATGTGTTCCTGATATTATTTGGGTTGTTATTTCATATCTAGTCGTATATATAAAAAAATCGAACGTAGGTCAACAATAGTCTGTTTATTTAGATTATTTACTCTAAATTGAGGTGGTTCACCCTAATGAACGATAAATAAAACGTCTACATCAGTTTTGGGCGGGATTTAGTCCTTATGGGTGGATGTAGGTGTGACAAGGAGGTACAAACATAGCATTTCTTCAATAGGGCGGTATTTTTACTTCAACGGGCGTGACTGGAGCGATTTGGGCAGTGATAGGTGTGTTCCTGATATTATTTGGGTTGTTATTTCATATCTAGACGTATATATAAAAAAATCGAAAGTAGGTCAACAATAGTCTGTTTATTTAGATTATTTACTCTAAATTGAGTTCGTTCACCCTAATGAACGATAAATAGAACGTCTATAACTGTTTTGGGCGGGATGTAATCTTTATGGGTGGATGTAGGTGTGACAAGGAGGTACAAACATAGCATTTCTTCAATAGGGCGGTATTTATACTTCAACGGGCGTGACTGGAGCGATTTGGGCAGTGATAGGTGTGTTCCTGATATTATTTGGGTTTTTATTTCATATTTAGGTCGTATATAATAGAAAAATCGAAAGTAGGTCAACAATAGTCTGTTTATTTAGATTATTTACTCTAAATTGAGGTCGTTCACCAAAAATGAACGATAAATAAAACGTCTATATCAGTTGTGGGTGGGATTTAGTCCTTATGGGTGGATGTAGGTGTGACAAGGAGGTACAAACATAGCATTTCTTCAATAGGGCGTTATTTATACTTCAACGGGCGTGACTGGAGCGATTTGGGCAGTGATAGGTGTGTTCCTGATATTATTTGGGTTGTTATTTCATATCTAGGTCGTATATAATAGAAAAATGGAAAGTAGGTCAACAATAGTCTGTTTATTTTAGATTATTTATTCTAAATTGAGGTTGTAAACCCTAATGAACGATAAATAAAACGTCTATATCAGTTTTGTGCGGGATTTAGTCCTTATGGGTGGATGTAGGTGTGACAAGGAGGTACAAACATAGCATTTCTTCAATAGGGCGGTATTTTTACTTCAACGGGCGTGACTGGAGCGATTTGGGCAGTGATAGGTGTGTTCCTGATATTATTTGGTTTGTTATTTCATATCTAGACGTATATATAAAAAAATCGAAAGTAGGTCAACAATAGTCTGTTTATTTAGATTATTTACTCTAAATTGAGTTCGTTCACCCTAATGAACGATAAATAGAACGTCTATAACTGTTTTGGGCGGGATGTAATCTTTATGGGTGGATGTAGGTGTGACAAGGAGGTACAAACATAGCATTTCTTCAATAGGGCGGTATTTATACTTCAACGGGCGTGACTGGAGCGATTTGGGCAGTGATAGGTGTGTTCCTGATATTATTTGGGTTTTTATTTCATATTTAGGTCGTATATAATAGAAAAATCGAAAGTAGGTCAACAATAGTCTGTTTATTTAGATTATTTACTCTAAATTGAGGTCGTTCACCAAAAATGAACGATAAATAAAACGTCTATATCAGTTGTGGGTGGGATTTAGTCCTTATGGGTGGATGTAGGTGTGACAAGGAGGTACAAACATAGCATTTCTTCAATAGGGCGGTATTTTTACTTCAACGTGCGTGACTGGAGCGATTTGGGCAGTGATAGGTGTTCCTGATATTATTTGGGTTGTTATTTCATATCCAGGTCGTATATAATGGAAAAATCGAAAGTAGGTCAACAATAGTCTGTTTATTTAGATTATTTACTCTAAATTGAGGTCGTTCACCCTAATGAACGATAAATAAAATGTCTATATCTGTTTTGGGCGGGATTTAGTCCTTATGGGTGGATGTAGGTGTGACAAGGAGGTACAAACATAGCATTTCTTCAATAAGGCGGTATTTTTACTTCAACGTGCGTGACTGGAGCGATTTGGGCAGTGATAGGTGTGTTCCTGATATTATTTGGGTTGTTATTTCATATCTAGGTCGTATATAATGGAAAAATCGAAAGTAGGTCAACAATAGTCTGTTTATTTAGATTATTTACTCTAAATTGAGGTCGTTCCCCAAAAATGAACGATAAATAAAACGTCTATAACTGTTTTGGGCGGGATGTAGTCTTTATGGGTGGATGTAGGTGTGACAAGGAAATACAAACATAGCATTTCTTCAATAGGGCGGTATTTATACTTCAACGGGCGTGACTGGAGCGATTTGGGCAGTGATAGGTGTGTTCCTGATATTATGTGGGTTGTTATTTCATATCCAGGTCGTATATAATGGAAAAATCGAAAGTAGGTCAACAATAGTCTGTTTATTTAGATTATTTACTCTAAATTGAGGTCGTTCACCCTAGTGAACGATAAATAAAAGGTCTATATCTGTTTTGGGCGGGATTTAGTCCTTATGGGTGGATGTAGGTGTGACAAGGAGGTACAAACATAGCATTTCTTCAATAGGGCGGTATTTTTACCTCAACGGGCGTGACTGGAGCGATTTGGGCAGTGATAGATGTGTTCCTGATATTATTTGGGTTGTTATTTCATATCTAGTCGTATATATAAAAAAATCGAACGTAGGTCAACAATAGTCTGTTTATTTAGATTATTTACTCTAAATTGAGGTGGTTCACCCTAATGAACGATAAATAAAACGTCTACATCAGTTTTGGGCGGGATTTAGTCCTTATGGGTGGATGTAGGTGTGACAAGGAGGTACAAACATAGCATTTCTTCAATAGGGCGGTATTTTTACTTCAACGGGCGTGACTGGAGCGATTTGGGCAGTGATAGGTGTGTTCCTGATATTATTTGGGTTGTTATTTCATATCTAGACGTATATATAAAAAAATCGAAAGTAGGTCAACAATAGTCTGTTTATTTAGATTATTTACTCTAAATTGAGTTCGTTCACCCTAATGAACGATAAATAGAACGTCTATAACTGTTTTGGGCGGGATGTAATCTTTATGGGTGGATGTAGGTGTGACAAGGAGGTACAAACATAGCATTTCTTCAATAGGGCGGTATTTATACTTCAACGGGCGTGACTGGAGCGATTTGGGCAGTGATAGGTGTGTTCCTGATATTATTTGGGTTTTTATTTCATATTTAGGTCGTATATAATAGAAAAATCGAAAGTAGGTCAACAATAGTCTGTTTATTTAGATTATTTACTCTAAATTGAGGTCGTTCACCAAAAATGAACGATAAATAAAACGTCTATATCAGTTGTGGGTGGGATTTAGTCCTTATGGGTGGATGTAGGTGTGACAAGGAGGTACAAACATAGCATTTCTTCAATAGGGCGTTATTTATACTTCAACGGGCGTGACTGGAGCGATTTGGGCAGTGATAGGTGTGTTCCTGATATTATTTGGGTTGTTATTTCATATCTAGGTCGTATATAATAGAAAAATGGAAAGTAGGTCAACAATAGTCTGTTTATTTTAGATTATTTATTCTAAATTGAGGTTGTAAACCCTAATGAACGATAAATAAAACGTCTATATCAGTTTTGTGCGGGATTTAGTCCTTATGGGTGGATGTAGGTGTGACAAGGAGGTACAAACATAGCATTTCTTCAATAGGGCGGTATTTTTACTTCAACGGGCGTGACTGGAGCGATTTGGGCAGTGATAGGTGTGTTCCTGATATTATTTGGTTTGTTATTTCATATCTAGACGTATATATAAAAAAATCGAAAGTAGGTCAACAATAGTCTGTTTATTTAGATTATTTACTCTAAATTGAGTTCGTTCACCCTAATGAACGATAAATAGAACGTCTATAACTGTTTTGGGCGGGATGTAATCTTTATGGGTGGATGTAGGTGTGACAAGGAGGTACAAACATAGCATTTCTTCAATAGGGCGGTATTTATACTTCAACGGGCGTGACTGGAGCGATTTGGGCAGTGATAGGTGTGTTCCTGATATTATTTGGGTTTTTATTTCATATTTAGGTCGTATATAATAGAAAAATCGAAAGTAGGTCAACAATAGTCTGTTTATTTAGATTATTTACTCTAAATTGAGGTCGTTCACCAAAAATGAACGATAAATAAAACGTCTATATCAGTTGTGGGTGGGATTTAGTCCTTATGGGTGGATGTAGGTGTGACAAGGAGGTACAAACATAGCATTTCTTCAATAGGGCGTTATTTATACTTCAACGGGCGTGACTGGAGCGATTTGGGCAGTGATAGGTGTGTTTCTGATATTATTTGGGTTGTTATTTCATATCTAGGTCGTATATAATAGAAAAATGGAAAGTAGGTCAACAATAGTCTGTTTATTTTAGATTATTTATTCTAAATTGAGGTTGTAAACCCTAATGAACGATAAATAAAACGTCTATATCAGTTTTGTGCGGGATTTAGTCCTTATGGGTGGATGTAGGTGTGACAAGGAGGTACAAATATAGCATTTCTTCAATAGGGCGGTATTTTTACTTCAACGGGCGTGACTGGAGCGATTTGGGCAGTGATAGGTGTGTTCCTGATATTATTTGGGTTGTTATTTCATATCTAGGTCGTATATAATAGAAAAATGGAAAGTAGGTCAACAATAGTCTGTTTATTTTAGATTATTTATTCTAAATTGAGGTTGTAAACCCTAATGAACGATAAATAAAACGTCTATATCAGTTTTGTGCGGGATTTAGTCCTTATGGGTGGATGTAGGTGTGACAAGGAGGTACAAACATAGCATTTCTTCAATAGGGCGGTATTTTTACTTCAACGGGCGTGACTGGAGCGATTTGGGCAGTGATAGGTGTGTTCCTGATATTATTTGGGTTGTTATTTCATATCTAGACGTATATATAAAAAAATCGAAAGTAGGTCAACAATAGTCTGTTTATTTAGATTATTTACTCTAAATTGAGTTCGTTCACCCTAATGAACGATAAATAGAACGTCTATAACTGTTTTGGGCGGGATGTAATCTTTATGGGTGGATGTAGGTGTGACAAGGAGGTACAAACATAGCATTTCTTCAATAGGGCGGTATTTATACTTCAACGGGCGTGACTGGAGCGATTTGGGCAGTTATAGGTGTGTTCCTGATATTATTTGGGTTTTTATTTCATATTTAGGTCGTATATAATAGAAAAATCGAAAGTAGGTCAACAATAGTCTGTTTATTTTAGATTATTTACTCTAAATTGAGGTCGTTCACCAAAAATGAACGATAAATAAAACGTCTATATCAGTTGTGGGTGGGATTTAGTCCTTATGGGTGGATGTAGGTGTGACAAGGAGGTACAAACATAGCATTTCTTCAATAGGGCGTTATTTATACTTCAACGGGCGTGACTGGAGCGATTTGGGCAGTGATAGGTGTGTTTCTGATATTATTTGGGTTGTTATTTCATATCTAGGTCGTATATAATAGAAAAATGGAAAGTAGGTCAACAATAGTCTGTTTATTTTAGATTATTTATTCTAAATTGAGGTTGTAAACCCTAATGAACGATAAATAAAACGTCTATATCAGTTTTGTGCGGGATTTAGTCCTTATGGGTGGATGTAGGTGTGACAAGGAGGTACAAATATAGCATTTCTTCAATAGGGCGGTATTTTTACTTCAACGGGCGTGACTGGAGCGATTTGGGCAGTGATAGGTGTGTTCCTGATATTATTTGGGTTGTTATTTCATATCTAGTCGTATATATAAAAAAATCGAAAGTAGGTCAACAATAGTCTGTTTATTTAGATTATTTACTCTAAATTGAGGTGGTTCACCCTAATGAACGATAAATAAAACCTCTATATCTGTTTTGCCTAATAAAATTAACCACTGTTAATAAATAAAAAGTTTTAAACTTCAATAAATCCAAGAAATTGACATGAGAGTCTATATAAATGATAATTCATTATCACTATCAAGACATTCATTGAAATTTATCCTTTTATTACTATTTTCTCTCTGCAGCTAAGTAATAAAACTCAGAAGGTGGCTGAAAAAAGTAAACAAACAAGAATGTACCAAAGCAAAATGTGACATTTACTAAAAGAATAGATACACACAAAACACATGTGTGTGTTATGAAAAAAAAACAACAACGTATATTTGTCCAAATTGTTATAGTAAAGGAATGCAACCGATTATAATAGAAGAATAAATACCACAATTAATCTTTAAAAAAGTTTTTAATTTAAAAAAGTATTTTATCTTATTATTATTAGTTTAGAAATATATGTATATAAGTTAATATAGGAATCGTTTACATTTTTTTCATTTTTAAATAGAGAGGAAAAATCTTACCACATTACTCTTAGAGAGGATTTTGAGTCAAGTTTGAGTACATGCTTGAGAAGATCAAGGTAGCCCAGCTCAACAATCAAATACTTCCTCCCAACCTAGACAATTATGATGATTGCCTAGAGGGATCAAAAAACGTTTTGTCTCAGTAAATAAACTTTGATTATTGTCAAATATTAATTGCCTAATATTATGGACAACAAAATTCATGAGTAATATTTTTCACTTAAACTTTATTTAACATCATTAATAAAGAATTGATGTGTTTAAAGTTAATGACAGATTACAGACCAATTCATATTAATACAAATGCACTCTTTGTTTTGATTTTCTATCTGAATATTTTTTCAAGAGCTGGAAGTGTATTAATTTATTAATAAGCCATAATTTACAGTTTTTGTGTTTGTTTATCAAAATATTTTGTACTTTCTTATTATTCTTTTCTTTTAAAAATGCAACTCTTTTCTTATTATTAATATGCTCTTTTGTAATATAAAATTGTTTAGTTTCCTCTAAATGTAATTTAATTTCTAATAAGTTTCTTTGAGGCAATAAATCTTTAAGATTTTAAAAATATTTGTTATTTTCCTATTAATAAAACAAAATTGTATGACTTAATATTACATTAAGAACCTTTCAGCTCTTGAAAAGGATTTTCATATAGAAAATCAAAAAGTAGAGTGTAATTGTATTAACTTGAATTGGTCTGTGACCAGTCATCAACATTAAACACATCTAGTAATATTTTGTTCTGAACTGACTTGAATGATAGCTATAATTTTGGTTTTAAGGGTATATATGATATTTTTCAGTGTTAGAAGGGGTTTTAAAATGTTTATGTTTTAACTATAAAAACATTGCAGCAGAGGTTTGTAACATAAAAGGGTATTAGTAATGGTTTATGTGATATATATTTAAGTTTTTGTTTTGTTTATATGGTTTTTTTCATTTTGTTACAAATATTTTTTTTTATATTGATATCTATTAGTTTTTCAGATTATTTTGCCTATGTTCTCCCTAATTAGTGTGTCATTGCATCCTAATAGCTTATAATTTCCAGTTTATAACTATCTTGTAGACAAATGAAAAGGTTTGGGTTGTGAATCTTTGCAAAGAACTTGAAAGATCGGTTCTTTGGGAATATATTTGATATAAAGCTCTTCAAACAGCCTTGTCGTGTATGTAGTACTGTTTATTAGGTTGCAGCTCAACACTGAATTCTAGTGGCCAACCTATACACTAAGTTGTAATTAACACACTGGTGAATAAATTGGTAAGTATATTAAGAAATGTTCTATCTGTATGTTTTTAAAATTTGTTTATTTTCCAAGATAATGCAAGCATATTATACAAAATTTTTAATTCTACTCTAGCCTTATGATTATTTTATGCCTTTATATGACATATCAAAATATGGTTATAGTCTAGCATATTTTAAAATAATTTTTTAACAGTTTTAGTAAGTACTTTTTTAATCACTTTAACAAGATCACTTAATTAAGATTCACCAAAGGTAATGAACTACAAAATCCATGAAGTACTTTTTTTCCAAGTATATATTGTTTAAGTGCGTTTAAAATGAACTATTTCTCTAAATACTTATAATGAAAACCGGTAGCTCAAGTGAAGGTGGAATGAACAAATATGAACTATTTCATAAAGAGTGACTAGTTTTTGTTATATAATGTCATTGTGTACGAACTATAGGTATTTAGACAAAAAGTATGGGTATAAAAATAAAAGTTTCTAAGTTATGATAAGTGGTGCATTTAATATTATGAATCTGTATTTCAGAAATGTATACTTATTCATTACACCACAAGATTAATATAAATACTCTTGTTATAAATATGTCAAGAAAAACTTTAGGAAATTACTATTTTAAGCAGTAATTCAGTAAAACGTCTTTTAAAATGGACTGTATTTTGAAGATAGATCACACCACCCACCAGCCATGTAAACAGCTGTCACACAACTGGTGCTAGTAGCCTTCTTGGCTACTGACTGGTCATTTATACTCCCTATCAAGTACTATTCCCCTTAGAAAATATGCAAAAGAACTGTAAATACTATATACATATAACTATTATTATTAATACTGACTTAATAAGTGCTGATAAATGTTTTGTAAAGAAACCAAAGGGTCACTGGCTTAACCGTGACATCTGTTTCTTAAAAAAAAAACAATACACTTTAACTATCAATTTGAGGAGCTCCTAACTAAATGTTTAAAAACAAATTTGTAACACTCTCATTTAATATTACTTTACAATAGCCACAGTGAATTAATGGCTATAACTAAAACTTACACATATTTTTATCAGTTTTTTTTTCATTTTAATAACTGTTTAAACATTTTTTTTTTGTTTAATTTACATTTAGTGGTTAAAATGATACCTTCATACCATGGCTTTAACTTTATAAAATAACAATAACATAACTTTTTGCCTTGTAACAGACTTTCATTAAAATGAACAGCCCTCATGCTCAATTAGCCCATTATAATGAGGTTCTTCTGGTAATCTTCATTTTAATGAGGTAAGATTTTATGGTACCACTATCTTCCTTAATACAATTACACCTCTTTTATATAAATATATTAATATTAGATTTCATAAAAAGTTTTTTTAGAAATCTTTTACTAAGCAATTTAAAATTAAAAACTGTTGCTCTTACCTTTTCAAATTTTAATTGTTTACTTTAAGCAAGTATGGACAATCAGTTTGCCGTCTCAAATATTAAGAAATGAAGTTATATATTTAATTTTATAACATGCACTCAAAACTAAAATGTGTTACTATTTTAAAAACTAAAGTGTAATAGATCATCACTTTCTTCAAAAACAATTCCATCTTCATTATTACCTTTATGCCTTCGGTTTTTATGTTTCCTCAAATTTCTTTGATTCTCCTCACCTTTATAAACTCTACTATTAGAGTTGTAATAGTGACTTCTTTCCTTTCGTTTATTTTCACCCCTAATTTCCATTTCAGAAGTTGAAGTTGCTCTAACGTCTTCTTCACTGGTATCTATAACTACACCAGGTAATATTTGATCCCCTCGTTTATATTTCTTTCCATCTGAGTCGTAGATACTTCCAGTATTTTTGTCTCTGTTCTTTTCTCTACTACTAATATAAAATTGTGAGTCTAAAGAAGAATCCATTTCATGAGTAGGATATTTTTCTTCACTTTTAATCCTAGATAAGAATTTGTGTCTATTTTTTCTTGATTGTGTTGATTCATCCTTTCTGGGTTTAAGTTTTTCATTCCATTCAATATTTCTTCTATTGTATTGCATACCAGTACTTTCATCTTTACTAACAGGATATTTTAAACCTAAAGAATAATCAAATGTTTGAGTAAACGTTTTACTATTGTCACTTTCACTAATTCGTGCCTTGTATTTACTGTGCCTTCTTACCGGGTCAACATTAGTAAATTTCTTTTGTATGAACTTTTTCCTTTTTTCTGTGTTTCTCCAGTGATATTTGTTATTACTTTTATCTTGAAAATCCCCCACATTTGTAAATTTCTTTTCTAATTCTTTCCTCTTATCAGAGTATCTCTTATAATATTTATTATTATTTTCATCTCCAACCACTTCATCTTCACTTACAGGAAATTGTAAACCTAAAGAAGACTCGGCTTCATCTGTTATTTCTGTACTACTGTCACTTTCAATCCTAGGCATAGGCTTGTATTTCCTTGTTGGTTTAACAGTTCTAAATTTTTGATGTATATTTTTTACTATACCAAATGAACTAAGATCTTCTGTATTCAGTCCAAGAGTGTAGTCTGATTCATAATCTCCAACTAATGTTCTGGATATATTCCTTAGCTTCTTTTCTTTAAAAATGTTGTTATGTTTATAGTTTTTATTTTGAGATGTTCTTTCAATAGTCAACTTGTTTTGGTTTTGTTGTTCATATTCTTTATGTCCAAGTTTATTGATAACATTATTATATCCTTTTTTCAAATTTTGTTTTTCATTATTTTTTTGTGATTCTTCTTCAGTTTGTACTTTGCAATACTTAATTAAAGTATGAATATCAATTACTCCTTTGGGTGCATTACTCACACCTTCTGTTGCTTTTACATACATTCTACAAAAGTTATAAATTTTTTGTATGTCAAGTGTCTCACATTCATCTTTGTTAGAAGGTTTATTGTTAACTTCATGAATAACATTAAAATCATGGTGTTGAGATAATATAGGTAAAGATCTCATATCTTCTTTGCCACCATTTTGGCCTACTAGACTACAATTGCTATAGTTAGACTGATCTGTAAAACGCTTCTGCGTGTTACTAAAACTGTTACTGTTGCAACAACAAAAGTTTACAAAGTTGTGCAATTGCAAAGGATTACAACACACCCTGTTTTGTTTACTATTTACAATACTACAGTTATGAATGAAACTATTATGTATAGAGTTACAAAAACTACTGATATTGTAAAAAGAGTTTTGCATACTGCAAGAAAACAAATTAAACACACAGTTGCAATAATGAGTATGTTGTATGCTATTGTGATTTTCACAGTTTCTTCTATCTTTTTCTGATTTGTTGTTGTCAACATTTCTTTTCCTTCGAGAACCTAGTTTTGTATTCGACTGGCTGCAGTAAATTCGAAAACAATCTGAGTTGTAGATTAAAATGTTTCTTATTTTTGATAAACAAGTATTCTGTAATATGAAAATTATTGTTACAAAATGTTATAAGCTATATTCATACATAGTAACTTCTTTAGAAATGTGTATTTGTCTAAACATTTTTTTTGCTCTTATTCCTATTTAGTTTATGTAAATTTTGAGGGTTTGTTAATATTATTGTGAAGTTTATGGAGTGATATATTCAATAAAGTTTGATTGAGTGTTGGGGTTTTAATCCCTTTAATATGTTCTTTGTACAATAAAATGTATAATATAATCTTCCTGTTTGGCCTTCCTAGAAACTCTGGCACAAACTACCAGTTAGTTTACACACACACACACACACACACACACACAAGTTTAATGATTTTGTAAAGTTGAAAAAATTTAGATATATTACACTTTTGGTATTAACTTGGCAAAAAGAACACTGCTTACTTATATTTTTCAGCAGATGGGTTTTGCACTAGGTCAGCACATTATTCTATGCTGTGAGTCACAGACAAGACCTAGTCCAAAACGCTTCTGCTGAAAAATTTCAGTAAGTAGTGGTTTTTTTGCCAAGTTAATACCAAAAGTGTAATATAGAAAAACTTTAAGACGTACAACTCAAAAACTGCAAGTTTCAGAAATATTTTAAATCAATGACATATTCTACATAACATATTATAAACTTAGTACAAGACATGGAAAGTAGTTTAACATTTTTTAAACTAGGAGTAATATACCCTGAAAAATCACAAGAAAAAAAATTATTCTTAGAAACAGAAGAATTTTTAAATATTAAATATTCGGTCACCCTTAGAACCAAAGGTAAAAAATATTTGGGAATTTGAAAATCCAATAGATGTTAACTGCAAAATTGTCATTAAATAGATAGTATGGTATATATTTTTTTGAATTTACCTATTATAGAAGAAACAGATTTTGATATTTACTAATTGCTTTCTGTAACAGGAAAATCATTTGTTTTCTAATCTGTTTGGCATACCTATCAAGTAAAATGAGAATACTTTACTGTAATTCTTGGAGATAAATACTTATTATTGTCAAGTTAAGTTAGATAAATCACATATTTTAGGTTTAGACACTAATTGTAATCACAAAACGCATTCAAAACTTCTATGCTCATTGGAAAACACTGAACATCCAAGATTCCTGGATGCTTCTGGACCAAATCTTCAAGCAAGCCAACTACCAGAATTTACAGTGAAGCTGATGAGATTAGACTTGGACACTAATTTAAACACGATTTCGGCAATTCTACAACGAGATGTTATCACAGCTAGGATCAGCCTCTGACCTATGATACTATACAAACCCCTACTAATATGTGCCTTGTATCTAGCATACAGAAGATACTAGTGGAAATTTCATCAACTTCTGTAAACAGTTTAGGCACCCATAAGATACATACATACATACATAAATACATCAGTTTTTGAACCATTCTAAGCCTGTAGATGAATCTACATCAAACTTCACTCAAACCATCTTGGGAGTATGTTAAATAATCCCTCTAAATTATATTAACTTCTGCTTAGCTGGTTGGACATCCATAAGACACATACATCCATACATACACACATACATACATACATCGGTTTTTGAACCATCCTAAGCCTCTGGGGTGGAGCCCTGTGGATGGATCTACACCAAAACTAACACGAACCATTGTGAATGAGTTAAACAACCCCTCCCAATTTCATTAACTTCTGTTCAGGGGCTTAGGCTTTCATAAGACATATACATACACACATATATACATACATCAGTTTTTGGGTCACTCTATGCCTTTGGGGGCAGATCCCTGTGGATAGATCTACACCAAAATTCACAGGAACCATCCTATGAATATGTTAAACAAACTCTCCAAATTTCACTAACTTCTGTTCAGTGGTTTATGTGTCTATAACATACATACATACTCACAAACATTAATTTTTATAGATTTAGATTACAGACTTTGTAACTCTCTTAAGCTCTCTTTTTCCTTTATAATTTGGAATCCCCTCTTAATTTTCACATAAAGGATATTTTATTCTAGTACTGTTTTATTACCAAGATTAAATTTTGTAAACAAAAAATATATAATAATTGAACTAAAAACACTTGTACATGTGTTACACTTGCTTTTAGTAGCACTCACTTTTTTAATTGTTGATGACACCTGTTTCGGAAGGCGTGTCCTATTGTTAACTCAGACTGTAACTGATCTCTTGGTTGTCACAATAACGGCCGTATGAGTTGACAATGGGACACATTTCCCAAAACGGCCGTCCTCAACAATTAAAGTAAGTGCTACTATAGGCAGGTTTGTAAAATATTTACAAGTGGTTTAGTTAGAAACTAGTAGCTGATGTGAAGATGGAATCAACTAATATCTATATTAATTGATTTTATCTTCCCGTGACGTACTAGCTTTTAACTAAAACACTTGTATACATGTTACACTTGCTTATAGCAGCATTTACTTTTTTATTATTAAGGACGGCCATTATTGCGGCAACCAAGAGGTCAGTTACAGTCTGTGTTGACAATTGGACACATCTCGTGAACAGGCTTGCTCAACAATCATAAAAAAACTGCTACTATAGGTAGATGTAACACGTGTGCAAGTGTTTTTAGTCAAAAAATATAATTAAATATAAATTACACTTTAAATTAAAACAAATAAAATGTTCATTAAAATATTAAAACAAATTAAAAGAAAAAAGTGCACAAAAATAATGCAACTAAGATATTCATAGAAAACAAATGTATTGAAAAACTAAGATTAAATAATTGTTAGCGATTTATATGAAATTTCTTCAAATCACAATAAACAAACATCAAAAAGATGTAACTGTATGGTTAGTATAAACTAAAATCAAATATTAAAACATAGAAAAACCTCTACAATTATTTTTAGAAGATCTAGATGTACCAATAAGTTAATTCCATAAAAAATCTTTAAGGATAAACATCAAATAAATTCAAAAATAAACTTTAAAATGCACCAGCAATACAGAACATGAAAATTCATCTCCAATAATCTGAATATCAAGTCAAGCTCCCAAACAATTATAGCATAAAAGTATTATAGAATTATTATAAGAAAATGAGTTTTAACAATAACCTTAGGAAGAAAAAGTATGGTTTTCAAAAACCATTTTTATTTAGTAGGGTTAAATATATATGAAATATATGTTCTCTACTTGACTAAAGCAATAAAGAGCTCTATAATGAGTTATGAGTGATACCTACACATGTTAAAATTTTAAGCTTATACTGAATGTGCAAAGGATGGGCTACAAAATAGCCAACCATAAAATAACATTATTAATTCATACAGTAAAGATTATATAGAGCTATTTCATAAATTAAAATCCCTAAAACACTTGTAAATATTTTACAACCTGCCTATAGTAGCACTTACTTATATTTGTTGAGGATGACCGTTTCGGGAGATGTTTCCCATTTTCAACTCAGACCATAACTGATTTCAAGGTTCTTGTAGGCTGTGGGTGGAATATTATGGGGGGGGGGGTGTACTTGGTGAGCATTAGGAGTTATGATGTCGAAAAGTGTGTGTGAGTCATAATGTAATTGGATGTTGAGTATGTGTGTAGGGAGTAGTTTGAAATGTTTTTCTCAATTGCCTTATAATTTACCCAATTACATTATAATTCACACACACATTTTGACTTCATAACTCCTAATGCTCACCAAGTACAACCACACCCCCACTGTAACACCCTAACCTACAAAAACCTTGAGATCAGTTACGGTTTTGGGACACATCTCCCGAAAAGGCCGTTTTCAACAAATATAAATAAGTGCTACTATAAGCAAGTTGTAAAATATTTACATGTGTTTTAGTAAAACATAATTAGCTCATGGGAAGATGGAATTAACAAATATAAACTAAAATATTATTCTTTTAGTACTTACTAAATTTGTGTTTACAGAAACATTATTATTTTTTGATTTTTCGTTTCTGATGATTTTTTTACCATTAAGACCGAAATAGTCTTTATAAATGCTTGTATGTTTGGTTAATGTGACATCTGTGGAGAGAGAAAAAGTAAGTAATTTTTAAAATTCATCAGCCAATTCCGCGAATCAAAATAATTATTTATGTACATAAACAATAAATATAAGCTTCAATAGTAAGATATATGATTGATATGTATACATTATCATTATAGTAATAATATTGTGCATATAAAAACTTTTTAAAATTTCGATATAAAATCTTGACTTATTGAAATTTTAAGATATAAATATGTAACATACCTAATTCTAAAATTAAAACACGATATCTAAATACTTTATTATTTCTAATTTTCTGCTTACTCTATAATATTTTATGCTTGCCTTACAACTTTGATATCAAAGTATGCTATACTACCATTACAAATATGGATGTGTTGTGTTTGAGTTCATTTACTGGGACTATGAAGATACAATAATTCAAAACAATAGTGAAAAAAGTGAGAGTGAAGAGGCACTTCCTGCTTAAATTGTTTTTAATTATACAGCTCAAGTGTATTAGTTTTATTGAAAATCTAAAAATGATTGTGTTTTCATTGATTAATTAGTTTTAGCTATTTATTCTATATAGAATACCGAACAAATAGAATATAGAATATATATACAGTAATACCTCGACTTACGCTATCTCGTCTTACACGGTTCCCAAGCTACGCGGTTTTAAATCATGCTGTCCGAGTTATGCAGAAACTGGTCTGTTCTGGAAGAAAATGCTTATGAGAACTTTTATAGCTCATGATGAGAAAATATTTTCAGGTTTTAAGGCCGCCAAAGACCGATTGACAGTGATATTTGGGAAATATAGCTGTTGACTGTAAGTTGCAATCTCTCATAGTTTATCACTCAGAAAATCGAAGGGCATTAAAAAATATTTCTAAGGCTAGCTTTCCCATGATTTGGAAGTTGAATGAAAAGGTTTTGGTCACAGATTTTTTTTTGAGGTTTGGTCATCATTTTATTCCTCAAAATGAACGTTATTCTTTCATTTCTATTATTTTTCCAAATATTTATTCAATAATTAAATTAAAAAACCAGTAGCTCACGTGAAGATGGAATCAACAAATATAAAAAATTGGGCTGCAAGTCAGATTCAAACTGAGTATCCTTATATTCAAAATCAAAGGCACTTATCACTGAGCTAAATTTCCCATTGCTAGAAGTTTGCTTCTTAAAGAAGGATATGTATTTTTTGCTCCCATCTGGTTAGTTGGAGATTGGTTAAACATTTTTCTCATTGAAATCTCCACTGTACAACCTTAAATATTTGCCACACAATATCCGAAAAAAATAAAATAAACAATCAAACTGGAACAACACTATCGAACCTTGCCTTAAAAACGGGCAAAGCGAAAGAAAAGCGTAATGAAACTACAAAACAATGCAAGCGGCAATACAAAAGAAAACTTATAAATAGTAACAAACAAAAATGATAGGACAACCCAATACATAGAAAGGGAAATGGAAAATTCCAAGGAAATTTTCTTTCCAATTAACCACTTAATATTCTTGAACTTTGTAGTCCATTAAGTTCGGTGAATCGTAATTAATCACTTTAATGTTAAAGTGATCACTTAATATTGTTATTCTGACATATGTATATACATATTTATATTAGTTGTAATTATAAAATAAAAAGAAACTAAAATAAAATTTGTTTTGTTTACATAAGTAAAAATTAACTTTAAAAATATGTTTGTATATTGCTTCTTTTAAGGATTAAAGTAATAAATTAATTTATACTCATTAATATATAGAGTTTTATACAATTGTGTTACAGAATAAAGAATTTGTTATTTAATAGTACATAAATTTCCTCACTTTACATACACAAAATCTTCAAAAACCGCTATGTATACATTTATATATATATATATATATATATATATATATATATATATATATATATATATATATATTTAATCTCTAAAATTAAAATTCAAACTTTTACCTAAATTAATAACAATCAGAATTACAAACGGAGAGAATAGAGCACACAAATATAACATCTTAAAAATATTACCATAGTATATAAATATTAATGTAAATAAAAATAGCACACATTTAGAAATCAGTTAGTGATAGTCTTGATAAGTTTTATATTCAGTTTGATTCAGAGACTGATAACAAATGCCGGTATGTTTTTATAACACTATCAAGTACACTACACTGCTATTGTTGGCAAAAAGTATAATTTTGGTTCTGTTTATTAAAGTGAATTGATTGTTCTGAAATTTCAGATCTTAAAAGTACTCTATAGAATTAACAATTTTTTATGTCAATTAACAAAAGATGTACATTAGCATTAACGAAACATATGTATTGCATATGGTCCTGTACTATGAAGGGGTATTATTGTTTCTATAATAAATGATATTCAAAAAATATATTTTTAAATTGCTAGTATTAATCATTTTCACTCAAGACTATTTGTTACTGTAAATAAATGTTCACAAAGCAGATAGCAAAAACATTATGTAGAAGGTGTTTAAAAAACAATATTCATAAAAACTAACTAAGTGATAGACAATAATCTTATAAATTAGATATTAAACAAATTTAACATTATTCGTTCTATCTTCAACTTTAGCTACTAGTTTTACAGTTACGGTCTGAGTTGATAATGGTTACATCTTCCAAAACGGGCATCATCATTTAATAAAAACCAGAAAGCACTACTATAGACAATTGTGACCTATTAATATATGTTTAAGTGTTTAAGTGACATATATTTAAAGTCGAGATATGGAAACTTGAAAATAATTTGGTCAAATTGACACAAATTCTGTAACCAACATTTAATTGCATTTTTACAATGTGCTAAATATATTAATTGCAATACCTGTTTTTCACTCTATAGTAAACAGGCAATGCAAATACAGGACATAGGTCGTTTACATCTGATGTATTTAACAGTTAAGAACAACTGTTAAAATGCACTCATTATTCACAGTTACTCCTTTAGAAGAAACTGTTTGGTTGATATTGGGATGGTGGTTCATGTGATATATACATGTTGTTAAGTTGATGTTAAGTAATTCAGGTTTTTATAGAAATTAAATTTGTTATATTGAAGAAGTCATAGAGTTAAAGAAATAAAAAAGAGGGCTTGTAAAAGTTTTGCAACGGTTTGTATTCGAGGTTCATGTACTAAAATATTTTGTATTTAAAATAAAGATAAGTACTGTGTTATTATTAAAGATTAAGATAACATTATTAATAGCTTTACTTTATTTTAATAACTATCCAAACTTTAATTTTTTCTAAACACTTTTAAATGTTTTAAACTTGCCTATAGTAGCACTTACTTTTCCTTGTTGAGGACGGCCGTTTCGGGAGATGTGTCCCTTTGTCAACTCAGAGCGTAACTTATCTCAAGGTTTACGTAGGTTAGGGTGGGGGTGGAATATTTTGGTGGTGTGGGTGTATTTTGTGTGTATTAGGAGTTATGATGTCAAAAAGTGCGTGTGAGTTGTAATGTAATTGTGTATTGAGTATGTGTGTAGGGTGTAGTTTGAAGTGCCTGTATATTTCGTATTGTTCGGTTGTGTAGCGTTGGTTATTTCTGTGTTGTTTATGAAGAATTTGTAGGTTAGATGTTATATCTATGTAGTCAAGTTTTGTGGACTTGAGATGATCGGCGAAGTTTGATTGGTAGTTATTGTTTTTTAGTGCTTTTATATGTTCTTGGTAACGTGTGTATAATGACCTCCCTGTCTGGCCTATGTAAAAACTGGGGCATGAACTGCAAGTTAGTTTGTAAACTCCAGTGGTGTTGTAAATTTCATTGATTTTGTTGTTGGATTTAAATTGTTTGTTGAGAATGTTGTGTGTGGAGTAAGCTATTTTGTAGTTGTATTTTTGTAATGTGTTGGTTAGATTGTGGGTTTTGGATGATCTGTATGGTATTGATAAGTATTTTATGGGATTGTCATCTTGTGTGTTTGTATTTGGGTTTTATGTTTATTTTTTAGGCGGTTGTATAATTTGTCAATCATTGTTGGGTTGTATTCATTCGTTTGTGCTATATATTTTATGGTGTTTAACTCCTGGTAGTGCTCATCTTTGTCTAGGGGTGTTTCAAGCAGGTGATATATCATGGTGTTGTAAGCAGCTAGCTTATGTTGGTGTGGGTGGTTTGAGGAACTGTGTATGGTCGTATTAGTACTGGTGAGTTTTCGGTATATGTTGAATTTATGTGTTTGTTTGTCTGTTCGTTTAATTGTGAGGTCTAAGAAGTTGAAGGAGTTTTGTTGTTCTGTTTCGATGGTGTTCATCCCACTCCCACCCTAACCTACGTAAACCTTGAGATCAGTTACGCTCTGAGTTAACAAAGGGACACATCTCCCGAAACAGCCGTCCTCAACAAGCAAAGTAAGTGCTACTATAGGCAAGTTTAAAACATTTAAAAGTGTTTAGTGATTACTAGTAGCTCACACGAAGATGGAATCAACAAATGTTTTAATTTTTTGTAAATTTGTAAAAACTTATTGAGACTTAACGTTTTTTAATCGCTCGTGGTGATCATCACTGTCTCAATGGTGACTGTAAACTCTGAAATTTACAAAAAATGAAAGTTTGGATAGTCATTAACTAATGTAAAGTTATTAATTGACTAAACACTTTTAAATGTTTATAAACTTGCTCAAAGTAACACTTACTTACATTTGTTGAGTACGGTTGTTTCGGGAGATGTGTCCTATTGTCAACTCAGACCGTAACTGATCTCAAGGTTTACGTAGGTTCAACCGGAATGGTCGTCCTCAACAAATATAAGTAAGTGTTACTATAGGCAAGTTTATAAACATTTACAAGTTTTTGGTGAAAACTAGTAGCTCATGTGAAGATGGAATCAACAAATATAAGTATACTTTGCTTGACTGAACAAAATTACTGCTTGATGTAGACTTTCTCCCAGTCAAGGATGTAGAAATAACATGTTGTTAGCTCTAAAATGTATTATTAAATGTTGTACTAATGCTTCAATGATATTCAATAGCACGTTATTGCCATATATAGTCTTTAGCCACTAACTAAGTGTTTCCTTCACTTTAATCAATATGCAAAACTTCTATAAAATATACAACAGACAGACCGTTACTGTTTATCATGGACTATGACTAAATGATTGATTCTGACAGTGGGGTTGCTAGAAAATCAGAAATGGTAACTTTTTATAAACAAATAAAAATTGGTGTGGATATGATAGAATAAATTAGTGCAAAGTATGTTGAAGTATAGAGTTCTAAACTCTAGTCAATAATCTTTGACTTCGACCATTCACGACAGAGAAACACCAGAATTCCAAGAAGAAATTCTTTTGAAACATCTTGCTTGTGATTTAGTGCACTCTTAAATTAGAAAACAGCTTGATTCCCCATTCTTACCAATGGAACCATTGAAGAGCCTCTGCACCACCCTGTCCCTAATGATAACAGGGTGGAGAGATACTACATGTATAGTAAATCATGTTATAAATCTGCCACCAACAAGTGCTGTAACCAAGTTGGACATAGGATTTGAGCTATTAAGTAAGTTGGCATACACAATCGACAACAAAAAAATTCATAAAAATATTTACAGAAATGTGATGATAGTTGCTACAACGATTATTGATCACATTTCAATGATATGAAAGAAATATTGAAGATGAAGTACACAAAGAAACAAATAATACATGCACCTTTATTACGTTCAGTCTTTAATAATTTTGTTATGTACTAACAAATGAAGGGCACCTATCCCTAGTTCAACATGTTGTAACATAACTGTTTATAATTCAAGAAGCATTATTGGAGCAAACGGAATTATCACAGTGGTCTCTTATTTTAATCAGAAAATAAACCAATTTTAGACAGAAAACTAAAATGTTTGTTTGGGACAATGAGATAGAACAGACCAGAGTTTGTTGATATAATAGTAAACTTAAAATACAGAGATGTTGGTACAAACATGTATAGTCATGATGAAACTAATCTCTTGGGGCATATCAAACAGAAGAAACAGAACAGTCATTCTGTACTATGACAACCCTATAATTACAACATACTGTAGTGAGAAATGGTACTGAGGGTGCTGTATATGCAGTGATAGAGATGTAGTATGCAGTCAACACCTTAAGCAGTCACGAGAAAAGTAGTCGGCCACAAGAATGTGGCTATACATTTTTTTTATAGCAATGGTTAATTTCTATTTATTATATGTTGGCAAACTGCATGAAAGCCAACATAAAAGTAAGTAGGGGGCAAGTCCTAAAGAAAGATACTTGACTTGGTCAATCTATTAGGCCTATACTACAAAAGAAAATCGAAAAACGAAACTTGTTGATATTCTGTATAAACAATTGGATTTATCCTCAACTTAGGTATTCCAAATTAATGTAATATCATAACCTCCTGATTAACAAAGAAGAAAGATCTATGCTTTCTGTCCCTTAACGTAAAAATGTGCAACATACGTTTTCTACGGCCACTGTTCAAAGGCTGTGTGTGGTTATCAAACAAACAAACTTCTGTGTGTTAGTGCCATGGGAACTAATATTTACATATCGTAAATAGTATAAATGTTTTATGTAATTTACGTTATTCATCTTTTTTAAAACAATAGAATCAGATTTTCATTGTAAAATAAATCGTATTTTTCTAAAAGTAGTGTCAGACGCACTTTAATAATAACGGTTGTTATGGACAACCTTGGTAAGTTATAGGGTTAAGAAAATCATAAGTTCTGCAGGGTTAACAGGATCAATAAAAAATAATGGAAATAATTTTAGTATTTTATATGTTTAATATAGTCATGTCAAGTTAGGTGAAAACTGTGTCATACTATGTATATAAATTATTTTGGTAAATACTTTAATGTAATGAATGTGTAGTTCTTCGACAACAACGCATTCTGCCACTAAAGTGGGAAGTCAGAGAAATAAGTTCAAGTTCAAAATTGAGTGCAACTTCTTGTTTTGATTTTTCATTGCAAATTGTATTTGTTCACTTATCGTTGTTAATATTTATTATAAATTTATTGTTACCATCTTAGTTTTACACCAACAAATCACAAGAATAGTTTTGTAAGTAAATAAATGTTGGAAATAACTTTAAGATACGCGCATTATTAAAATTGTAGGTTATGTATACACTTTAAACGTAGTGCTGTTATTTTCTTGTTAAACATTTATTGGACTGAACCATTCATGTAACTACAATAAAATTTTTGAAGATAATTTAATAATAACTCGTCAAAGAATATAAGTAAAAGTTACTTTTCTAGGAATAACCTCTAAACAAAATGTGATTGGCTCCTTTTTTCTCCAAACAGTAATTTTCAGTAACTTTGCCAATGTTTGTTTACACAAATAAGAAAGGAAACATTTCTGTTTCTGATATTGGTTGCCAGTTTTAAAGACAGGTTTTTAATTTGCCCAAACATTGCATATGTTTTCAACTTGTTCATTTAGTACATTCTTATTTTGTGTTTGTCTTTATTGTACCTTTTTTGACCAACAAATACTGTAAAGCCCAGAAACAAAATAAAGAAGGTAAATATTGAGTCTTATTGACAGTTTTTTAAAATTATTCGTTTTGTGTAGTTTAGAACACGAATATCATTATTTTCTGCAGAAAATACAGAGAGGTCATTTTGTTCACATTTTAAATGTTAGTCTGTAAATGGTATGTATAGCATGAACTGGAGGCACAGTAGCTACAGTGCACTGGACTACATCAAAGTCAATTTATTTGAATACTAAACTTAAAATGTAATTATTTAACTTTTGGTTATAATTTTGTACATTACTATATACCTATATTAAAATATACCTATGACGTATCCAGTCAGAGTAGATTTGGTTGTAATTTTCTGCATTGGCAATAAGTCTCAATTATTTATTACACTTTGAAATTACTTACGAAATTCTGTTGAATCCAAGTTGTTACATTGTTAATTTACACTTGGAGGAAACATTTTCATCTTATGACTTCTTCAGCCTCCAAGAGTCGTAGGTTTGGTTCAAGCAGCCAGTGAATTCATGTGAAATATCCTATTTTTAAAAATAAGTATTTTATGATATAAGTAAAGATTACATTTGTTTATATTGATTGGTTCTGGGTTTCTATTTATTTTTCAGATGGCAATGGAAAAATATAAAGGAGTTATGACATTATTAAATTCTGATGAAAAAGTTGTTTCATTGAAGTATGAATTGAATAGTGGAACATTTATGCCGATAGTTGGATGTAAGTAAACAATTTTGATCAGATAAAACAAAAAATTTGTACGTATTTTCAGGTATCTAAGTTACTTCTTAAGATAGGCTTGCTGATTTTCTTACTGATTTTGTTTAGAAATAGGTAAATCTGAGGGAAATGTATCTGGTTTCTCCTCTTCAGATATATATATATATATATATATATATGAAATTTACACAAGTATTTTTACATGATATTGTGATTGAGTATTGAGTGACTGATATTCTGGTATTTGAGTATTATCATTGCTCTGAGATACCCCAATACATATTTTTATTCTATAATTAAAAGATATTTAACTAAGTGAATATGTAAGAGCTTACTTGCCGATGTGTTTCAAAAACAATCGTTCCTTTTACGAAGCAAAGCCTCAACTGGCGGCATCGCGTTAGGTACAAAGGTTGTCGGGTTGAGTTTTATGAGTGTAGAAGGGGTGGGTTATTTTGGTTATGTGTTATGTAATGGAACAGGGTGTTGGCTTCAAAATGTATATGGTCATTTAATATGTTTTCTTTATCTGTTACTTAGTGTTTGTATATCTCATATTTTTCTAAAGTTGTTAGTTTTTTACTTTATTTTAATACGTGGAGAATGTTTAAATTAGTATGTATGTCCATGTGTGTGTGTGTTGGGTATTTTTAGGTGTGTTGCATAACTGGATTTTGTTTGGTTTCTTTGGGTAATGTGTTCTTCAAAGCGTGGGTAGAATGACCTGCCGGTTTGGCCGATATAATAGCTGGGACAATCATTTCTTGTTAATTTGTAAATACTGGATAGTTTGTATTTGTCTGTTTATTATATTGGCCAAACTGGTAGCTCAATCTAGGACATGTTTTTATTCATTTTATGTGTATTGTATTAGGGGTGGGCAATGTAAATTTTTACCACATTTAAATAACATATGTACAATAGTAGCCTCCTGTATAATACGTACCAGGGATTACAAGTAGGTTTATAAATTTCTGTGGAATTTAATGTGAGGGGGAGACTTACTGTAAACTTGTATGACTAGAAGGGAGAATCATCTCTATAAACAATATCTGTTTGTGTTTTAATTTCTTTGCAATGACATAGAACCCGTCTTATAGTACTTTACTATTATTTTGCAGATGGAACTTTTCAAGTTAAAAGTGAACAAATTCAAGAGATGTTGGATACTGCTCTTGCTTCTGGTTACCGACATATAGGTAAGCGAATAGCCTGATAAGAAGTATCTGTTTTTGTGACGTATGACATTTATACAAGAATTTTATGCATCATTTTATGATAATAGTATTTGTTCTATATAGGAATGGGCTGATACCTGAAATTTTCATTTCTCGATTTTTAAAGTTATATTGGGCTACATGATTTTCTATAATAATTAATTTAATAAACATCTTGGTGATATGGAGAAGCTTTTTAAAAGTTCTGTTTCAATGTAACAGAAACATCAAACGTTCGACCTTGATTAGTGAATAGGAATTTCTGAAAACATGACAAACATGCCAGATAAAAGTAATGATTTATTTTAAATTACAAATATAAACTTCAGTTCACAATTACAGTATAACTACAGTAATAGCCATTTCAATTTGTATAACTATGTGTAGTGGAACTACCTTTTGTTTTGACATCTCTGTAGTGGTGGCAGCCAGATATAGGGAGGGGAGAGAGACTAGAACCCACAGCAGTGAGAGTGAGACAGCAGAGCGAGAATATTGGTAACAAACGGACTGGAAATGCTTCTGAGCGACTTTGTTGTTGCGTCACAAATAATAATAATATTTTTGTTAACTCACATAGGCTTTTGCTTTCATTGTTTAATTCAATCAAATCAACGAATACATACATATAGCGTAGTTGATAATTTTTGCAATAAATTACACCTCACTCATATTTTAACAGTTTAAAAGACAAGAATTGGAATCGGCACTTTAGTCAATGGAAAATCGAGTATCGGCGATTACTTGATACCAATAGAATCGATGATTCCTGGAATCGAGACCCTGAAATGGCCCATGCTTAGTTCTATGTACAGCAAATACCTCGACTTACACTACCTCGTCTTACGCAATTCCCAAGTTACGCAAATTTAAATGATGCTGCCAGAGTTATGCAGAAACTGGCCTGTTTTGGAAGAAAATGTCTAAAAGAACTTTTATAGCGCATGAAAAAAAAATTATTTCCAGGTTTTAAGGCCGTCATTGGCAGATGGACAGTGATGGTGGGCGCAAATGATGGTTTGGTCATCATCTCATACCTCATTTGGAAAGTTATTGTCGGTCTAAACAAATTCTTTTTAAAGTAATTCCTATTAATTGACAATGCATCTGGCCATCCGCCTACTACTTTAACTAATTTCGACACATGCGTGAAAGTGATATTTTTTCCACCATACACCACTAGTTTGCTTCAACTGATGGATCAGGGAGTCATCAAAACATTTAAAGCTTATTACACAAGAAGATCAATTGCGCATCTGCTTGAAGATGTGAGACAGAACAACAAGCTCTCTGTTGAAGATTTTTGGAAACAATTCAATGTTTTAGAGGCTTTGAGAATCATCAGTGACATTTCACAAAAAACTTTGAATGGCGTTTGGAAAAAGGTATGTCTATTTTTTTTGCCTCTGAACTCAAGCGGAATCAGTACCAAAGTCTGATAAAATTGCTGATGTGATTGAAGAAGTTGTCAGTTTTGCCAGACAACTCAATTTAGAAGTTGATAGCAATGAACTTCAAGAACTGCTGAATAAACACAACCGAGAGCTGACAATAAGCTCATAGAAATGCATAAGCAAGAGAAAGACCTTAAGAACGCAGATTCTTTAGACCCAGTTGACATAGAAGATAAAATGATGGTTAGAAACTTGACTAAAGGGCTTAGTTTAATTGAGGAAGGCTTACAAATTTTGGAAAACATAGACTCCAAAAATGAAAATATTTCTGCCAAAAAACAAAAAAAAATAGAAGTTACGAGGAAATTCTGTGTGGGAAGAAAAAAATCTTTAATTCGTGAAATGAATTTACTAGATTTTATGAAGCCTTCTATGTCAAAATAACTTATTTTTACTTACCTCTTTGCAACATATATGTACAGTAATACCTCGACTTACGCAATTCCCAAGTTACGCGGTTTTAAATCATGCTGTCCGAGTTACGCAGAAACTGGTCTGTTCTGGAAGAAAATGCTTATGAGAACTTTTATAGCTCATGAAGAGAAAATATTTTCAGGTTTTAAGGCCGCCAAAGACCGATTGACAGTGATTATTGGCAGGAATACAGCTGTTGACTCTAAGTTGCAATCTCTCATAGTTTATCCCTCAGAAAATTCAAAGGCATTAAAAACTAGTTTACTTTAATCGATGGATCAGGAAGTCATCAAAAACCATTTAAAGCTTATTACACAAGAAGATCATTTGCGCATCTGCGTGAAGCTATGAGACAGAGCAACGAGCTCCCTATTGAAGTTTTTTGGAAACAATTCAATGTTTTGGATGCTTTGAAAATCATTGGACAGTCTTGGAATGAAATTTCACAAAAAAAACTTTCAATGGTGTTTGGGAAAAGGTGTGTATTTTCATCGCCACTGAAATTCAAACGGAATCAGTGCCAGAATCTGATGAAATTGCTGATTTGATTGAAGAAGTTATCGGTTTTGCCAGAGAATTCAATTTAGAAGTGGATAGTGATGGCGTTCAAGAACTACCGGATTTATATAACCAGGTGCTGACAACTAATTGATTAGCTCATAGAAATGCGTGAACAAGAGCAAGACCTTAAAAACGCAGATTATTTAGACCCAGTTGATATAGAAGATGAATTGGTGGTTAGAAACTTGACAAAAGGCCTTAGTTTAGTTGAACGAGGCTTACAAATTTTGGAAAACATACTTACTTACTAGCCAACGCCCACTCTTGGCATTTCTGCCATTCGGTGACGCGCTGACCAGTAGAGTATGGCGATTCGCTCCTCAGGTTTTAGATGTGCGCCCTTCTTTCGCTCCTCCTCCAAGGCAGGACATGGCGCAGGTGGCATGCGTCAAAATGAACATAGCTACACAGCGGGCATTCTGTGTCCTGTGAGGATACGGAATGAGGGGACCGCTACGAATCGATCTTCGTGTCGTATCGGTCCTGGTTTTGCCAGCCTTTCCCAAGATTTTCCATTGGCGATTTCGTGGTATGCTGCCATCATTGTCCGCTTTACTGAGGAAAACATAGACTCCAACAATGAGGATATTTCTGGCACAAAACAAAAAAATTAACGAATTACAAATAAATTCTAAGTAAAAAGAAAAAACTTCAATTAATGAAACGAATTCGATTTTAAGAATTGAAAATTTTGAAAATTAGATTTTATGAAGTCAATGTCAAAACAGCTTCTTTTTTATTCTTCTTCAAAATTACTTATTTGGAATATGTAAGTGTATAATATAATTTTGTTGTTGTACGAGGGCTGTTTTTTTTTCAACTTCCGACTGTACCGCTAGACGGCAGGGGGAGCGGCATCGGCCAGTAATGCGCGGCAATCAACTGCGCACCTCTCCCACTACAACCTAACTCGTTTTTGGGCGTCCGATGCCATTACCAGTGTATCCAGTGACACATAAACATGGCTACCTTGATAGAATCTCCCGCCAAGTGTGAGTTGCGAAGTGTCATTCGTTTCTTGCAAGCTGAAGGGTTATCCGCAGCAGAAATTCACCGTAGAATGAAACGAGTATACGGTGAAAGCTTTATGAGTGACAGTGCAGTGCGTGATTGGTGTAGGAAATTTAAAGATGGACGAGTTGACATTCATGATGAAGGGGGCCAAGGATGAAAGTAGATCACAAACGAAGACCTCGTTGAACGAGTTGACCAAAGTGTAAAAAGCAATCGGAGGTTTACGATTACAGAGCTACCCAATCAGTTTCCTGATATTTCAAGGTCAGCCCTATACACTATCGTAACTGATAAGTTAGGCTACAAAAAACTTTGTGGGTGTGGAAGATGTTGACTGATGACCACAAAGCAAGGTCTTTCCTGAATCGTTACGAAGCTAATGGTGATGATTTTTTCAATAAAATCATGACAGGAGATGAGACATGGGTTCTGTACGACACCCCAGAAACGAAACAGCAGTTCCAACAATGGATGCATTCAAACTCTCCAAACAAACCCAAAAAATTCAAAAAAACTTTCAACAACAGAAAGATTATGGCCACCGTGTTTTGGGATCAAAAAGGTGTTTTAGAGCCAGGGACCACAATCAATGCGGAAAGATACTGAGGTACGTTACAACGTTTGCGGAGAGCTATCCAGAACAAAAGGAGAGGAATGCTCACATCAGGAGTTGTGCTCATTCATGACAACGCCCGTCCTCACAGTGCTGCTTTGACAAAACGTCTTCTTAACGCGTTTAAATGGGACGTTTTTGACCATCCGGCGTATAGCCCTGATTTAGCGCCGAGCGACTATCACCTTTCCCCGGAACTGAAGATGATGCTAGGAGGGCAGAGCTTCTGAACTGACGACACGCTGCAAGTCGCCGTGAAAACCCATCTCAAATCACTGGCGGCAAATTTCTATGAAAGAGGTATTAAGAAGCTTGTACACAGGTATGAAAATGCCTCAATTTAAAAGGCGATTATGTTGAAAAGTAACTAATAATGTACCTAACTCTTGATAATAAATTTATTTAATTACTCTCACTAGTTTTATTTTTATACCACATCGGAAGTTGATAAAAAAAACAGCCCTCGTATTATGTGTTTACAATTTTTATATATACGCATTTTGCTTTTAAATTATTAATTTATTTAGTCTTTGGTCCCAGTTAAACATGATTTCTATGTGATTGTATGTAAAATTATACCCCGACTTGCGCCAATTCGACTTATACTTTTTTATTGCTCGGTCCTACCTATCACGTAAGTACAGGGTATTACTGTATATAATATAATTTTTTGTTGTATTAAGTATTTAAGATTTTAATACATACACATTTGTCTTCTAAATTATTAGTTTATTTAGTCTTTGGTCCCAATTAAACATGATTCCTATGTGATTGTATGTAAAATTATACCCCGACTTACGCGAGTTCGACTTACACGCTTATTGCTCAGTCCCACCTATCGTGTAAGTACAGGGTATTACTGTATAAGGAATAAGGTAATACATTCCTCCAGTAGAAATCAATCTTAAGGGCTGGAAAGTAGATCACAATATTTGTATAATATTCTATCCATATTACTTGCTTTTGCCTCAACATGGGGTTGGCTATCTTCAATTTCTTACCATTTCCTCAAACTGTGGCAGTACATGATAGCTCATCATTGATTAATTCCTAACAAGAGGCTGCTGATTTTTATATGCCCGCTGTCATTCTTTGTCACTTAGAGCATGTAGACTTCCTCTAAAACTATTGTTGTTGCATTTGACCTTGGACCTGACCTTACCTGTATTTTACATCTTTTTAAGAATGAGGACTTCCATAACCATAGTTTGTCAGTGGAAAATAAAGGTTGTTAAACAGTTAATTTTTTTAGTTTAGCTAGATGTAGATAATATCAAAATTGCAAAAACAATATTAAGATTGTTAAAATAGTGGAATTAAAAAAGTAAACAGGCAACAATACACCCTTTGTGTAGTAAAAATTAAAACGAGTAATAGTTGAGTGATTTTTATCAGTACTAAATACTTAACATATGGTAAGGAAATCTAAAGAACTTAATTCATCGAAATCTCAAAAATTTATTGAACACGAGTTTGGATTGATTTTTTTTAAATTTCAAGTTTAAACGTGTCACTCTCAGTGATTCCATATGTTTAGAGACTCACAGTTCCCTGGGATAGAATTGGTTTTATTTGGTTATTAAAACTTTTTTTTAAACTAAGTAAATACTATAATTTTTCATTTTAAAAAGAAATCAAAATCTATTTCGTATCCTAAGAAATCTCTAGGTAGCAGAGTTTTAAAATATTTCAAGTCCAGTAATAGCTGAGCATTAGGAGTCTAACACTTCGGCAGTCAGATACCTGTACATACAGGAGTCCGGTACATCAAGCTCCAAACAAATTTTAATTTGTAAAAATTTCTCGAGTTTTAAAAAATTTGCTAAATTTAATTTCTATACATTATATAATCCCCCTGTATATATCATTATTTTCAATCAATCGACCCCTGTCTACACAACTTTATTTTCATAATAACATTAGTTAGAGGCCTTATGCTTATTTTGTAGATGACTGTACATTAGTATTAGTGAGTTTTGGTGTGAATATTGTATATATTTTGTACTATTGATTTCAAGTAGGAAAAACATAAACACCAGATATTGACTGTGTTGAAAAGCTGAAATAATTCAGAAGACAAAACAGTGGAGAAAAAATCATTTATCTTTGTGTAGCTAAATAGACATGTTATTATGTTATTTAAATAATGGATACAATTTAAAAATTTGTACACAATTTGATCAACAATAACAGTTCAAAGAAAGTGATAAAGTTGGTAACAAATCTGTAGTTGAAGATTCCTTGTATACCTGTTTTTAAATTAAAACTTAATAAATATAAATCTGCATTTCTTTGCAAATCCAATAATTGACAATACCTAGTCCTGTATTTCTCAAACTATAAAAGCTACATTAGTTACCTTTCTTTATATTTGTATGTATTACATTATTTTTATTAAAATTACTTTTATAGTAGAACCCCTTTTATCGAGGCTAGCATCAACCCGTCTTCGAATTCACTTTGGAGTGTCTTCGGACAGTCATTTAATATATCTGTAAGTAATTATTACATAACTAAGTGAATACTTTAGAACTTACTTAGTTGACACATTTCAAAACAAACGTTTCATTTCTGAAGCTAACTGCCTACTGGCGGCTGTCACACAAGGTAAAATGTTGCGGGCTTATGATTTATGAGAGTAGTGGGGTGGGTTAAGTTGGTTCTTTACTATGTAATAGAAAAGACTGTTGGATTCAAAGTGTGTATGGTTGTTTAAGATATTTTCTTTATCTTGTGCGTGATGTTTATATATTTCATATTTTTCTGTAGTTGTTAGTTTTTTTCTATGGTTTAATATCCGGAGAATAATTAAATAAGTATGTATGTTTATGTATAAGTGTTGCTTGTTTTGTATATGCGTTGTGTAGCTGGGTTTTGGATTTATGTTTTTTGTCGTTGATGTGTACATTAAATCTTACCAAGTAAGTTCTAAAGCATTCACTCAGTTATGCAATAATTACTTGTCGTTTAATTCAAGATGATTACATCGAAGAAATTCAATATAAGTTAATCTTCACAGAAGTAACCCCACTACCTCCTGTGTTCCATAACAGTTTTGGGTCATGAAAGATTATCATCACCTGATCTCTGTTTATACATTTAGAATTAAATTTGTAGAAAAATATTTGTCCAATGTTCACAGAATTTTACTACCAAGATTAATGGTATTAACAATATTGATATTCTAAATCATTACAAAAACATGCAACAATAATTAGTTTTATAATTTTTTTATGACGGTAGCTATTGGGCAAAATATTAACTTTTGTATAATTTATTTATTCTTTAAGCAAACTCTGAATTTCAAAATCGGACCCTAAATAGAAGAAAAACAGAAACTTTTGGGTGAACCAACAACAAAACTACTCTCAAACAGCTCCAAAATATTAATATTGAACAAAAAACTTACTTTTTTATAATTGATTTATACTCTCAGAAAACTGAATTTTAATTAACTATTTAAAAAATGTACCCTAAATAGACAAACAAAACAGGAACTTCAGTGTGATCCAATAGCCAATGTCAAAACGTATCTGAAGCATCTGATACCACTGTTTCTAATTTATGACCCCTCACATGTTTTTAAACTCCTACAGTAATCATAAATGTTCCTTATTCTTTCCCCTTTCTAATATACACAACATAATAAAGAGCTCAATTAATAAATAATTTTTCATTTCTGACACCTGACTAAATATGTAGGATTTTTATATTAATTTTATATTCCATGTAAACTTTGGATCAATGCTTATTAATAAACCTGTCAGGACACAGTCCCAAACAGTCTGATTAACAGGGTTCTACTGTTATTTTGCTGTTTCTTTCTGTAATTTTTCTAATGTACTTCCATTCCATTTATTCAAAGGCCAACAGCCTTTTCTATTACATGACACAACCAAAATAACCCACCCCGTTCCACAGTCATAAACCATCCTGTTAAAGGCTTCGTACCTAACCGCCAATAGAGGGTTAGCTTTGTAAAAGGAACAAATTATTTGAAAAGTGTCAGCAAGTAAGCAATTACGTATTCACTTACTTAAGTACTTTTTAAATATAGACTGTATCTGGGTGTAGAAAATGGCAGACTTTGGGAACTGGAAATTTCCCTAAAGTTGAAGAACCTCTATATTTCTGGTTACTGAAAGGTGCACAGCATAAAGTCCTGGGTCTAGAGGCGTCCAAACTTTAATCTAACCCTGATAATACTCCTTCCATAGAGTTGCTCCTCATTTCTGATGTGGATTCAACTTCTACCAAATATCTTAATTTTATTCATACACTTTAATTGTAACACTTGGCTACAGTAACAATTATTTTTATGTTTAAATGAGGATGGCTGTTTTGGTAAATGTGCCCAAATCAATTCAGACTTAGACTCTCTCTAGTTTAATGTTAGGATGATGAGGATAAAATTTTATTTTTATGTAGGGCAGTAGTTCATTTTTATTAAGTGGTTTTTATGGAGTTTTAGGGGTAATGATGTTACATTTCAACAAAATTGGGTGTGAGTGTGATTGGTGAGTGAATTTAAAATGTTTGTGTATTTCTTACTTTTTTTTATCAAATACTGATATTTTTATTTAGTTTTTCAGGATTTGTAGATTTGATGGTATATTGTTACACTTGGGTAGTTGATATGATCTGTCAGGAAAATTTAATTGAATGTTACTATCTCTGAGTATTTTTACGAGTTCTTAGTAATGCGGGTAGGAAAGCAATGTCATTAATATCCTGCTTTAAATAAACAAATAAATTCCATAAAAGAGAAAGAATTTAATACATTTTGATTGCCTGTTTATTTGCTTAAGTAGAAAAACATCATAACATTCTTTCATAAAATATTTATTCATAACTTTAATTAACTAATATCAAATAATTTAAACTCGTAGTTATTTGATAAGATAACAGTCTCTATAATTACTAATTATCAAATTTTGTTTTATTCCTAATGAATATTTTGTTTATTTCTGGTATACACTGTACTTTTCCTCTGTAAGATGTCTTACATCGCATTGGGTTGTAATTCATTAGCCTAACTTAATTTTTTTTTAGAGTATTGTTTTGAAAATTAAAAGTTTTGACTTGTAGCATGTTAACAGTTTTTGAGATTCCTTTTCAGTCAATGCTCTTTATTAAACATTGTAACTCCCTTTTTAATTTAATCCATCCCAACACACCACATTAGTCAATATGTTAACTGACATAAAGTATGCTAATGTTTGTACTTTTTTCTCTCTAAGTTGGAACTTAAGAGACAAAATCAAAATACTTATATCTCCTATAACTAGATACTTATTAATTCATCTTTTTGAATATCGTCAGGGTATTAGGTTCATCCAGACAGAAAATTTTACGATTTAAACAATTTGACCATATCTTAACAATTGTGTGTGTGTGTGTCTGTGTGTATGTGTGTGTGTGTGTGTGTGTGTGTGTGTGTGTGTGTGTGTGCATGCATGTGTGTTTGCCTGTGTGTGTGTGTGTGTATGTATGTATGTGTTTGTGCATGCATGTGTGCGCGTGTGTATGTGCGTGCACGCATGCGTGCGTGCATGTGTGTGTGTGTGTGTGTTCATGTGTGTGTGTGTATATGTGTACAGGTGTAAATGTGTTATTGTATTGTCATCCAGTTCTGCACTAAGTTTAAAGTATCTAGTTTCTGAATCATCAGGGAAAAATTTTGAAATATTTTGTTAAATTTTTACCTAGAGCAGATTAATAAAAAGTTGTTAAAATTAAAATAAAAATCATCCATTTAGCAACTTTTGATGTTGATGACTTAAGTTTTGTTGTTCCATTACTCTCTCGGCTTTCTTTATTCTGCCCAAGTTTTCATTTCTCATTGCTCTAAATGGACTATCGTCCAGTCGTGAGGCAGATGATGAAAATATACGAATTTTTTTCTGTGTGATGGACATGAAAATTTACAATGCTTTTGCAGTTTTAAAAAACATCCATTTCACTGATTTTCATCTGAATCCTATTAAAAAGATGTTGGTTTCGATAAGGTTTATGAATCATAGATCATCAGGCCTGGCAAAATTGTTTAACAACAGTTTTATTTTATTTCCTTATACTTGATGTTTTATAAAATATCCCAGTGGTAAAATGTTAAAAAAATAATTGTTTTAGTTGTTTTTGTACTTTTGTTATCACAATTTATATTTTTCAAGTAAATTAAAAACATAATTATTCAATAAAATGTTTTAAACCAAAACCTTGCATTATTATTAAAATTAAATGGATCTTGAAGTACATTTGACTGAAATAACCATTACTTCAATGGGTTTTAAACAGAAATAAATATACAGTATAATTATAAACAATATGAACTGTTTTCCATAAGTATTTAAACACTATTGCCGTCAGAGGATTTAATAAAACAAGACATCATCGATATTAATTTTAATTAGCACAATTAAATGACAAAATCCTCCGAAGGGCCTTGGATAGTGTGTTCAAATAAACGTACGAATATAAATAAGATGATTATCTGTTATGAGTCGTTACTATGACTTATGTGTTACTTCTTACTGGTTCCCTCAGGAAGCTAGCATTTGGCAGTCCGTTGGTTGCCAGGAAGACGTCTTCTCTCTCGTCTCGCGAGTCTGGGTCTCTGTCTACGACTACTCCTATTTCATATTAAAACTATACTGGAAATATCAAACTTCATCCGCTCAGCTGCTTTACTATCGGTCAGCTGTCGCTATCTCGTGACGACAATTAGAACTATGTGGCGGTAAAGTACTAGTTTGGCAGTAATACATAAAAAAAAGTTACAGTATAAACAACAGTTAAACTTCTGCATTAGTAATAGGATACAAAGACGCATATAATACACATTTTTCTATTAGACCCAGAATCTGTCCTATAGAAAACTTTTATACCACATTTATTGTGCTTAGAATCCAGTGCAAGCTATTTTCTTTTTTGTAAATTTTGTTGATCTAAACGTAAATTCATATTTACTACAAAGAAATCGGAAGTTTTTAAACAAAGGCAAAAGCTACATTCTAGCTAACACATTACTTAACAAAGAATTGTATATAGTAGTCTTCTGCTATAGATAGCTCTGGAATGTCAAACAAACAATAAAGGATCTTCTTTGTATAACTTTACTGTTGATAGTGTTGTCTTTTTCCTGCTAATAATAAAAACGTCTCACATTCCTGTATTGCAGTTGTAAAGATGCATTTAAGATTCCAGATCAATAACTAAATGAATAGATTTAATGTAGATAATAGGTTAGGTAAGGATAGACAAAATGATCATAATGAAATTTTAATTGATAAAGGCACTGCTTATACTGTACTACACCATCAAACAATTACATAAAATGTAGTACTGTACCGATATTTTAACCTTACGAAGGCAATGAAAATATTGGAAAGAAGCCCAATACCACAAAAATAATAAAAAATAACAAATAAAACTAGTTACTTAAGATTAAACCCTTATGTACATTTGATGACCATGTCATCATCATCAGAGGGTCTTATTACAAAATTACAATCTAGCAAACAAGAAGTTACAAACTAGAGTGATACCAATCGTTTTCTATGGTCGCTATATATAGCCATGAGGTAAGCTCCGTTCCCTCTCCGCCCTTGACCAACAAATAACGATCGGCCATATTCAACCAAATAGGCTATACCAAAAAGTACACTATAATAATATATATGTAATAAAAACTACAGCTAATAACAATAAATAAAATAAAAACCAATTAAATTAATGTGTCGTATTTGAAAATAGGCTATTTAGGTAAAGAGTATAAAGGTGAGTTAAGGATAGGACCTTTATCTGCATTCATTAATTTGCAATTTGATTTGATTATAAAAATACTTTCATAACTATTAAGTAACTTTTTTGAGTTTATACATTTAGCTAAAATGACATTCTTATCTAATTCATGCTGATTATTAAGGACATCTTCTGCTGCACTTGATTTTTCAGGTGTATCATATTTAATATGTGCAAGAAGTTCTTTATATCTAATTACAATTCTTATTTTTGTTTGACCTATATACATCTTGTCACAAGTCCAACACATTATCTTATAAATACCAAATTTTTCCACCATTGGAATATTACCTTTCGGGTTACATAGTAAATGCTTAAGTTTATTTTGAGTTTTGTAGGCTGTCTTAACATTTACCTTTTAAAAAAAATAAAATCTAACCCTTTTGTTAAAATATTATCAAAAGGTAAACTAATATAATTACATTTTTTAACTTCTTTTTGAAAAATGGTAGATATGCTTAATACATATTTTAATCTTTGTTTCCTAACAATATTATCTATTAGGGTTATAAGCCTCAGTTATAGGCTACTTACCTCACGCCTATATATAGCGACCATAGAGAACGATTGGTATCACTCTAGTTTGTAACTTCTTGTTTGCTAGATTGTAATTTTATAATAAGACCCTCTGATGATGATATCATGGTCATCGAAATGTACATAAGGGTTTAATCTTAAGTAACTTGTTTTATTCGTTATTTTTGATTGTTTTTGTGGTATCTGGGTTCTTTCCAATATTTTCATTGTAATATATTGTACCACTGTGCTCTTGATATTGTGTATTATGAAAGCATATTGATCAGTCTTAATGCTTTTAATAAAATAGTTATATATATAGGATAAGTACCGAAGTGATGTTTAGATAGCCAATTGGAAACTGTTTAATGAAACTTCAAGGAGAATTTTCGGTTTTCCCATAATGTTGAAAAATCCTTTTGCAACATTGACAATTCAAATACAAGTTAATGGGTAGGATTCAGATGCTGTAATTGTGGCCAATGGGGATATCAAGAGACCAGTCATGAGTTCAACATTATTCACCATGGTTCTTCATGATGTTGACAGGAGCGTGCCAGTATACCAGTATGTCATTATGTCTTGTGATGATACATCTGATCAACAAGTTGTAATCAAGTGGAGGCAAATGGTGACGTCTAGAGGGTGTTGGATAATCTTGAAACAAAGTTTACAAAATAGAGTTTTCAGATTCTGCCCTTTAAAGTTTATTGTTGAGTAGAAGATGTAACAGTAGAAGAACTAAAACCTTTAAGGCTACGTCTCGCAATAGGTAACACTAAATTCTAAGTAATATATGTTAGTAAAAAATATATTACTATTATATTCCTCACTGTAAGATTAATCTGAAAATATAGGAATTAATTTGACTAGAAATTATTGTGGAAACTTTGTACAGAAGTTATATTAAAATTGTCACCAGCAAGGTGAGGAAACAGATATTTATCAACATTAATGGAGTTAAGGAGTTATATTTATTGTATATTTATTCTAATCTAACATATTGCTATGAAGTTATGGTTCAGTAGTTTTAATCCACACACATTAATTCCATATTCTTAAAAATTCGGCTTTACAAATTTTCAAGACCGGTGTTGAGTCTAAGGAAATTGCATTGGAAATACATTAAACATGAATACCTATCTAATTTAGCTTGGTTCTGCAAACTTTACCATCTATCAATCACACTTTTTGGCGAAGCAGGTTAGTTTATTTAAAAAGACAGTCTATGTTGACTTTATCAATAACCTTGTTTCATTTATAAATTATTCATCTCAAATATTTATGTACTTTAATTTACATTTCCCCCTAGATACTGCTGCAGTATATCTCAACGAGGAAGCCATTGGTAATGCCCTCAAAGAACTTCTCCCTAAATATGGGCTAAAGAGAGAAGATATTTTCATTACAACAAAATTATGTAAGTAAAGTCAACACTTTCCTTATTACAATTTAAAATGGAAATAGTACTTAAACACTTCTCTATAAATTCAAATCAGAAATAATACCTAAAAAATTCTCTCCTTTCTCATATTAGAATGGAAAAGAAAACGTGTTTTTAGATTTTTTAAACAATAAAGTAAAAATGAAATATCAATATCTTGTTTTTACAACAAGATTAGATTACTTGTTAAAAGTTCAAAATTTATTCCCAACAAACAAATTCTTAGAAGGTTGTATTTCTTCATATTTATTACAGTAACCCATTAACAATTGCAGATTGATCTCCTAGGTGTTTTAAAATTAAATTTAGCACTTTGACTGAAAAACTCTTCAATTTCATCGATTTTGTTCAAGTGAATAACAACACTTCCTTTGTTTTGTTAAAGTTATTTGTTTAAAACTTTAAAAGTGAATAAAGCCGTCTTGAATGGGCTACATGCTCAAATTTTTGTTAGAAGAAGTATGTACTATTATTGAAAGCATAAATAATTTCTTGTTATTTACAAAAAGGTTGGTATCACTTTCAGTCATCTCTTGTACAGCCTTGAGGTCATACAGAAGTCTATGGGAAAATGTTCTTTTAATAATTTTATATAAATATATTTGTAGAAATTTCATTTTTTTCTTAAATTATATATGTGTGTGTGTCTGTGTGTGTGTGTGTGTGTGTGTAAGTATATATATCGTGATATTTCAAGTTGTCCATTGTTTTTCTGTTGCACGGACTTTATGAAGTTATTATTATTACTTGTAAATAATTTTTCCACCACTAAGTACAATAATTTTACCTTATGTGATGAAGCACTTTTTGGTCACTTGATCATTGTCGAATCACTGAATTAATTTTCTCTATGTTTCTGGTGTGGATGTTCGGTCTGTAATGTTGGTATTTGTTGACGTCATACATGTTTCTTCTTGAGCCGTGTGTATAGTGTTTTTTAATAGTACATCGTATGCATATGTTCTGTAGGTTCATTAAATTGTTGTGTATTTTTTTATAGATGTGGTATTTTTCTAGTGAGTTTAGTTCTATTGGGTTATTATTTATTTCAAGTATGGTTAGGTTATTTTCGTAATTTGTTATTTCATGTTTATGCTGCAACATTTGATGCTTTTTTATTTTTATTTTTGAATGCTCTGTAATGTTTTTCAAATCTTATTTTAAATGATCCGGTTGTTTTTCCTATGTAAAATATGTTGCAGTCGTTAGATGTAATTTTGTAAATCCTGATAGGTTATGTTTTTCTGTATTTGTTTTGTGGTTTGTGTTATTAAGTTAGTTTATTATTTTGTTGTTTGGTTTGTATGTTGGTGTGTAGTATTCTTTGTTATATATATTTGTTATTTTTTCTGTTTTGTTATTGGTGTATTTATATTTTAGGTAGATTTTTTAATTTTTATTATTTTTGTGTTGAGGTTGTAATGTTGTATTGAGGTTAGGTTTTTTTTTTGTAAATTTATTGTACATGTTTTTTATAAGGTGTTTGTTCTATCCATTTTCTATTGCTATTTTTGTAATGTTGTCTAATTCTTCATTTAATTTTTGTTTGTTATCTTGTGTGTATTTTATTGCTTTATTTATCATTACTGTAAGTGTTAATTTTGTGTGTCCAGGGGTGGTTAGATTTGTTGTCAGTGATTCGACAATGGTGTCAAGTCACCAAAAGGTGCCTCATCACATAAGGTAAAATTATTGCACTTAGTGGTGGGAAAAATTATTTACAAGTAATAATAATAACTTCATATATATATATATATATATATATATATATATATATATATATATATTTAGGTTAGTTTTGGTTGGTAAAGATTATTTAGATTTTTTGGACTAGGAGACTGACAGACTTACCTTGGTAAGAGTTCACTCTGTAGTCTTGAAATAAAAACACATAAAAGCACTTAACCAAGGATATATTTCAACCTCACAGTGGTCTTTGTCAATCAAAGAGAAAACCTGGTTTTCTGACAAAGACCACTGTGTGGTTGAAATATATCATTGGTTAAGTGCTTTTATGTGTTTCTATTTCAAGACTACAGAGTGGACTCTTACCAAGGTAAGTCTGTCAGTCTCCTAGTCCAAAATATCTCTCTCTCTCTCTCTCTCTCTCTCTATATATATATATATATATATATATATATATATATATATATATATATATATATATATATATATATATATATATATATATATATACATACATACATACATACATACATACATAAATTAATTATGGTCTTCCATTGCAGCCCCTCGAGACATGGGCGAATCTCATGTCCAAGATGCAGTAAAGAGAGCTTTAACAAACCTAAGCACAACTTACATAGACCTTTTCTTAATACATTGGCCAGGAGCAGAAGGCCATGCTGTCAGTGACACAGAGAACCCGAGGTTGAGAGTAGAATCTTGGAAGGAATTAATCAAGCTGCATGATGAAGGAAAAGGAGTTTTACGGGCTATAGGTGTATCCAATTTCACGTCCAGGCATCTAGAGCAGGTCACTATGTTAACAAAAGTACCTCCTGCAGTTAATCAGGTAAAATAATGTTACTATTAAAAAATAGAACAAAACTTCTATTATACTTTTTTTTAATAACTTGTTGGCAAAAAACCACTACTTACTGATTTATTCATCAGGAGCATTTTGTACTAGGTCAGCTGTGAATCACTGACATGACTGTTGTGATGGTGTGAGTCTGTGGTGTATTTCTGTTTTGTGGTGTGTTATTGTTCATAGAGTAGTTGTTAATTATGTCCTTAAATATAGTGTTTGATTGGGAGTGTGTTTTGTCGTTTAGAATGTGTTGTGCATAGTATTTATGGTGTTTATATATCTCGTAGTTTTCTACTGTGTTAAGTTTGTTGCTTTTTTTGATGTAGTGTAGAATTTTTAAATTGGTGTTTTTGTCAGTCTGTGAGTTTAGAATGTTTTGTATGTGTATGGCGAAATTTGATTTTGATTGTGTCTTTCTTGTCTGTTTTACGTGTTCGTTGTATCTTGTGGTAAATTTTCACCCTGTTTGTCCTATGTAATAATGTATATGCCTGGCCTGTCGTGTTTATCCTGGTGTGTTTTTGAACTATTTAGGTGTTTTTTAATTGTTTGGATGTTGTGAATGCTACTTTGTGTTTAAGTTTGTGGAATGAGGAAGCTATTTTTTTGTGATGTGCTATCGTGATATGTAAGTGTTATGTATTTTTATGTTTATGTGTTATTATTTTTTGTTGTATTATGTGTGCGTTGTTTTTTGCGCGTTATGTTGTCTTTCAAGGTGTGTTTGTATTCGTTTTTATAGGCTGTGTTTTATTGTGTTTAGATCGTTTATTTTGTCTTCATTGTTCATGTGTATGTTGATTAGTCTGTGTATTATGAACTGAAAGGCAGCATGTTTGTGTTGTGTGGGGTGATTGGACGTGTTATGTATAACTCTGCCAGTGGTGGTGGGTTTCCTGTATATTTTGAATGTTTGTTTGTTGTTTTGTTTTGTTATTGTTAGGTCTAAGAAGTTGGTTTTATTCTATTGTTCTGTTTCTAGTGGTAACTTTATGTTATTGTGTAGTTTGTTTATGTAATCGTGGAAGGTGTTTATCTGTCGTATGTTGCCATTGTATAGTTTTTCTTGCCAATTTAATACAAAAAAGTATAATTTATACAAAAACCTCAAGATGTACAACATAAAAAACTGAAACTTCTATGTAAGCTTAGTAGATGTTACCTAAATTTTTATTTTTATTGTTTTTACTTTCTGACTTTGTATAGTATATAACGGTAAATATTAAAAGAGCGTTGATTAACCAATCACTTATGAGGGCGAAATCATCATTTAAACTAGTATGTATGTAATGATAAACTAGTGTATAGTGAGATTTTAAGTGAACTATCTTAATATTTACCATTGTGAATTGTTCTCACTGGCTAAACTCTCTAATCAACTTAATATTTGTATAGTATATTTAACTATTGAATATATTTTATTTTATTTTTTAAAAAACCAAATATTTTGTTTGTAATAATAATTGACATTTTATTATTAAAGAAAAACCTCCAAACAGCAGACATAGTCCGTACTTCGCTTCATGTTTGTTGTTTGGAGGTATCCTTTATTCAGAGAGGTAAATAAATAACGGTAAAAAAATATTGAGACATTGATTGAAACTACAATCATTTATTGAAATTGAAAAACATTTATAATAATGTTAAAAAAACATGGAAAATGTATCAATTCAAAATGTATAAGTTTAACTATTTATGCAAATTTTGAGGTTTTAAATAATCCGTTATTTGCCTTTGATATTTTCTTTTAGCGTTACAAGCTTCTATTTGCAAATGATTAAGTAAATTACCTGCTATTGGAATTCTATTTCGTCTATATTAGATGAAAGAAATTCTTTCACTTCATTGCATCACTAAAATTAACTAATTTGGTAAGCCGCAGTTTTGTAACCTATCTCACTATCCCTGAATTCACCATCTTCAACAGTTGTTATAAATGTCGTAATATCGTCACAGTTTTCTTCTGTACATATATTTTCATCTGTATTTATAAAATCTTCAACAGATACTTCACTAGAAATTTCATTTAATGGTTCCATTATTTTTTCGTCTGTAACATTTCCTTTTAAAAATCCGTTTCCTTTGAAGCAATTGATTACTGTTCGTTTTCTTAAGACTTATTATAGAAGATACAATCCATGAAACAGCGTCCAAAACTCTTATAGATTTAATATGGTCCTCAGTATTTTGACAATTTTCCATACTAGATAAAATACAGCAAAGTACAATTTTTTTATACTGGCATTTAAGATTTTGGATTATACCCTCACCCAACAGTTGACAATGAGAATTAGTGTGTAGAAGTAAACATGTTTTTATACATTGCCTATTCTAATTTGCAGGTGTTATGATGCATTGTCCATGACATTAGCTTTCCAAATCAAACCTAAATTATTTACATTCATATTCTTGAACCATCCTGGTTGACATGATTTACCAATTATTAAAGGCATTTCAAAATCACCAATCATATTTACAGATACCATAAAAGTTAGTCATTCTTTAGATAAGGGGTTCCCATACTTTTATACCACGCCCCATCTTTTTGAAATGAAAGTCTCCCACACCCCCTCCATTTTATACTATAAATAAATGTTACAGTCATATGAAAAAAAACAAATATTACACACACACACACACACACACACACACACACACACACACACACACATATATATATATATATATATAGAGAGAGAGAGAGAGAGAGAGAGAGAGAGAGAGAGAGAGATTTTTTGAACTAGGAGACTGACAGACTTACCTTGGTAAGAGTCCACACTGTAGTCTTGAAATAGAAACACATAAAAGCACTTAAACAATGATATATTTCAACCACACAGTGGTCTTTGTCAATCGAAGAGAAAACACAAAAAGAAATATGAGAGAATGAAATAAAATAAATACAAGTTGTAATCACAGATTGTGTTGAGTAGAAATCAGATTTCACAGATGGACAGATTAAAGATATATATATATATATATATATATTGATTCCATGAGCATATGAGTGATTATAGTTTATATAAGTCTGTCAGGGGAAAAGAAATAAGGCTATTAGGAAGAACAAAAAAAAACAAAAACAAAAAAACAAAAAAAAAATGAATGGATTTATCTGATGTTGAGGTTAGGGGATTCTCTGGACTTGGTATACCACTGGTATGATAGTTCCCACCTTCTCAGTTCTGAGGGATTGCAATCAGTGGGAGTGATTTAATTATTTTTGTGGTATAGCAGTCATCAAAAGTTGTGATGTTGTGACTCGCATGTTGGTCTATCCATATTCATAATTTTAACATCATGTCTGTGGCCATTCATTCTGATATTCAGACCATCCGTGGTCAGGCCTATGTACTGTGCTGAGCAAAGTTTACATTGTAGCCGGTATATGACATTTTTCGATGTACAATTATGATGACCCTGTATTTTGAAGACCATTTTTGTTGTTTGGCTGTTGAAACTATTTTCTGAGGGGTGTATTGGACGACACGTCTTGCATCTAGGTCTATTGCATGGGAAGGAGCCATGAGGAAGTTTGTGTGGTTTCTCTGCATCAGGGTCTGGTAGTTTAGGATGTACTAGGATGTTTTTCAAGTTGGGAGGTTGCTTGTACCAAATTTGCGGTGGATCAGTGAAAAGATTTTTGGTGTGGACGGAAGTTTGAAGAATTTTGAAGCCATCTCTCAATATTTTGTTGAGTTTATGTAGACCAGGATGGTAGTCTGTTATTACAGACAGTTTATTTTGTTCTGTTTGTGGTTTATGGTGAACCGAGGATTGTGCTGAATGAATTTGGTTTTAAATGAGTTTTTTTGGGTATCCTCTTCTCTAGAAGGCTGTTGATATCTTTTTAATAAAATCTTCCAATTCCCTATCATTCGAACAGATTCTTTTACCCCTGATTGCTTGACTGTATGGAATGGATCGTTTTATGTTTATTGGGTGGTTGCTGTCGAAATGGAGATATTGTAGGTGGTTTGTCGGTTTGATATGAATTCCTGAGTTGATATTTCCATTCTGGAGTGTTACCTCTACATCCAAAAAGGTGATGGCTGATGTAGATTTCTCCCAGGTAAATTGAAGTATGGAGAATTGTGTCAGGCTGTCTAAAAATGCCTCAAGTGTTGAAGCACCCTGTGTCCAAATTAGGAAGATGTCATCTATATATCTATACCAACATAATGGCTGGTGTGTTTGTGTCTTTAGAAAACATTCTTCCAACAATCCCATGTACAGATTTGGGTACGATGGTGCCATTCTGGTGTCCATTGCTGTTCCCTTTATTTGAAGGTAGTTCCTTCCCTCAAACTGAAAGTTGTTCTTCTCGAGGATGAACCTGGTCAGGTTCACAAGAAAAGGTGTAGTGGGAGAAGGCTTGCCTGGGCGTTTGTTTTTTTTTTCCCCCCTAATAGCCTTATCTCTTTTCCCCTGACAGACTTATATAAACTATAATCACTCATATGCTCATGGAAACAATATATATATATATATATATATATATATATCTTTAATCTGTGCATCTGTGAAATCTGATTTCTACTCAACACAATCTGTGATTACAACTTATATTTATTTTATTTCATTCTCTCATATTTCTTTTTGTGTTTTCTCTTCGATTGACAAAGACCACTGTGTAGTTGAAATATATCATTGTTTAAGTGCTTTTATGTGTTTCTATTTCAAGACTACAGTGTGGACTATTACCAAGGTAAGTCTGTCAGTCTCCTAGTCCAAAAAATTCAAATAATCTTTACCAACCAAAACTAACCTAAAAATATATATATATATATATATATATATATATATATATATATATATATATATATATATATATATATATATTATAACATATATTTCTATGACGCAATACAATGGGGTTTATGTTATTAAATATTTTATTTAAATGAAGATATTTTATTTCTAGTTAAAACACAAACAACTCAGGAACAATTCATTAACATTTATTATCACAATTTCATCTCAACATTTAAACAATACACAGAACAAAAATTTATAACTTAACAAGTTTTAACAAACTCGGTTTAACTCTTATTTCTTTTAATTTTATAGTTACACAATTTTAATACCCTTGGCTAATTTTACGATCTCTTACAATCTCGGGGTTTATAGTATGGGCTATATTTTTACTTCTTTTGTTAATTAAATAAATTTTGAAAAACAATATTAAATTTTGAAATTAGTTTTAATAAATATTTTCCCGATTGAAAAACTTTAATTTGGAATAAGCACAAAGGCGAAACTATTTGAACTGGATTATGATCTTATTACTATTAATCACAAGATATTCTAATGTACAATTTTAAACTTCCCTATTATCCTAAGAGTCCACTAAAGTTTATTTTTTTATATAGCGCTATGTACTTAACTTATCAAATAACGGCGAATGGCTGCTTGCTCACACGTAGAATTCCGTTGTCTTTAAATTTCACTTTTTACACACTTAAATTCGTTTTAGTTCTTTCAAATTATATTAACCCTGTACTATATCTTTTAATTCACTTAATCCTGTTAATCTGGCCAAGTTTCTTCACAAATCTGTATAATTTTGACGAAGTTTCTAATAAATAGAATTTTGACTGCACAGGGCAGATTCGCTACCTTACTCGGCGTCCCACGCCAGACCGACTCTAACTACGCGTCCTTAGATTTTCTTTTAAAATGTTACAAATATGGCGGCCTCCTTCTTCTTAAAAAAAAACATATGGATTATAATTTAGTTCAATTTCTTCTCACTATAGTCGACTGCACACTTGACCTATTTCTTTACATCTGTTTTTACAGCTGATGCAATAACGCGATTGTTTACAATGGCGTTTTAATTTGGTTAAACTTTAGTTGAAACTTACTGTTTCAATTTTCCGATCCTTAACAAACCTTCCAGTGTTTATTTAATTACTATTATTAGTGTGTGAAGTGTCTTTGTGTTTTACTTTTGTAATATTTCGAAATGTGTGTGTTTTGACTGGACTTTTCCAAACATAACCTTACATTGTTTACAATCGTTTTTCACTTTTTCCTTCAAGTAATTACTTATGCCCTATTTTACTAATATTTACAATTTTGTTTAACATATAACTATTATTAGATTATCTTGTTTTAAATTTTATTTGATACAACAAATTTCTTTATGTATTTACAGTTCAAATATCTTATTTACTAATCTAGGCTTTTACCTAAATTTAGTTTCAATTTTAACCTAACCAATCTTTTAATGAATTTCTTTTTAAATTTTGTGTGAGTTATTTCTAATATATTCTTCCAATTCTTAAATAATATTATATAGCCCATTCTATAAATGTTACAATGTCCCCTAATTTAATTTAAATAAAAAAAAATATTACTAATATCTACATTACACATTCTTTACATTTTACAAGCTTGTTTAAATATACATATTTTTTTTTAAAATTAAATTCAAATTAACATTTATTTCCTAATTGTACATTTTATTTAATAACTAATTGAACACATTTTTTATTGAGTAAGTACCTCAACACTTTGGCTAACTTACCGTCCATTGTCTTTACTACTTTTATAACTGTCCATTTAAAAGTCATTTATACATTTATCTGTCCACTTTCGTCCATTTATACTTAATTCCTATGACACAATTTTATCTTAATTCTTTAACAATCAAATACTGAGCTGAACACTTCAAGCTACATATTACTTAACTTATCTTCTAACAATACAATATACTTATAACTAACATTCAATCGACAATTCCTTAACAATTCTAACAATAAATCATGTTCTGGTATTTACAATTCCTTCCATAATTATTATTATTTTTTACATTTATTACAATTGGAATCCTTCCAATCATAAGTCTGATTCAATATTTATTTAACATATATTCTCTGATACCGTGTCTTTAAATCCCAGCCTATCCGAGTCATAGTATGTCTAGATTTGGTCAAATTGGTTATAACATTTCTCTTTCCCTTATTTCTGTTTATTCCTTGTTTATTATTTATCTCATATTTATTTTGCTTTTAGCTTCATCTAACTCTCAGTTCTAAGTTAGTATTTTTTCTCCCCTTCCAATCTCACATCCAGTTCAATTATTTTCTTATATCATTTCAGTTTATTTTGTATGAAGTTTAACATCTAATATTTTTAAAGGTCGCAATCTCATATCCTCTATTTGATCATATCTATAGCTCCTTCGATTACACTGTCCCTATATCAACGAATATAAATTTTGTTTTAATACTTATATATATCAACGCAGATTCTCCCTTACAATACGACGAAGTTTAAATACACAATTACCATATTTTTATTACAACGATGCTTTAATATTTATTATCATAAATTCATATTTCTTTTATAATATATAATATATACGACGAAGTTCCATTATTTATCAACGCAGATTCTCCATTACAATACGACGAAGTTTAAATACACAATTACCATATTTTTATTACAACGATGCTTCAATATTTATTAACATAGATTCATATTTATCTTTATTCATTATTCGATGAAGTTTCTAATAAATTATCGTAGATATAGTTACCATCCCTTAAAACTTATCTCCTGCTAACGTTTTCTTATACACATAGTCACCTAGAGTTTACTCATATTGCTTCCTTTAACTATATTTAATACCTCCCTTCCTATTTTATTTTTATTTTTTCAATATCCAGTTCTCCTGGATACATGTCATATTATTGCCTGTGTCTATTAATGCCTGTAAACTTGTTTCCTCTATTTAATTTCTATTCCTGGGTACATATTACTTAACTTTCCGACTGACTGTGGGCACCATTCTCTTTTCTTGTCCCCACGCCTGTCCTTGCCTTAACACCGTTTACATCTCCATTGTATCTCTCATCTGCTTCATAAGTTCTATTTTCTCTGTTATTCTCATATTTAAATTCCATCTCCCATTTTCCAAACTCGAGTTGTGTCTCCACATTCATTAACATATCCGTACCTCTGATAAATTTTCTCAATAAGCCTTGTACCACTAAGCCTTGAGACGGATATTTAACTCCTCCTATTTCTCCTATCACCATTTTCATTTGATTAATCTTTTCAATCTTCTTATTAGTTGCGGTTTGAATTGTTAAATTCTTTATTGGCAGTACCTCTATCTTTCCTACTTCATTTCTTAACCTTCCCTGCTCTCCTAATATTTTCTCCCTTACATCTTCAACTTTCCTAAAACGCTCATCTGTTATCTCTCTTTCCCCCTTCACCTTTAATTTTAACTCTCCTAACTCTTCTGTGTTTTTCTTTGTTATATTTTCTACTTTCTATATCTCTTTTTTATTAATTTCTACCACATCATCTATTATTTCTTTTGTTTCCTCAAAATTTTCCTTAATCTCCTCCTCTAATTCTCTATCTTTTTCCTCTATGTCTCTTCTCACATCCTCTATTTCAGTATTATCCTCTGTCCTCATATCCTCTATCATTTTCCTATTTTCCTCCCTTATTTCCTCTTTTATGGATTTCAAATCCTCCTTCATCCCTCTCATTTCGTCTCTATTTTCCTGTAATTTTTTGTTTATTTCCCTCATATCCTCACTGATATCTTTCATTACCCCTTTTATTTCATCTATCTTATCTAATTGTCTATTTAGATCCTCTCTCCCTTTTTCACTCATTTCCATGAGAGTTCTCATCATCTCCCTTAAATCTTCATTCTCATTATTTCCCCGTTTTTTTTGTTGGGTTTGCATAGGTGGTAGTCCCCTAGCTTCTTCTACCTCAATGTTTCCTATTGGCATATCTGTGCCTTCCAATTCTATTTCTTTCATTTCTAAAATTGTCCCTTTTTCCCGTTTTTTAAGCTCTATCTCCCCGCAAATTGTATAATTCCCTCTCATCAGACATATTTTTTCTTTTTTTAACTGTAAGTAACTTATTATACAAAATTAAACAATTTTTATATATACTATAAACCTAGCCTTGATTCTATTCAACTCAGTGTTTAATTTTACAAAATTTTTTCTAAATCTATTTCCAGTTCAAATGTTTTTCATATAAAAAGTTCTAAATTAATTTTATTTCAAAATCTCTCTAAATAAATTTTATCTCTTATTTTATCCAGCTCCCACGTTGTTGCGCCAATTATTACAATTTCTTCCCTGCCGCGATACAACGGGGTTTTATTATTAAATGAAAATAATTAATTTCTCTAGTTACAAATCACAAACTCCTGACTAATTTATTCTTTATTATTATTTTTCTAATAATCGTACCCCACGTTGGTGTGCCAAATGTAAAGTATTTATAATTTGCTTTACAATTTTTTTTTTACTATTAAATGTTTATTTTATTGATGATATCAAATTTCTAGTTAAAACACAAAAACTTACTCACGAACAATTCATAATTCTTTATTATCACAATTTCATCTCAACAGTTAAACAATACACAGAACAAAAATTTATAACTTAACAAGTTTTAACAAACTCGGTTTAACTCTTATTTCTTTTAATTTTATAGTTACACAATTTTAATACCCTTGGCTAATTTTACGATCTCTTACAATCTCGGGGTTTATAGTATGGGCTATATTTTTACTTCTTTTGTTAATTAAATAAATTTTGAAAAACAATATTAAATTTTGAAATTAGTTTTAATAAATATTTTCCCGATTGAAAAACTTTAATTTGGAATAAGCACAAAGGCGAAACTATTTGAACTGGATTATGATCTTATTACTATTAATCACAAGATATTCTAATGTACAATTTTAAACTTCCCTATTATCCTAAGAGTCCACTAAAGTTTATTTTTTTATATAGCGCTATGTACTTAACTTATCAAATAACGGCGAATGGCTGCTTGCTCACACGTAGAATTCCGTTGTCTTTAAATTTCACTTTTTACACACTTAAATTCGTTTTAGTTCTTTCAAATTATATTAACCCTGTACTATATCTTTTAATTCACTTAATCCTGTTAATCTGGCCAAGTTTCTTCACAAATCTGTATAATTTTGACGAAGTTTCTAATAAATAGAATTTTGACTGCACAGGGCAGATTCGCTACCTTACTCGGCGTCCCACGCCAGACCGACTCTAACTACGCGTCCTTACATTGTTTACAATCGTTTTTCACTTTTTCCTTCAAGTAATTACTTATGCCCTATTTTACTAATATTTACAATTTTGTTTAACATATAACTATTATTAGATTATCTTGTTTTAAATTTTATTTGATACAACAAATTTCTTTATGTATTTACAGTTCAAATATCTTATTTACTAATCTAGGCTTTTACCTAAATTTAGTTTCAATTTTAACCTAACCAATCTTTTAATGAATTTCTTTTTAAATTTTGTGTGAGTTATTTCTAATATATTCTTCCAATTCTTAAATAATATTATATAGCCCATTCTATAAATGTTACAATATATATATAGATTTTTTGGACTAGGAGACTAACAGACTTACCTTGGTAAGAGTCCACTCTGTAGTCTTGAAATAGAAACACATAAAAGCACTTAACCTATGATATATTTCAACCGCACAGTGGTCTTTGTCAATCAAAGAGAAAACACAAAAAGAAATATGAGAGAATGAAATAAAATTAATATAAGTTGTAATCACAGATTGTGTAGAAATCAGATGTCACAGATTAAAGATATATGTATTGTTTCCATAAGCATATGAGTGATTATAGTTTATATAAGTCTGTCAGGGGAAAAGAGATTGGAGACGTCTGATGAGGCTATAAATTAATTACCCTAGCATGGCTGTGTGGACTACAAAAATAAAGGCCTATGTGTAGGTTTTACTATTTTCATAAATTACTCACTACCTTTTTTTACTAGTTTTTTTACCTTTTTCAATAATTATATAATATCTGTTATTTCAAATTGTTCATTCTTACTCATCCATTGACTTGCTTCCATATCATCGTAATTTTCACAACCTGGAAGTTTCTTGATAAGAAATGTCAAATCTGTATCTTCTTGTGAATCAATAACACAGTCAACAGCTTCATTACGACTTAGGATTTTATTATATATACATATATATATATATATATATATATTGTAATATTTCTTTTATATATATATATATATATATATATATATATATATATATATATATATATATATATATATATATATATATATAATTTTATAATTTTGAATAATTTCTTTACAATAAAACAAAATTTAATAATACTAATCTTTATAAAATAATAAATTACTGGGCCCCAGTTAGAATTACAAAATAATTGTAACCCTAACAGTAAAATTTAGATTCCTATTACTTTTATTTTTTATTACTTACCATTTATAGTAATAAATAAAACACTTTCTTATAATTCGATTAATTTTTGTTTAATTTAGTTTTTTTAAATCTTATTCTAGTTACAATATTTTTTTTTTATACACGTTCTCTATTTCTAAATTTAGTTAAATATCACAAGACTCTTTCTTTCAGGTTATTCGGTGAGTGTTATGACAAATTAAAATTTAGCTTATGCAATTAATGTTGTAATAAATTTTATAAAAGAAAGGCTTAGGCCTAAATTTATTAATTTTGAATTTACAATATAATAATTTACAATCTTTCTTAAATTTAATTACTTATCTGCAGTTTAATGTTTTTGTCCAAATTTCTAGCCTTTTAAATTTATTTCTATAAACAAATCTTTCACCACTATTTTTTTTATGCTTGAATTCTTCCTTTAAATAAAAATTTTGGCCAACTAAGTTTTTTGCTTCCAATTCCAATGCAAGTTTCTCTAACAATGAATTTTTCTAATTTTGAAAATTTCTAGAGAAAAGAATAAAAAATTTTCCTTTGTTGAAACATCTGTTATTTAACCCACTGACTATTTGATCTTCATGTCCTTACCTGGACAGTTAAGTTTTATCCTCTATGCAATAATTTTTAGATTTTGTACACTTCTACATGTGGAAAACATCAGCTGTTTCATAATTATACTAGCTGCAATCTTGGTTTTAATATTTTATAATTTTTTTTTTTTAGGTTATGGCTCCATGGTTTACATTTTCTTTTTTTTCATCCATTTTTAATTTACTTCTATTAGATTCTGAATTATTGTTATTTATTACTTTTGTGTTTTTATGTAAAAACATTACAATATATATATATATATATATATATATATATATATATATATATATATATATATATATTGAAAACAATTTATTTATTTACATACGCTCACAAGAAACATGATATAACATTAACTTCACAATGTAAATTTTAAGTGGAGAATCCGTTGAATAGATGAATGGGCTTCCATTTTTTCACTAACATGCCTATTTGAGGTTGTATTTTATTAAGGGCACAAATCAAGTACAACATAAGTTTGTTCCTATGTTTTTTTTGCAACAAGTGCTGAAAATGTTTTTTCGCACAATTAGCTTCTTGAAAAAGGCAAGTCTAATCGACGAGCTGACTGAGATACACTTTTTTAAGTGTTTTATCCAAAATTAAGATTTGTCCATGCTTTGCTGTTGCCACATTGAACGGCAAACATTCGTTTTATGACACTTTTGTACCAATATTCTTTACAATCTGTCATGTTGATTTAATTTCAAATTTACAAAATTTGCACAGACTTTACTTATATTTATTTTATAAATGCATACATTTCATTTTAATTTTCTGTATGTCATGGTCAATAAAATTACCTATGTAAAAAAAATCTGATTTGTAGATTTAGTTTTAAATTTTGATAAATTGTGTACTTAAATTTTAACTAGATGAGAATTTATTTTACTATTTGCCAACTGGTCTCGCGCCCCCCCCCCTGACTTGCCTTCACGCCCCCCAGTTTGTGATCCAATGCTTTAGATGATTTTCCAGGTAACATGTTGGTATATTGTGATTCATCTATTGCCAAAGTCAGAGAAATATAGTTCTAGAAAATGTTTTTATTTTTTAAATTAATACAAAAATCACTTTAAAAAATTAACTTTGTGTACTGTACTAATATTCTTGAATTTTCTCTCAGGTGGAATTTCATCCGTACTATCCTCACCCTAAAGATTTGTATGCTATGTGTGTTAAACATAATATACTGCTTCAAGCCTACTCTTCTTTGGGTGGAAGTGGAAATAATAAATTGCTGGATAATATGGATGTTCAGAAATGTGCGAGTAAATGTAACGTAAGCCCTGCTCAAGTATTGCTCAGATGGGCTCTTCAGAAAGGTTATGGTAAGTCCTAGATATTGCAAGTTTTTTTGAAAATTGTTTAAATACTGGAGTTGAAGAAAATATACAATAGTGTTATCTACATTTTACAAAATCAAAATCAGAAATAAACTTGTATAGTTAACACTTGCTAATTTTAATTTTCTGTTTTACATCCATTGACTTGCTTCCATATCATCGTAATTTTCACAACCTGGAAGTTTCTTGAAATGTCAAATCTGTATCTTCTTGTGAATCAATAGCACAGTCAACAGCTTCATTATGACTCAGGATTTTATTCCACAACTTATTTAATGTTTGTTAGTTTATTTTGTTCCATGGTTTGACTATCCAGTACACACCTTTTTTATACATACATTCCAGAACACCCTGATCCATTGGCCAGATTAGAATTATAATATTTGCGAGTAGAAATAATATTAACGTCTTTTGGACTTTAAAAGATAGATTGCATTGTTTATTGTGTAAATGCTTATAGACAATGAAAGCTAATCTCTCCTAGAATAACAAAATGTGCAAGTCAGGCGATTTCAACCAGAGAAATTGAACAATTATTTTTAAATTAACACATGTAAACAAAAAATTTATTAAAAAAGATACAAGTCCAATAAAAAAAATCTATATTTTAAATAATAATCACACATTCAACAACATCTAGAAATCTGGCAACAGAAATTTAACCTTAAAGTAGAAAGTATTGTACTGAAGAGAAAGCAGGCAATTAGGTGAAATATTTATGTGCATTAGAAGAAAACTGAGTGTTAAAAGGCTTTAGAAAATAATTTACAATTCATATTTGATCAATATATGATGATTTTATGTACCAATTTGTGAGATTCTGATCATTCTATATATGACGAAGTTGTATGGAACCATTTTATGTGTTTCAAAATAAATTTATCTGATATGAAACTTTACGAATGGTTTCAGTTGGTTCTATATAGATTTTTGTAACTTATGTTTGATTTTCTGGTGAGGGTTGTATCAAAATAGTTATTTTTTTTTCTCTTCTATTACGAAATATCAAATAATTTTATAATATGTTGTACTTTTTTAGGGTATTTTATTTATTTAGACATATGTATGAAGCAGTTTGATTGGGATGCCTAAGACATTGTCAATCAAATTTCAAGGTGAGACAATTGAGGTACAAATGTATGGTAATTGATAAAGGTGACATTGCAATCCTACATAACACTTCACTTAATCTTGATATTTTCTTTGCATTTATTATCTGGTTTCATATCTTCCAGTTGTAGTTATAAACCAGTTGCTAGAACTATGATTGTAGTGCCTCTAGTGTCCATGATCTTCTCCTTTAAGATCAGCTGTTTATGTGAACCCTATTGCACAACATTTCATACAAAACAAATGTGTAAACAACATTCATAAAATCTAAACAATGTTAAAACATTTATGCCAAATAGAGCCAAAGGATGTTATAACCTCTTCATAAAACCTAATTACTAAATCATTAATGTCATTATAAAGTTGCCTGTACAAACAAGTTTTGCATTACTTTTAAAACCTGTTTTTCTATATCATTTATTAACCCAATGAGGATTAAATTATTAGTGTTTCATGTGGCTCAATGGAACCGAATTAATTCCAAATACATTGGTCATGGCAACTAAATTGTGTTGCACTAATTTATTATTTTTTATTTGATTATTTGTAATCATTATTAATTAAAAGGAACAATTATAAAATAAAATATGTAAAATAATAAAAAAATACATATGAAAAAATAAATAAGATGCTACTTATGGTAGTCATAGTGGTAGTGGCATAGTCCTTCCCACTCATCGCAGCCTCTAACATTTAACTGAAAGATGGAGTGATAAAAGATTTAGAGTAAGGCTTGTCACACACTGGATCTGTTCAGTTCAGTCAGCTCTGTTCCGGCAGATTTCCCACACATTACGTCCGTTTGGTCTGCTCAGTTTAGTCACTAAGTTTGAGCTCCAACATCCAGTGGACAACGAACACTGTCAATGTTCGCATGTAAATTCTTTGTGTCGGCTATTCCGTTTGTGCGATTATGAGTTCCAGCAGTAGGGACGAAAAAACTTCTGTAATATCATTGACACTAGCTGCAGAAGAGGATGATCAAGTATCAAGGAGAAAAAGAAAAATTTGGGTGCATAGTATTAATACCACACAGGATAGTGAGGCAGAGTATCCTCCTTCATTGTAATATTATAGTAATCCTTGTTTGACAGGTTGTACAACATTGAATATGTCTGTACTGCTGAAATAAGTTGTTCATCAAAACTCATCTTAAAAATAAATAAATCAACAATCTAATAATCTTAGCACTGGGAACATGTATCAGACCGCTCGAGCTCAGTTGCACAACAGTACTGACTATCTGTACTCTGCGCATGCGCAGCATCTTAGTCCTACAGTCGCTTCTGCAGAAATCGCTTGCTGACCGAAAAGTAGCTGAGACGGACGGACTGAACTGAACTAACGGAACGGATGCTGTGTGCTGTTCTACATTTGAATACATTGTTTCCGAATTTTGGCAGAAGCAAATGACCTGAGCGGACTGAACTGAACAGATCCAGTGAACAAGCCTAAGAAGTTAATCTTTAGTTAGTTATAAAGTTAGGAAGGCAATAAAAACCCAACTTTATGTGTCCTTTGATTCTAAGAACACACTGGGATCTCTGTAAATATCTATAGGTATTTATGTTCATTTTGTGACAGTTTTGAGAGGCAAAAATAATTCATTAGACATGATAAATGTGTTTATTTGAAGCATGGAGGCAATAAAATATTAACAAGGCTCAAATAGACTAAACAAACAAAAAAAACATAGGATATCGAGAAACCTTTGTCCCTATGTGAATACAAATGAACATTTTATAGTTCATATTTCATGTCAATAAGATTTTGCTGCAACTGATATTTGTATAATTTCAAGTCCTCGTGTACAAAAACTATAAGGAATACAGAGTATCTAAAACTTTAACTTGACCATCTGTTTTTTAAATACCAGAAATGGTCAGTCACAAGTTAAGTGGGAGACACACTGTAACATCTTGTGTAGATATAGTGAAAACTCATTTGGTTGAGTTGCTCGGGAATTATTTGGTCTGTTATAAGAAATGGTGTAGTATTTTTTGACCATCAATTATTGACCTCTCTGAATAGCAAACACCTCCAAACATGAACATTTGGCAAAGTATGGATGTCCACAGTTTAGAGGTTTTTATGTATTTTCCTACCATCGGTGTTGTTCCTGACTTGTAAATCTTATTGATACCTTCATGAATTATTATTTATAAATTTTGGAAAAAATGTTTCTATAAACATTACTATTTCCAGAAGTTAAGAAAGAGATAAAAAATAATGATAGGTTAATTAAGGTTCTGTTTATGCCATTTTTGTTTCTTTGTGTTTTTAATATATTTTTTTTATTGTAGCTATTATACCCAAATCAGTAACACCAGATAAGATAAAAATGAACGCAGAACTGGATTTTAAACTGGATGAAAATACCATGAACACAGTTTCTTCAATTTACAAAAAAGAATTCTGCTACAAGTTTGCTTGGGATCCAAGAACAGTCTTGTAAAGTAAAATATTTTCTTTTTTTCACTTGATTCCAAAGTTCAATGTGTATTTTTTTTTTAAATTGAATATAAATTTTGTTTGCTTGCTTTAAGAACACTAAATTTAGTTTAAATATTCTTTGTCCACACAAAATTACATCACATTATTTAGATAATGGCTAAACAAATAGACATTTCACAACAAACATTGATAATCCTTGAGCTACACTATAGTTCACCAAGAATGCAGCAATAAATAATTAAAAGTTTGAATTTTTGCTACCTTTATAAAACAAATATTAAAGAATATTTAACCCTTTGATTAGGGTTACAACATGTGCCTTCTCTAATATAATGGCCCCTGGGAGCAACATATTTTTGAAAAATTTGTATACTCTATCTTTTTTCTAATTTTTTTGTTGTAATCTTTCTCTAATATTTTAAATTATAGTTAATTTGTAAATATTGTTTTTTTTTTTATTTACTTATTTTCTCATATTCACCAAACTTTACCTTATGTGTACTGACAATTTCTTGCTAAAATTTTTGTAAAATACCGCACAAACTTTGAAACAATCTTTAAATACATGGGAAAAACCATAAACTTTAGACACAAAAGAATTTCTGCGTTATTCAATCACCTATTCATTGTAAAATATTGCACAAACTTCGAAACGATCTGTAAATACATGATAAACCCCATAGACTTTAGGCACAAAGCAATGGTGACTATGTGCTCTGTGTAGTATTTACTGTCCAGATTTTTGAAAATATTTAACCTAGAATACACTATAATACACAGGAAAACAAATCTTAAACGTACAGCAATACTAATCTGAGAAAAATGGTAGAATTTGCATATACTCCCACTGGTTGTTGCGTGTTCTCACGTACTGGTACATGAATGCTAATCAAAGGGTTAAATACAATACAGTAGACTCCAGGTGACTGGACCACCGGTTTATCAAACCAGCTATTTATTTGGACCAAAATTTTAAAAACAAATTCATGTGTATGTTATACACAAAATATTTGCCAGTTAGTTGGTCTAAAGAGCCATTTATTTGGTCCAGTGTTTTATTCTATTCTAATGAACACAGAAGTCAACTAAAGAGAAAAGTAAATTCACTAAATATTTCATTTGCACTGAAAAAAATTCATACTGAAGTGAGACAGCAGCTGTTGGTTGCCAAACCCACCTTTCTGCCCCTGAGGAACAACTCACAAACCTTTTTTTAAGATTTGCTTTCTTAATGTTACACAGCTGTATCTTGATACTGTTAGAATTGATTGATAGTTTGTTGTACACACACCAGGTGGTGATATTCACTAGTTTTATGTTAGACTCCATACAGTGATTGCTGTCTTTAGAAATACTCTACCTACACTAACTTTCTACTTTCTAAGCACATATTTTAGCATTAATTTTGCAACTTACAAATAAAATTGTTATATTTAGAATGTATGTTTTGGTATGTTACCAAAACATACATGGAAATGAGAAATAAAGAGGTTATCAAGAGTTTAGTAAAATACTTTACTCTTTATTTGCAAAAATTTTTTTAATAGGACCAGGAATTTAGTCAGACCAAATCATGACTGGTCCAATTACCTGAAATATCCATGAGAATTATACGGAAATTCAAGTATAAGAATACTTTGTTGATAATTTCTGTAAAATACAAGAAATCATTGTTCAGAGTTGAGAATAAAATAAAACTTTCATGTATTAAATTTGAAAAACACTATGTTGAAAATGTTTTTAGTGCAACAGGATTGCTTAAATATCACTGAATAATGAATGTTTGAATAATACTTTTTATTTAACGTAAATATGTCTAAAATAAAAGTTTGAGTGAATGCTTCACTAGAAAGCCTGTTAAACACTCATTTACTAACACTGATTTTTATATTGCTCCTTTTAAAGAAATTTTATGTTATATTCTTACAAATATTTTCACTGTTTCCATAAAAAAAAATCCCAAGCTTATTCATTTTGTTTTTATTTTCTTATAAATTGGAACATAAGAACTGTAATATTAATTATTAAATTAAATAATTAAAAGATTAAGATATTGCAAGAAATTTAACTTGTTAATTCAAAAGATTTTATATAATCTGAAAGCGCAGTTCGTTCTGAAATACTTATATATTTTTTAAAAGCCGCCAATGCAAAATAAATTTAAAAAGTAAGGTAATCAGTAAATAGCATTAAGTAATGTAGTGTATGGGTTATGATAAAACTACACAAAGAATAATAAATAACTACACCAAGATACAAGATTTAAGGTCTGAAGGAAGTAGCATGTTAAATAATTGTCAACTCAAAATATGAAAAAATTAAATTTACTAAAGCTTCAAACTACTGTCATAGTAGCAACCTAACACAGAGAATAAAAAAATGCGAATGATGTTACAATTCGAGTGAATTTAGTAGTTACCAACTATATTAATTAACACTTGAACCTTGTTGAAACATTCCTGTCTAGTGATATTTTGTATTGTTCGTTGTAAATTTTATAATTTATTTTATTCTTTTTAGTCATAAGAAAAATAAAATGACTAATTTTATATTCTATCTATATTTTTATTCCTGTTAAAAGTGTTATAAGTAGGTATATTATTTAGTATTTAGTAGTAGTATTTTTATGTGCTATTTAATGTATTTTTTTACTTGTGACAGTATTGTATTGAATAAATTTATATTTGGTGTATTTATTCATGTTATAACCATTTACAAATAAGTCTCTATAATCCTTTATAATAATTGATTTGATTTACATCATTTATTTTTCTCTGGTGTCATAGATTTGCAAGCAGTGTAGTAAATGTGAAAGAATTTGAACCTATTTTTTGTATTTTTGTATACCTAAAAAAATAATTATTCACTAAATATTGATAGAATAGTAAATAATACAGACATAGGTAAGGAAGAAGACAGTGTGATGATGTAACTTTCTTCATCTAAGACAAGGGCTCAAGATTGTTCTTATATTGGAAGAATAGAACTTTTTTTCCCAAATTGTTTGAATTCATCATTTTGCTCAAAAAGATTGCTCATATTTAACAATAACAAACAAAATTTAAATAAATTAATTTGATGACAATATATAAAAGTAGTGGAATAGATCACTCCACTGTTAAAGGAATTGCTGCTGGGTGATAATAAATCATTGAAAGGACTGATAGAATAAAGAGTGCTAGACTAATCCAAGAGTGAATTTGTGCAGTTTATACATAGCTCTGTGATAATGTTTCTTATTTTGTGTGTGTGTGTGTGTGTGTGTGTGTGTGTGTGTGTGTGTGTGTGTGTGTGTGTGTGTGTGTGTGTGTGTGTGTGGGCGCGCGCGCGTGCGTGCGTGTGTAAGTAAGTAGAACATAGAGAAATAACAAAGTTCAGTTATGTTTTTGAATTCTTCACGATTTTCAAGACATCAATGTTTTAAACTGAAAAGTAACTATAACTTTAAACTAGTTACTTTTTTGGTCAAGTTGCTCAAGTGAAGCTCTATACTTGACATATTAGAGGCAGTATGAAGAGGTTGTCATCGACAATTCTTGGTACCTTGATCTTGCTGTCGTTATGTATCCTAATACAATCATTTTCATAGAAGTCACATGAAAGGAGTTAAGAGCCTTTAACAGTTTAAACATGATTATCTGACAGTATTAACTGTTTATTTACCGCTATCATGGAATTAGTGTGTAAAATTAAATTTTTGTGTTTAAAGCTTTATTTAATGTTAAAAAATCTTACATGTACTGTACTTGAAGATTTTAAAAAAATATTCATTTTTTGGTGGTTTACATCTTTTTACAGGCAAAAAAAAAATTTTATATGTTTTGGGTTATGATAAAGTTGGAAAGATTCATCTGGGTGTGCAACAGGTTAGGTACACAAGTTTTATGTGCAACAACCATGTACCAAATGTCTAAAAAATAGATAACAAAACAGAATATAAAAACATTCATATCACACATGTGGATATAGCGAGTGTAATACATTCCAAGAATTCTTGTCAGACTCTATAAAGGGGTTTGTGTTGTATGTACAGATTCCATAAAGGCTGGTTGTATATCTATATTTATTTATTTATATATATATATATATATATCACTTTCACTATATGTACTTAAACAAGAATCTTGCTTGGTATTTATGCGAGTTAACTTTCAAAGATTGATAGTATCTTCATTCTCGAGCACCAAGTTGATTATGAATTTAAAATAACACTTTATGAATTAAAAATAAATTAATTTATTGTAATGCCATATTTTATGTTGTTATAGCAGTTGAAACAAAATAATGTATATATAATCAAGATGTAGATTATTTTTAACACAGTGATTATTCAGATTAAAGTGGTTGATTTCATTCTGTGACAAAATTAGTCATGTGAGCATTTAAGATTGAAAACAGAGAAACGAACAATTGAACTAATTATCATAGAATTGTGAATTTTAGTTTTAAATATTCTTGCCAAATCTTCAAACATTTGAGATAAATTTCAATTATTTTCACAACTTTAAAATTTCAAATTGTTTAGTATCATGTGAATTTATTGATAATAGTGCATACAAGTTTTGCCTAGAAAATTAATGACACTTGTAAACTACTTCTTATTTCTTTTGAAATACTTTTAATACTGTGTAACCTAATAACAGCTTAGGAAGTATCGCGACATTAATATTTTGTTTATCGGCAACTTATTTGCGTGTTGTGTATTATGGTTATTTTTTTTCATTTAAAATTTCCATTATTAATTTTAATGATGTTTAAACAAATTAATTTAAGGTTTTGTAAAATATAAAATCAACTAAGATGTTCTATGAAATGTAAAAATTATCATTTAGCAATAAAAATATTTGTTAGATTGAAACAAAATATAAAAATGAGTTAAAAATAACAGATTTCCAAAATGATATTTTCAGAAATAGTCTGATATAGACATATTTAAAAAAATTTAAATTGTTCTTGAATTTTTTATGTAATTTTCCTGTGATTTATTTTGAGTTAATTTATAAAAAGCCTCTGTATCAAAACAACAAACCTTTAGAAAACCATTGCAAATGAGACATGGGCATATGGTGACATTTTTTGAAGTTAAATCTCAAATATTACAGGAAATGGAAAAAATTCTTGCAAACAAAAAAAATTAGTTAAAATAAATCAGCCATTTAATTCATACTGTTTTTTTTTGTGTAATTTTAAGGTATAATAGAAGTTGATGAAAATGGTTACTGTGAAAAAGAAAGGAGTATTACATTGAAGTATGTCTGTAATCAATCAGTGAAACGACTCCATGAAAACCACCTACCAAGTATAAATTTCAATATGTAGATTTTTTTGAAAAAACATATTAGTAGTTACTTCACATTGTCTTAAAACTATAAATCTTTCACTAGGATTGATTTTATTCTGAAATTAAAAATAGAGTTAAATATTGGAAATTCTCAGTTGGAAAATTGTAGAGAATTAGCTGGTAAATTAGCAGTCTACTGAAGTTCTACATTTATTTTTAAAAATTAAAGAAACATTGAAACAATGTTTCTAAAGAGAAGACTATTTTGTTGTGGTGACACTGAAAATTGTAAGTTTTTTTGTAATATTATGATTAACTTTGGATGTCATATATCACAGTTTTCCAAAACAAGAACCATTAGACTCCCAGAAATGATAAGAGTATTCTTTTTCTTTCCAAGCAGCTTGTTACCCATCCAAATGAAAAACAGTCTTTATTTGTAATTTTAAAATAAAGAGTACTAGATATAATGTGATACCTAAAAGATTAGGATACAAGAAAATCTCATTGCATGAAAATGTTTAAAATAAGCTGTATGTTAATGTCACTGTTATTGATTTATTTCTCGTTTGACTGAGGAGCTATGAAGAATATTTTTTTCTTAATAACTGCAACAAATGGCAGGGTGTAAATATGTGGTAAAAAAACATAATATATTTTTATTAAAAATGCCAACTATCCTGTTTTAACTACCAGGACTACTACAATTGCTTGTTATTCCTTCAAAAATCCTCTAGAAGGATATTCTGTTGCTCAGTTCATCCTCCAACATTCTTACTTTGTAACTTTATACCATATTCATTAATAGTTTTAGACTAAGAAGTCTAATATAACCTTTCTTTTATATTATAGTTTTCAGTTTGTATTTGAAACTTGTTTGCTCTTTAACAGTTCATGAAGTCGATGTTTTAGCACTTTTAACATAATGTGTATGTTTTTAGAGTAACATTGTAATTGTAATTTTTGTAGATGTATTTTCCATAACTTGCCCCATTCTGTTTGTAAATATGTTCAACTGATCAATTTCTAAAAACCAAAGTATTAGTTTTCTGGCATTCAAGTAAAAGTGGCATTGTTTAAGTGATTAATAAGATTCACCGAACGTAATGGACTACAAAATTCAAGAATTCAAATAAAGTTAGAAAAATTCTTCAACCTTTGTTGACTGGACTCAAGTTTTTCAAATTGAAAGAGATTCTTCTGTTTCATGGATATATATTTTTTAATTAGGCCACCAAACTGTAATCTTATAGATATTTCAGATATTAAGGTGAAAACTGAGTTCTTTTTTTAGTTTGTCCTTGTCATATTCAGATTTCTTTTCTGTTTACAAGCAGGTTAATCTACTACTAATTTTAATGCTGAGATTCTACTCTTGTTCTCCTATGAATAATTTTTTCATGGATAAAGAATTGTTTTTTATTAATATTTCTGTTTCTTTCTTTGCAAGAACTTATGTTGTCTCATTCCTTTCTATTCCTTTATAGCGTGAAATTCACTAAGTGTGTATTGACTTTTCTAGTTTTTAGTTGTTCATTTGCTGGTGTTGCTCTTATAATTGGTGACTGAGTATCCCTGGCCACTATGGCTTGAATGAATAATTTTAATTTCACAAGAAAAACTACTTGGGTAGAGATTCTTCATATGGGTTGTAGTAAAAGTTGTGGATGACAGTTCAATTTTGTCTCCATGTGCACATTACAATAATAAATCAGAAATTTTCCGTGATGTAAATAACTTTGTTTTCTTTATATCTAAAAAATGGTTTAAATAGTAAATATATAAAAACTGATGTTTTTACCATTTTCTGACAAACACAAAAATACATGACACTAACAAATCACAACAACATATAAAAAAATAGGTTTCTTGTTCCGCAAACTAAAATACAAAGTAGCATTTGAAACATCCAACACAAACTGACCTAAAAACACCTGCACAGTACATAAACACAACAGAATTTATATAAAGTATACAAATTGTATATAGTATATGTGTATATATATATATATATATATATATATATATATATATATATATACAAATAAATAAAATTATTTACTTATTACACTTTTGCTATTACTTGCGATCAGACTTTTTGTTAACTAAAAGTTGTTAAATTGTTAACTTACACTTGGAGGAAACGTTTTCGTCTTACGACTTCTTCAGCCTCCAAGTGTATCGTAAGTTAACAATTTAACTACTTTTAGTTAAGAAAAAGTCTGGTCACAAGTAATAGCAAAAGTGTAATAAGTAATTAACAACCAGCTCGTCATGAACAGCAACAAGATTTTGAAAATTATTTATATATATATATATTTAAAGAACTATTGAATTGTAAATTCAATTATAATTCTTGTATTTGTATTTTGACTAGTTCTTTATTAATACACAAGAATACATATTGTGATATATATATATATATATATATATATATATATATATATATATATATATATATATATATATATATATAAGTATTTAAAAAATACTTAGTATTTTTGTATACTAAACAATTTTTTTTAAAAAATCAAATTTTTTTCATATTGTTGAAACTTATTCAAACTTATTTCACTGCTTTGAATAAAACAAAAATCTCCCAATGGATTATTTTTTCCCCGATTTGAATATGATGCGAGTCTGATCACTGGATACAATAGACTTTAATAGAAAAATAAATATTAGATCTCAAACAAATTTAAAAGAAAAAACTTCTCAAGATCCTGATTTTGAAATAGATAATTTTTTGGTTCTAAAGAACTTTTTTCAATAAAAATTAAAGTGTTTGGCTGAGGAAATAAAAATTCAGAACTGTTTTTCACACCGACCCTTTATTGTGTATATATTTTCACTTTTTTTAGATCCTAAAAATATCTTGAAGAAATTTAATTAATAATTATAAAAAGCCCCAGCACCCTTAAATGGCTGGTTTGCACCCTCCCCCCAAAGGATAGGTCTGTCTATCTTCATGAGTTAATCTCAGACTAGACAAAGATTAGTTGCTTGACATCATCCTTGAATTCAAATTATTCTTCTTGCACACCTAAGTGTATTGAGCAATGAATGTTTCTTCTTGAATGAATATTTTTTTGTCTTTGAAAAATTAATTTAAAATCAAATATTTCTTCTATCTATAAGTGATAATACTGTTTTTAACAGTGTCTTTATTAATGCTTATGATAATTTAATTTACACACAATAATTTAAAAGTAAATATAAATACTAATAGTTTTAGAATCTGTATTAAACATATCATTTTACCAACTTTAATAAAGTCTTGAATTTTGTAGTTCATTACATTCGGTGAAACTTAATCACTTTTACTTTAGTTTAGACTATCTGAACTTTAAATTTGTAAAAATTTCAAAAACGTTCTGTCTCAGTAAATTTTACAAAATTAAAGTCCAGATAGTCATAAACTAGTGTAAAAAGGGTTAATTAAAATTTGTTACATTATTCTGTTATTTAGGATTGATTGCTTCTTTATTAATCTCAGCTTAGGAAGTGGTATTTGCTATTAAAAAAATAACTAGTAGTAATTAGTGCTAGTTATTTTGGTGTTTCCTATAGGTTTTTTATATTAGGACGGTATATCCATTTCTTAAAAAACTAATACTAAAATTGTTTGTTTAAAAAAAGCATATAAAATTTTACTTATTGGATAAAACTGAGATCATAGGAAGAGTGTTTCAATATTTTATAACTACATTAATAACAGAGCTGTTTAATAGTTTCAGTAGATCATAATTTGATGTGATTAGTCGTTTTGAAAGCCCTGTGTGCTAAGAGTTTTGTTGTTAATTTAGTAATGTTATATGCTACAAAAGATATAGATCCAATGTTAGTCTAGTACAAATCTAAAAACACCATGCAATAAAATGTAGACAAGTTGTGGGACGGTAAACAAAACCACAAAGAAAGCAAGCTACAGTAAATTCCAAAATTAATCTTAACACAAGGAATTTTGTACTAAACGCTTTTAAATGTTTTAAAAAACTTGCCTATAGTAGCACTTACTTTGTTTGTTGAAGACGGCCGTTTCGGGAGATGTGTCCCATGTCAACTCAGACCGTTACGTTCTTAGTTGACAATGGGACACATCTCCCGAAACGGCCGTCCTCAACAAACAAAGTAAGTGCTAATATAGGCAAGTTTTTTAAAACATTTAAAAGTGTTTAGTGATTACTAGTAGCTCACGTGAAGACGGAATCAACAAATGTTAGGAATTTTTTGTCTATATTTATTTTAAATTCCTCTAAAACACTTGTAAATATTTGAGTTTCGCTCTGAGATGACAATGGGACACATCTCCCGAAACGGCTGTCCTCAACAAATATAAGTTAGTTCTACTATAGGCAAGTTTGTGAAATATTTACAAGTGTTTTAGTGGAAACTACTAGCTCACGTGAAGACGGAATCAACAAATATTTAAATTCCTTCTATTAGTTCATACTCTTTTGATATATATCTCGTATAAATTTTTAGTCATTATTAAATTTCATATGTATTCATCCAATCAAGTTCAATTACATTTTTTTAACCTATAATGGGTGACAATTGAGGTTAATGCAGTTGTTATCAAATATTTATTCAATCATTAAATTATAAATAATTGGAGGTCTATTTCAGATTTGAACTGAGTATCTTCATGTTTGAAGTCTAGCGCTTTGGCACTGTGTCAACTTCCCTATAGCTATAAATTTACTTCTCAGAAATGTATATGAATTTTTCTTTTGACCCCATCTGGTTGTAGTTGAAAGCTTTATTGCACAACCTTAAATTGTTACCATGGTTATCACACAATGTCATAAATAATGCTCTATGATTAAAAATGAATGTAAATAATAAAATAAACAAACGAACTGGATACAAAACCTTGCTTCGCAAACGGACAATGTGAAAAAAGCGAAAAGAAACTTCAACAACAACAGTGAAAGAAAAAGAAAGCTATAAAAAGTAACAAAAGAAGAATAATAGTCCAACACCATACATAGAAAAGAAAACAGAAAATTGCAAGGAAATTCACTTTCTACTTTGCCACTTAATATTGTTATTCTGACATATGTGTATACATATTTATAATTATAAAATAAAAATTTTATTTGTTGATTTAGGTAGGAATTGACTTTAAAAATTTGCTTATAATACTTGTTATGATGTGATTTCACTGCTAACCACATCCAGTCTGTAAGTCGTCTATACCAACTTACATGTAAAATTGTTCTTTGTTTCTGTACCAATTTTGTGACAAAATTAGTAGCGACCAATAGTGGTTTAACAAAGAGTCAGTTTTCATTATAAAATCATATTTTCTTGTTTGTGTATATTAATGTAATCTATTAGAAAAATATATTTAACTCCAAGAAACATTCAAAAAAACTTTCTTTGTAGACATACAAGTATGACACAACAAATATCTTCTGAATGTGACATTGCACTAAATGTAGTGAATGTTATTTTAAAAATTTCATAAAGCTAGCTCCTTTTTAGCATGAAGAAAAAGAAAATGTGGTCATAAAACAAACCACTGTGACACAGAATCAGTTACTAGATAGAAAAAGTAAAGTGAATCCAGAATTAAGAGCTGTAAACTTATCAAGAGCTAGTGGCCAATAAAAAAAAATTGCATGTGATAACTTATAGACAAAGATTTTGATGCTGGACAAAAAACTTATCAACTAGCTGAAATACAACTTTTGATATTTGGAAGATGCAAAACCATGGATTCATGTGGATTAAAGCACATGCTAACTGGATTGTTAAAGACTGAAAAAATACTGTTTTCCAATAAATCACATTTTATGACCATGGCTAAAGGATTTCATACCTTTCGAGGAGTAGCAGAAGATAAAATATTGCTGTGTCATATTCATCAATCAATTAAACATCCCAAGAAACAAATGTTTTGGGTTTCATATTTGAAAGCCTTTTTTCAGTAGTTTTGTTGGATAGTTTGTTAAAAAGCAATTGATTTAACAAAATTTCCAAGTCATAGTTTTTCCAGAACTTTAAAAAAAAATTTCTACATGGCAATGAAATGTTCCAACAGTAGAAATATTTTTGGAACAAGGAAAAATTCAAGTGTTTTAATTGTCCAGTTAATTCCCCAGACATAATCCCAATGGAAATATTTGGGCAATAGTGAAAGATCAACTCAAAAATTGGTAGTACTAAAACCCATATTTTCATTTTAGTAATAATATCTGTATGCTTTTGTGACGATCAAATTTTAAAATGTATAGTATACTAATTAATCAACGTCAATTCATATATATGAAACGATACAGAATAAAGGAGGTAATATTATTTACTGAATATGTTCATAAATTCTGTGTATAAATATTTTGTTTCAAGTAAAGTTACTTTGTCTTAAATCACATCTGTGTTTGGATTATTTTGCACACTACTGTAAAAGGGCATTCAACAGGTTCAGTAACATAAATACCAGGATGACAAAAAATAAATAGGAAGGAAATTTGTCTAAGAAACCGGTTCATTAAATGGATAGGTGTGTTATGTTATAAAATCAGTTATTTGTTAAAACTACACTACAAATGTCTATAACCATTGAATGCATTTCTGTTTAAAGTCACCAACTTATACCTACAGGATTTAACACGTTCAGCACGGCTAGCGTTCCGGCACACTCTGGGTTCTCGTACGAGGCACAGAGAGCATGCAGGTGCGCTCCTAGCTTATTATCTTAGAAATGGCGAGCTCACCCCAGGCTAATTGAAACTTCTCTAGTGTTGATATGTGTTTGTATAAAGGTTTGATTTTTATGTCAGTGCTTCAGAAGAGTTTGGAGAACATTGTGCCTGAGTCGTTTTTAATTCCGACCATCCCAAGTTAACTTTTGATGCTTCAACTGAAACAATGCTTCAGGGAGTTTTATGAAAAGATTTAATTTGGTTTACTTTTATATTTTAATGTTTTTTTTTAGTTTGAACCACTTAGCACAGCAAAATATCCGGTAAAAACAACGTTCATAAAAATAAACTAAGCTTTCTGAAATAACGCAAGAATAAACGTTAACTGTCCTATTAGAGTGAATGAACCAACTCGAGCTGGGAACAGGCTATTGTAAATATGAGTCATTGACATAATGCTTGGATGCCCGGACACCTAATGTGTCAACATAAGATTGTAGTAAACAAATGTCAGCTAATCTCGGCTATAAATAGTCTTGGACGTGACATATGTATTATCTATGTCTCCTTTTACATTATCGATCTCTATGGCTTTGTGAAACACATGGCACAAACAGAAACAAACATACCGAGTTAAACGTTGAGTGGTTATTTTAGTATGTAGTATATTTTAGTAGTAGGGTCTTTAGTTTTGTATGTAAATTATCTTTTTTTTCTCTGTCTTTTTTATTGTGTTTTATTATTTGTCATACAGTAATTTATCATTTGTTTTTCTTTTTTTTTAATTGTGACCCGATAAATAAAACTATATTTCAGTATCTAAAACACTGTTCTGATGTCCCCAATAAACATGTATATGTTAGAAATAAAATTATTGAGATGAAAACAATAATTAGATGCTATGACAAGCTATGCAACCCACGTAGCGTTCCACTGCCGTCAGAGATGGAAGTTAACGAAAAACAGACAGTAGTTTGATGAGATCACCAATATCGCCGCCGTGCTGAAAGTTTTAAGCATATCAATATATCCCATGGTTAGTTTACTAAAATATTCCAGAGGAGTTTTACAGAAGTTTACTTTTGTGGCATTTATCATTTGTGTCAGAGGTACTGAACCTGTTTGACATCCTGTTATGAGTTATTTGTTTTCGTAAATTAATTATAAACTATTACATATTGTCAAATTTGTTTTGTAAATAAAGTACTTTAAATATTTGAAACTCTCTTTCTACACTTTCCTTCTATACTGGTAGCTATTCCCTAACAGCCCAAAATAATACTGCCTCGCTTAATTATTTTATACTTCAAGTATATAAAGTAGGAGTTTGTTTTGCTTAATTAATGAAAATTTCATAGGATGTAATGGATTTTTCTAAAACTGCTCTTTCTTAAATATAATTGCTCACTATTCCCTTTCTAATTATTAAAAAAGAAAATTTTTCATGAAATTTAATATCCTATTGTAAATTAATATTAATTTCAAATAATGTTTAAATACTTAATTATTCATATTGATTTTGGGTTTCTTAGACCAATTAGAAGGATATGCTATCTTTTTGAGTCAATTTTATATAATTATTTTTTGTTAAAAAACTCTTTATTGGAAAAGAAGATTTGATATTGAAATGTTTTATAGTTCAGCTCTAAAAGTAATTACACTAAGAATATAAATGAATAAAATTTATTTTCTTTCTTAACTTATTCTTTTACACATTTATGTATACCATTTCATTACTATTAACATGAACAATATCACTTGCCTCTGAATTGTCTAAAGATAAAAGATTACTAACTTTTTTCCCTTTGAAAAAACCTTGTTTGACTTCTGTCCCTTTATAAGCCCTATTATTTGGGTTGAGGGAGTTACTTCGTTTTCTATGTTGTTCTTGATCGAGATTCTGTAAATCTTCTTTATTATGTTTTGTAGGTGAATCAGTTGGGTAAATATTTGGATTAAAGGATCCTAATCTTTTATCTATATAAGCTTTCACATAGTTAAGTATATAATCACGTTTATCTTTTTCATCATTCTTATTAAATTTTATATTGTTTTGGAATTTATTATCACTCTGACTTGCAGGTTGGGATGTACTTTTTGCTTTTTCATTTGCTGTGTAAGCACTCATGTAACTCATAATAGACTTTAAACCTTCTTCAGCTTCTTTTGTATTTTGTGATGTCCGATCTGTATTAATGTGTTGACTGTATTGTTCATTTATAGGATTTTCTAATTGGTTGCTATTAATTCTATCCTTACAGCACACAAATTTTTGTTGATTGTCACCATTGTTATGTTTGTTAGTACTTCCACTACAATCTTCAGCCAATTGTTGTTTACAAAATTCAAAAACCGTTTTAAGATCAATACGTAATGAATTTGTATCCTTCGCTTTAGTTGCTAAATGTATTTTACAATATTTGAAAAATTCTTCCAAATCTACTGATTTTTCATTATCTGTTGGTATATTATATTGTGTTGGTTCATTTCCCAAGTTATTATTTTTGGTATGTGTACATAAACTTTTCCATTGAGGCATGGATCCACACAATCCTCTACAACAGTTATACCAATAATTATGTGTTTCAATATTTGTTTGGCTTTTGCCATTAGAACAAGGAAAGTTGCTGCAGAAATGATGTATATTACTACACATTCTGTTGACATAGTTGTCTCTCATACAGTTACAGATTTTATTTTGACATCTATTTTCAAGAAATGAACCAAAACTATTGCAACAAATATCACACCTTTCGTTGTTTATACTTCGTTTTCTGCGTAATTGTATTTGCTTTTGTATAGGAGTGCAGTAAATTCTTAATCCATCTGTACTGCAAATACAGGATTCATGGTTTTCTTTCCATTTCTTGTTTGGAGGACAAATTCTCTGTAACGGTTAAATAGTTGGTTATTTACACTAAGGCTATGAATATTTCATTAACTAAAATTGTGTTTAATCTAGTGATTACGTGATCAACAAATGAATCATTTACTTTTGAAGTATGACATCTGAAATGAATTGTGAATCATTTGTTAACCAAATTTATCCTTTGAACATGTTGAATTGATATCCCATCATGAATTTAAAATATGCAGTTTTATAAGCAGGTTACAGGATCATAGGCATGTTATTCAAGTTAGTAAATCAAACAGCACAATTTGAAACTCTCTGAGAATAATTTAATCTGTAGTTTTATAATTAATTATGTCATATGTTTTCTATTCTTTTCATTATCTAATGTTTGGATAATTTGCATTACAAAAATTGTTTTGCAAAAAAAACATCAAGATTGGTCTAAGAAGAATGTTGAATGTTGGAAATGGAAGAAATAATCTTCTATGGATCAACTTCTTTTTATCAAACTGTGTTGGTTCTTTCTTGAGAACTGAATGTTTTGATCTGTTTCAGTAATAAAATAAAAGCTGGAATATAAGTAATAGGTTTTGTCAACTATCTTTTTATCATACCTAATCTTAGGTATGAAATATTATATTTCATTCTTGAATTATCTTTTTAAAATTTTGTGTGGTTTCTTATATTGCCCAAAGCTACAGAAGAATAGTATAAAACACATCAAGAGTGTTGTATTTCTTTGAATACTTGTCTATCTATAACATATTCATTAAGGTGGAAAAACTCGTGTTTATAACTTTGATATTTATTTGAAGCTGTTTCTAACAATTTTTAAAACTATTTTCAAAATGTGTTTCAGGGTGTTGTTTTTATTAGTTATTTATAATTGATTTTTACTTTTGTCAAGTAGTTTATTAACTATCTTGTCAAGTATTCTGTTACGGAGGCACAAATAACTATTACAACTGCCTAAAAAAATGTATTTTAATGTTTTTTGAGCAAACAAGATTTTTAAAGGAATGTGATACGAAAATTCACTTTTTTCAAATTTGTGTGTTCAAAGTACACAATAGATTGGAAATTCAGAGGTAAAAAATTTTATATGCTTACATTATTACTGTGCAGGTTTTGTTGTCATTCTTGCTCTTTCATCCATATATGTTTTCATGTGATTAAAAAAAGAGTTAATTCCATGAATGACATGGTTTGGTGGTATCGGTCCAAAATTAGCATATGTGTTATGTGGTTGATTAGCATTTACAGCTTGTGTACTGGCCATGTTGTTTATATTCTGATTTTCTTGGATTGTTGGACTTGTCTGCGGAAAATTAGTGGTATGAATATTTGTATTAGGTGTTTGATATTTCCTGTCAAAGCAAGTTTTCAGTAAGTCAAAAATATTCTTAAAATTTTCATCATGATTTTTCTCAAAAAATGTACGTAAGAATGGATTGTGTGTTTGTGTTGAAGGAGTTGATGTACTCATTTCTTTTTTAATTTCAGGGAAAGCGCCCATGAAGCGAAACATGCATCTCATTTGATCCTGAAAGTGGTCTTGTGCTCTTTGCGCTGTATTAGCATGCCCATTGGGTTGTTGATTAACATTTGCTGTGTGTTGTGGACTGCCCATGTTGTTTTGATTGATACTTTGAGTGGATTGTGTACTGTCCATGTTTTTATTCTGATCCTCTTGACTCTTGATGGTTGTAGGAGCTTCTGTTTTATACTGAGGTGTACTAAATCCTGGGCGATGAACTCTCATTATTTTAATTGATTGAATGTAATTAGAAAACATTCTCAATCTTTCCTGTAAATGGCTATCAATAAAACTGTAAGGGTATACAAACTGATTATATCTTACAGTAGTGGGTTTTTCTGTAGTGGGTTTTTCTGTAGTAGGTGTTTGAGTAGTAGGTTTTTCACTGCCAGAGAAAGATTTCATTAAAACATACATACATTTAACGCCTGTTTCAATGTCTTCATCATCTAATTCATATTCATCTTCTTCATCTTCATCTTTGTTTTTTTGTTTCTGTTTTAAGTCACTATTACTTTCATTAAGTTTTTGTTTACAAAAGTCATAAATAACTTTAAGGTCAACTTGTTCCGGTTGTGCATTGTTTTCAGTTTTCACGGTTGCATGTGTTTTACAATACTGTAAGAAATCGTTTGAATTCATTGTGTTTTGTTTAGTTGGTGGTTGGTTGGTAGTTTGCATTTGTTGATTTGTGTGATTATGTGTACAGAAACATTTCCAATCAGGCGTAGATCCACACAAACCCTCACAACAGTTATCACAACAGGTTTTTGCATGGTTAATGTTATGCTTATTCCCACTAAAACAGGTAATGCAGTTAAAGAAATCATCTATGGTCTTTTCCAGGGGGTCACATAAATTTATATTGAAATTCATATTATCTGGTCCACAAGATCCAGTGTTTTGGCTACTGTTACTACTGCAACTGTGGCCATTGCCAGCTACACTTCGTTTTCTGCGTAATTGTGAGTTTTCTAGAGGAGAACAGTAAACTCTTAATCCGTCTGAACTACAAGTACAGGATTCATCATTTTCTTGCCAGTTCTTGTTTGGTGAGCATATTCTCTGTAAAGTTTAAATAGTCAATTATGATTACTTAGTTAGTAGTTAAATTAACAGATGAAAAATATTTCATTAAATACAATTAATTGTTAACCTAGTGTCTGAGTACCCAACAAATAATGCATTTAAAAATTTGTTTGTGCAATTTGGATCAGATGAGTCTATATTTATATACAAACTATACTTATTTATAATTGTTTTTAAATGTATGACCTACTGTTATAATCATTTCTTTCAGAACAAACCTTAAGCAACAGTTTAATTTTTCTACTTTTCTTAGTTTAACATTCAATGAATGATGTTTTTCAGATGACCTCTATTCTTAACCCTCATTTAACCTCATGTCGGAAAAATATGTAACTAACATCATGCAACTGAGAGACGTCATTATAAAACTAGCGTGTAAATGATACAAAATACTGTTCAATGATCTTTTAATGCACTACAATACTAATGCACATTATATTTAACTCATTTGTAACAAAATATAAGTTTGAATAATTTCTCATAAAAACACATATAGGTATATCATAATTAATGACGTTAATAATGGTTTCACTGAAAATATTATTTTTTATATACAACTGAACGTCGCTATTTTTTTTAAGCAGTTTTTACAAATTTTTATGGCACACTCGAGACATATGGCCACTCAACATTGCTGATGTGGGTATTTTGTTCTTCTTCTCAACTGGGGAGGGGACATATTAAACCTGTTTTTCGTGTTTCAAAATATTCTGGAACATCTTTTGGGACATCTTCGATCTTCAGTATTCTCTTTATAGAAAATGATAGTTCACAGTATAGGTTTGTTGAACTTTCCATTCTCATAGACATGTAGCGATGAATCAAACTGTTTGCCAAAGTTTTCATAAACTCAAAACCAGTTGTTTGTTCAACACCTCTGTAGCTTTGGTGAAGAATATATGCATTTACACTACATGAAATATCAATGTGTTAAAAAAATTACCGTGGGCCAATGCCAGGTTCTTCGACTTGTTGTGAAGTTGGCACACTTCTGATCCACACCATCAACTCCCCCTTTTGTCATGTTTTGGAAAGATATTATTATTCCAGGCTTCCTTGATTCATCAACAATATCAGGTGTGTGATGCATTGATAAAATTGAAATCACAGGTTTCGATTTCTTTGAAACATATGAAAGAAGGGTAAGTACTTCAGTATATCCATATAGAGAAGATTTTTCTTCCCAATGTTTGAGTGGTTGAAACTGACTTGGTATCTCTATCTTATTCTTCTTTAGAGTGCCAACATAGGTAAGATCTCTTTTGAGAAGTTCCTGTACAACTTCAATCAAACTAAACCAATTGTCGGCTGTAATATTATGCAATTGGCTTTACCAATTTTATCACTGCTTGGGAAGGAATGGGAGGTTTCTTTTCCTCATCAGATAATATTTTACTGTCAGATCCTTTTCCACATCAAATGCATCCATTATAAACATAATGTGCCCTTGCGTCTGCCATGCATTAAACCCTTTAAGCCGTACTAGCTCAGAATCAGAATCGTGATTGCTATGGACGATGTGATCTTCATTTTCATCGCTATCATAAGGATCTTTATCTGCTTCTGAAGGAGGCTCCTGTAATACTTCAAAAACCATTTTTTCCAGTTCATGTTCAAAATATTGTCCACAAATATTCACCTTTTTCACACCGGGTCTACCAGATGATGGGCCAGGTAGATTGTTATCAATTACGTCCATTTTGTATAGACAAAAATGTTGTTATACTATGACTAACCCTAAATAATAATGCACAAGTAAATAGAGAACACAATAAAAATGACAAAAAAAATGTTACTCAACTAACATCATGCCTCTCACAGACGTAACGTGTTACAAATATGTCACTGGAAAGAACAAAATAAACACTTTACCAGCACAAAGAACTCTGCTTGACTGAAATGTAGTGGGGAGTGGCAATACCTCTTAACAGCTATAAGGGGTGATAGGAAGGTCTTTAATTTCACGGGCGTCTCACAGACGTACGAGGTCAGTTAAAGGTTAAGACCTTGATTTGTACTCTTAGTTCAGTGTGTTCAGTATGAATTAACTAAATGTTTACTGATAAATTTAAAAAGATCTACAAATTGGGTCCAAACAATAGTATATATAACACCACCGGGCGCATCTTATTCAAAATTATTATTTTTGCAAAAAATATTTCAGTTTTGCTTCTAAAAATACTTGGACAAAATATTCAATTAAAAATAGTATTTACATTTTACAATACAAAGTCTCAGAAAAAATACACTTTAACCAAATAAATGTTTTGCGGCTACAATCAATTTGGAAACTTCCTGTTCAATAAAATGAATGTGCTACAGAGTAGGAGACAGCACATATTTTTATAAATGCTAGTTATTCACTAATAGCTGTAATAAAGCGGATTTTATTTCTTTACATAACAATTTGTGCCACAGATCAGTAGACATATAACATATCTGTTTCAATGAAGAGGTAAATTTCTAAAATCAACATAGAAAATTTGCAAGTTTTCATAAAGCCATCAGTTGAAATTAAGTTGATTGTTAAACCAGAAAAGGTGAGAGGTTGTACTAAGTTCAAGCCATTAATCCCTTGGAATTACACACATAAATAATAAAGAGTTAAATCCCCATTAGTTATAAATTATTGATAGAAGGCTAATAAAATCCTGTAATCTAAATTAATTTCTAGTACTTGGGGAAAACCACATTCTTGAATAAATCAAAGCTTCTGAATTTCTAGAGACAATATTTAAAAAAACTTAAATTCATATAAGTATGAGAATAAACATTAAAAATATACAATTTGTGTATTTAAAAATAAAAATTTGTTTCAGATAGTATAAAACTGAAACCCAGATTGGTACACCAGAGGATATGATAGAAAGACTTTTAGATATGTTGGTAAATAATTGATTTCCTGTAAAAAAAAGTATCAACCAGGTCTTGTGTATTTATTCACTACCAAGTCAATGTCTTTTATTTTGTAAACAATGCAATGACATTTGCATAGTAAGGGAAATAAGTTATGCTAAAATACAGGTTGACTATTCGAAAGACTTTGAAAAAAACTTGAAAAGAATTCAAGTGTGTAAGAGACAGAAATTTTATTTAAAGCTACAATGCCATGAGGAAAAACTCCAAGTCAAACCTGGGCTTCCAGGTTGGGAAGCTCTGTGCTGTACAACTCGGTTACCGATTAATAGGAAGAAACAAAGTGTAAAAGATATTACAAATTAAACACCGGTATGATTTCACAAAAGGCATTGCTCCAGCTATTTAAAATGACAAATATTTTAACCAGGTATTGAAATATTGTTAAAACTCAAAACAATCAAAGATTTTAGTCAATTCTTATTGAAACTGATATTGCAATATCAAGTTAAAATACAGATAAAAATATATAAGAAAGATATTTAGACTAATTAGAAATAATAATTTTTTATTCAACAATTGAATAATCTATCTCCAACTATGAAAATAATGAATTATAGAAAGTGCAAGCCATTATGAATTTAAAAAATGAAAGAAATGAGTTATCAAATTAAAAAGAATATACAGTGATAAAAGTTAATCTTGAAAAGAGATCTGAAATAAGTCAAATCTTTAAAAATCTAAATAACAATTTAAACTAAAAACACTTATATTAATTGATTCCATCTTCACGTGAGCTACTAGTTTTCACTAAAACACTTGGAAATATTTACAAACTTGTCTATCGTAGCACTTACTTATATTTTTTGAGGACACCCGTTTCGGGAGATGTGTCCCATTGTCAATTCAGACCGTAACTCTGTTAACTCAGACCTCTGACAACAAATAAGTCCTCAACAAATATAAGTAAGTGCTACTATAGGCAAGTTTGTAAATATTTACAAGTGTTTTAGTGAAAACTAGTAGCTCATGTTGAAAATGGCCATCCTCAACAATTATAAAAGTAAGTGATACTATAGGCAAGTGCTTTTAGTTAAAAACTAGTAGCTCATGTGAAGATGGAATCAATTAATATAACAATTTTAACCTTTAAAAGGCTTCCGAGAATTAAAAAATCACTGAAGATGATGTTGAGCTCTGGAAGACATGGCAGTAATATATTGGGAAGGATAAATACCACCTTAGATATTTGGGATAAATTATAACTTATTTAAAGAGATATTTAAATTTCCTTAATTACTCATACCTTTTATAAAGCTATACTAATAATGGTTGACTAACTCATTGCATCTTGTCTTGAGCCCATAATACCCTCTGATTATTCTAAAAATAAAAGATGAAGTAAAATCTAAAATAATAAATATTTAAAATAAATAAAGACAGAAAGTGTTGCTTTTTAAAAAAATATAAGTAGGTGCTTTGAAAAAATTGCGAAATAATTCCTGTCTAATATAAAGTGTGATCTACATGAAACGGGAATTACTTGTTTAAGAGAACAATTGAGCATCCTGTAGATTTTCTGATAAACTTAATATTTACTAATTTTTTTACCCTATTAATTTTATTGCCATTTTTATAAAAAATTATATAAATCACCTACAGCATAACTTTAACAGTGAAATATTGTTCCTCATTTCATTGGAGAAGTTGCACTTATGTTTCGTAACACTGATGATTCATTTCCATTAAAATATTTTAAAAAGAAATTTAACTATTAGTCTGCATATATGTTCATTAAAATATGTTCAGTGTGTTTAGTTTAAAATTATTAAATTGTGTTTTGTCACTTTAAAGTTAAAATTAGTTCCAATAATCATATGAAGTGTTTTAGAAAAACATCTTTTATAATGTATCTAGTCATATTTATATTATTGTATTTATATTATAACTTTTGAAAGTTTATTATTAGTAAAAGGAAAGTAACCTCATTTCTTGCATAGTAGAAGAAGTATTGGGTTAGTGCTAGTATTTTTATCTCAGTACACTTCAGTGTTCCTTCAGTTCACTTCTAGCTCTGTGAAAGGACATCATACCGTCACCTATCTTCCAGTTATAACTTTAAAACATAATAGGCACCACAGAAAATCAACCCAAATATGAAGAAATCTGCTATATGATTTTTAATGGCAAAACTCACTCTACATGTGAAAGTCATTGTCAAATGTACGCAGTTTATGGCCTAAACTTTATTATTGGTAAAATATGATTTATTAAAAACTAAAGAACAAACATTTACTAAAAAGTAAAGTCAGCTATTATTAGTGACAACTTCTAAGCTAGATTTGATTAAAAGGTTAATGAAAACCATAAGTTTATAAGTCTAAAATTCCAGAACAACTTTGCGAGCTTGCTCAGAGCCCATTCTATGAGATTGATGGAGAAGAACTAGGTTATCAAAACTTTTGTAGTAGGTAGAGTTTGGATATGATTTCTATGTATAGATGGAAGATTTGTATGCAAAGTGTATTTTAAAAAATAGTATAGCATTACGAGAAATGAATTTTTTTGGATGTATAAAGAAAATATGTACCGTACTTAAAGTTACACATAATAAAACACATGCATGTATACCAAGTGACTTATTATTTCAAATCGAAGGTTTCATTCTGGGCGGCTTTTGCAAGTCTATCGAATTTGGAAAAGTACAATACTAAGCATGCAATGAAATTGAACCAATTTGTAGGATAGTTATAAATATTTTTTTTTAATCAACAAAGTGGTTCTACCGGAACCAAAATAGCAGTTGAAACCAAAATAAACTTAATGTATATTTTAATAAAATGTTTGATGTGATACAAACTTGTTAACTTTATTCAATCGTATGTCAGTCCCAAGGTTTTTTGAAAGAAAAAAGCCTTAAAAATGTATTTATTTTGAAGTTTACTCTCAACTTAGAAAACTCTTTCTTAAATATTTGTTCTAAAAAAGAAAATTTTAGAAATTGTTTTATGTTCTTCAGATACATGGTGTGCTGTGTTTTTTAAGTTTACTTTCAAGATTTTACAAATATATAAAATTTGATTTTGATTTTTAGATTCTATTTAAGAATTTCAGCACTGTTTTTGGTTTCCAAAGAGAAACATCGACAGTGCTGAAGAGAAGCAGAAGCTAGAATCAACTGAATGATGAGCATTTAGAGATATCACTTCACAAGGAACAACCAACATAAAAGCAGTAATTGGAAGATGTAAAACAAGTAATGCTGAGTATTAGATTAAACTGATGTAAGATAATTTTTTAAAATATTTTTAACAAGAACATACTAAGCAAGACTTTTATATATGAATAGAAGCTAAAGACTGGTTGAAAAATATAATTTGAAATATACATTCAAAGACAAAATGTTTTTTAAGAACAGTAGGACCATTTTTTGTGTGTATTACCTTTAGATAACACATTCCTGAATCACTGATTATTAAAAGGTATTCCTAACCTATACATTCGCAATAACTACTACAGATGATTTTCATTAGAAAAAAATTAATATAAGAATGAAGTAAAATAAATGACTTATGATGCAACTATTTGTAGAGTTGATACAGATAAATTCATTCGTTAATTTGAAATAATTTGTTTTATCTAATGGAATTTTATTAATTATCTCTTTGTTTTCTGCACAAGTCAAGTGTTTCCTGTAACATCCTGTAAATGAGCTTAAAATGATTATTCCCCATTTCTTGCTTCAATCCTTGAAACAATACCTAAGTTACCTAGTCAAAGTTTGATATATTCAGTCATTTAATTATCAACAAAAGGCTAACTATAATTTTTTTTTTTTTTTTAAGATCAAGCTAATTGAAAACTGAAACGAGAAACATGTTCAGATTCACACACAAAATATAAATAGTAGTAGTATTTAAGGATTTTCGTATCAGATAAAGTAAAGGAAAATGATCCATCCATCTATTCATATAAATACTCAAATGTAAAATGTTTAAAATTGTAAATATGACAGAAAGTTAAGTTCTAGTCAAACAATTTTTAATATATTGAAAATAGGTAACAATACCTAAGTTACCTAGTCAAAGTTTGATATATTCATTCATTTAATTATCAACAAAAGGCTAACTATAATTTTTTTTTTTTTTAAGATCAAGCTAATTGAAAACTGAAAAGAGAAACATGTTCAGATTCACACACAAAATATAAATAGTAGTAGTATTTAAGGATTTTCGTATCAGATAAAGTAAAGGAAAATGATCCATCCATCTATTCATATAAATACTCAAATGTAAAATGTTTAAAATTGTAAATATGACAGAAAGTTAAGTTCTAGTCAAACAATTTTTAATATATTGAAAATAGGTACATGTACATTTGACACATGTACATTAATAAATTTTTATCAATTATAGTTCTTTAGGTACAAACCCGATTAGAATTGTATGCATTTTCTCGTTTGATTCTTGAGAAAAGTTTATGATGAGTTTTACATCCTTCATCTTTGCATTCCTTGCTGTCATGTTTCGAAGGCTTACAGTTTCCTGAAACAATGACATTTATATTAAACTTTGGTAATTTTATTTATGGGAGATTAAAATTTTAGATTAAGTAAATATATACTGGCTTCACCTGCCACAGCTTCATCTGCAAATTTTTAAATAGAAAATAATATCAATGGTTTCTAACACAAAGCTATTTAATCACATATTTATATTTTCAAGGGATCAGTCTTCATTGAAATTTGTACTTACAGATCATGTTAAAAATATTTATATATTTATATCTTTATATTTTTATAATTAAGTTACAAAATTAAGATTATAGTGCTTCTTGTAATAATCTTCAATTCACCTACTAAATCATAAGTAATAACTGCGTAACTGAATGGAAACTTTTATCTTACTTGCTGGTGAGTTTTTAAACAATCGTTTCATTTACTTGCTGATGTGTTTCAAAGCGGAGCGGGTTAGCTTCATCATTGAAACAATTGATTTGAAATGAGTCAGCAAATAAGTTGAAGTTTTCATTCAGTTATGCAATAATTACATATGATTAGAATTATAATTTAATACTTTTCAGTTTTTGTATTCATTAAAATTTTTCTAATTATTTTGTTAGTACACCTAAACCTTGTGAAACAGACATATTCTCGAAATTTAAGTTTCTTCTACAATATTTTTGATTGTTGATCAGTATGTCACCAAGTCAGTTATCAGGACATTCTATTTTATATAGAGAGGAAAATATAAAGAAAGCATAAAGTTTTCTAAACAATATTTACATTTTAGCATATGAATCAAAAGATTTTGTAAAATCTTCTCATAGTGTGTGCCTATATTATAAAAAAGACAAATTTTAAGACTCTACCTCAAGTTGCTTGAGCTCAAGTTGATTTTTAAGTCAATCAACTACAGTTGTTGTCTTTTGATTCTCTGGGTCCCATATTAAAATAATTCATGATAGAAAAAATATACATCATTTTTCATAAAAACTTTAAATTTTGTAAATTTGTAAAAACTTACTAAGACTCAACGTTTTCAATTGCTCCGTGGTGATCTTCATCAGTGTCTTCTGCTTGGAGTTGTTAGGTTAAGCAGTGATGGTTTTAAAGGCAGGTTTTCGATAGTATCAAAGAATTTGTGTGATTTGTATTGGGCTTGTTTGTTTAATATGTTTGTACTTTGTGTGTTTCTAAATTTCATATTGTTCTAGTATGTTGAGGTGTGGTCCTTTTTTGTTGATGTGTAGGATTTCTAGGTTATGGAAATATCTGTGTATTTGTGTCCTGTTTCTTTTATGTGATTGTAAAATGCTGAGTTGGTGTTCTGTTTGTTTTCCTTGACTCGTTGTTTGAAGCTGCTACCTGTTTACCCAAAGTAGAATTTGTTGTACTTGTTGCGGTTTAATTTGTATACGTTTGGTGCTTGTAGTTTATCTTTGTTGTTGGTGTTATGTTGTATTTTGTATTGTAAATTGTTATTCGTTTCGTATGCTATTTTGTATTTTGTATAATGAAATTTGTGGGCTATTGTATTTGATGTTCTGTTTATGTATAGTATTGTGATATATTTGTTTTTCCTCTCTGTAGTGTTAATTGTAGTGTTTTTTTGTATATTGTACCATAGTTTGTCTATTATTGCGGTATACAATATCACTAGCACAGTGGTACAATATATTACAATGAAAATAATGGAAAGAACCCCAATACCACAAAAATAATCAAAAATAAGAAATGAAACAAGTTACGTAAGATTATAGTAGTAGTGCTGAGATTATGGTATCTTTTGATATAGGTTCGTTGTTTCCTAGCATTCCTGACAAAGAAACTATATTGTATGTTGAAGATTTTTCAAAAGAAAATAACATTGAACATGTTAAAATACATGAATATGTCATATTAACTGAAATATGTATGTCCCAAAATTTCTTTAAATTTAATAATGAATTTTATAAACAATTTGATGGAACTGCTATGGGTAACAGTTTGTCTCCTTTCATTGCTGAGCTTTTTATGAGCAGATTTGAAGAAAACTTAAATAATAGAATTACATATTTTCCTGGAATTCGGTTAAGATATTTTAATAATTTTTTTGCGATTGTTGATAGCAGTAAATGTAATGTTGATGTTTTTGTAAACCAACTTAATAGCATACATAGTTCCATTAACTTTACTTATGAATTAGAAACTAATAATTGTCTACCATTTTTAGATATTCTGTGTATTAAAAATCATGAAAAAATAGAATTTGATATTTACAGTAAACCTACTAACAATAATAGATATATTTTAAATAGTCCCAACCATTGTAATACACACAAAATAGCGTTTGATTAACAGAGCGATTAATGTACCACTTAGTCCTAGACGTTTTTATAAGGAAATTAATTATATCAAAGAAGTGGCTAGATATAATGATTTTGATACCAAAATTGTAGATAATATTGTTAGGAAACAAATATTAAAATATGTTTAAAGCATATCTACCACTCTTCAAAAAGAAGTTAAAAAATAATTATATTAGTTTACCTTTTGATAATATTTTAACAAAAGGATTAGGCTTTATTTTTATGCATTTATTTTTAGACTTAAGGAACATCTTGCGCATATTATATATGATAGACCTGAAAAATCAAGTGTAGCAGAACATCCCCTTAATAATCAGCATGAATTAGATAAAAATGTTATTTTAGCTAAATGTATCAACTCAAAAAAATTACTTAATAGTTATGAGAGTATTTTTATAGTCAAATCAAATTGTAAATTAATGAGTGCAGATAAAGGGCCTATCGCCATTATATTCTTTACTTAAATAGCCTTTTTTTTCAAATACTACGCATTATTTTAATTGGTTTTTATTTTATTTATTGTTATTAGCTGTAGTTTTTATTACATATGTATTATTATAGTGTACTTTTTGACATAGCCTATTTGGTTCAAGATGACCGATTGTTATATGTTGGTCGAGGGCGGAGAGATGGTGGAGCTTACCTCGAGCCTATATATAGAAACCAAAGAGAATGATTAATATCACTTTAGTTTGTAACTTCTTGTTTGCTAGATTGTAATTTTGTAATAAGACCCTCTGATGATGATGACATGGTCATCGAAATGTACATAAGGCTAATCCTAAATAATCTTAAATAACTTGTTTTATTTGTTGTTTTTGATTATTTTTGTGGTATGGGGTTCTTTCCAATATTTCATTGTAATATTATTGTGGTGTTGTATCCATTTGTATAACCTAAATAATTAATGGTGTCTAGTTCTTTGTTAATTTTTGTATGCTATTTTGTATCCTGGTTTTTTGAAATTTATGGGCTATTTTATTTGTTGTTTTGTTTATGTTTTGTAATGTCAAGTATTTGTTTTCCCTGTCTGTAGTGTTAATTTAAGTGTTTTTTTTAAAATTATATATATATATATATATATATATATATATATATATATATATATATATATATATATATATATATATATATATATATATATTGTGCCATAGTATGTCTATTATTGTGGTGTTGTATCCATTTGTGTTTGCTACATATTTAAAGGTGTCTAGTTCTTTGTTTATGTTTTCTGTGATCATTAGAACTTCTTTAAGTCTATGGAGCATGGATCTGAAGGCAGGGTATTTGTGTTGGATAAGGAGGTTTGAGGTGTTGTGGATAAGTGTGTTTGTCGTTGTGGGTTTCCTGTAAATGTTTTCCTGAAGCTGTGTTTTTGTGTGTTACTTTTTGTTATGGTGAGGTCGAGAAAGTTAAGGGATTGGTTGTTTTAAATCTCTCAGGTGAAGTGGAGTTTTGGGTGTATTTTATTTGCGTAGATGAGGAGGTTTTTACATTGTCGTGTGTTGCCTCTGTAGAGTGTTATGATATCATCGATGTATCTGTGCCAGTAAATGATTTTGTGTGTATTGTTTGCGAGTATCTTGGTGTTTTCTATGTGTAGTAAAAACTTTCGCTTAGTACACTGATGATAGGACTTCCCATAGGTAGGCCATCTGGTTGCGAATAGATTGAGTTAGGGATGAAATAGTTTTGTTTGGTGATGGTTTGAAGGATGTGTAGGATTTTGGTGACATGGGATTTTTTATGTTAGTCTGCACTAATTAGGTCTTTAGGATGTTGAGAGTTTCGGTTACAGGTATGTTGGTGTACATGTATGATATGCCGAGTGATGTAGTGTTTAATTGTGTGATATGTTTATGTCTATTATTTTATTTATGAGGTTTGTTCTGTTTTTTATGTGTGTCTGCGTTCCAGTTAATAGATAGTCTGATTATTTTGTCCATGTGTTTTGCTAGTTTATGTGCAGAAACATTTTGGTGATGCCTCAGGAGGAAAATTTGTTTGTGAATTTTAGGGAGACCATAGAGGGTAGGTGCTTTAGGTTGGATTTGTTTTAGGTGGTATTTTTTGTTTTTGCTGATAATGTATTTGGATGTATTAATTAGTTTTTTGATGTTTCTGTGGTATTTCTCAGTTGGATCTATATGTAGTTGTATTATATTATTATTTATTATGTATTCATTGATTTTTTCGTTTAGGCTGTTTGTATTAATAATTACTGTGGTGTTGCCTGCTTTTGTGAGAATACGAAAATATTTCAACCACAACTCAAATTTCTATTCACAACCAGATGGCCTACCCATGGGAAGTCCTATCACCAGTGTACTAAGGGAAAGTTTCCTACTACACGTAGAAAACACCAAGATACTCGCAAAAAAATCACACAAAATCATTTACTGACACAGATACATCGATGATATCATAACACTATACAGAGGCAACACACGACAATGTAAAAACCTCCTCATCTACACAAATAAAATACACCCAAAACTCCACTTCACCTGAGAGATTTAAAACAACCAATCCCTTAACTTCCTCGACCTCACCATAACAAAAAGCAATACACAAAAACACAGCTTCAACATTTACAGGAAACCCAAAAAGACAAACATACTTATCCACAACAAGTCAAACCTCCTTATCCAACACAAATACGCTGCCTTCAGATCCATGCTCATAGACTTAAAGAAGTTCCAATGACCAAATAAAACATAAACATAGATTTAGACACCATTTCGATTGCATATTATGAATATCTGACATATTAGAATGAGTATGTGTATAAATAATTTTAATCATAGCAATGCTGTTTTCTTGTATACACTCATTACTTATGTAACATACATGAACAAGTTACCTCATAGTGATTTGTTCACAGGCTTTCGAAGGTTAGTCCTTCCATTTTAAAACATATATCTCAACAAGTTTAATATTTAAAAATGAAAGGAATGCTTGCAAAAAAATGTTCCTTATAATTCTTGGCTATGTGTGAGTGATATTAGTACACACACACACACACACACACACACACACACACACACACACACACACTGGCTATGTGTATGTGTGTGTGTGTGTGTGTGTGTGTGTGTGTGTGTGTGTGTGTGTGTGTGTGTGTGTGTGTGTGTGTGTGTGTGTGTGTTGTAACAGGCTTAACTTGAGAATTTAAGCGTTACAATGGAAATTTTGAATTTAAAAAATATACAATTTTAATTTTCGTAAATAAACATAAATATAAATACAGTGCCAAGAGCAGCTATTTCAAAGAAACTCTATAAAGTAAAGCCATTTTTAATATTTAAAATTTATTTTGTGGATTTGAAGGAGATAAACAAAGAAAAAGGGAAGAACAGTCAAAATTCATGTAGAAAGTTCATCGACATTTGAAAATATGCAGAAAAAGAAATTATGAAAAATATCAAGAATAAGGAAATCACCAAAATTCAAAAAGATTTAGCCAGATTAAAATTCTTATACTAAAATATAGAAGTTTTACCGCCACTAGAAGCCACGTACAGGATCACATGATAAGGGGTAGCTCGTATGATTCTATGTCAAGGTAGATTCTTTCTAACAAGGTTGCTGATTGGATCAGAGACAACAGGTAAGAGCCAGGAGTATGGAGAAGGTAGTTGAAGCAGAGAGAAGAAGTCTGACAGTGAGTCTCGAAGTATCGTCAGGGCTGGACAATGTTCGTCTTACTCCCTTTTTAAATGATTTAAAAGTGTTAAATTCTAACATCATGTGCTAAGTGTGGCGAAAATGTGGCTGCAAAATGTAACTTTGCGATTCCCAAGCCTTTTTTAGGGGTTTCGGTCCCTAAAATTGGCGAAATTCAAACAAAACGTGGTACATTTCAAATAAATCAAAAAACAGATGTTTCCAAAGTTTATAAACCATAAATTACTTTTAGAAGATAGTGACATTAAAAGTCTCTAAATTAAGTTTTAAAACTATTAAATCTGAAAACAATATAAAATTAAACATCAAGTTATCAAGAAATTGTTTTTAAATCAGGAATAAAATCAGTGAAACTCATTTAGAAAAACAGGGATAAGAAATGTAAACTTTAAAAAAATTAAATTCTTGGGGACGCTTGACGAACCAATAAGCAGAAGAAGACCATGATCCTTAAAGATCCTTAAACCTGCAGCTATGGCTATAAATAGATCCTAACACAGCAGATGTTGTCCTTATTAAAATTTCATAAATGAACATATATGTAAAACAAACTGATGTTTTATGATAAATATTTTCCAAAGAGAATTATCCATTGCTCACTACCAGGTAGGAAGTGGACAACTATGTGCATTTTTATAATAATTCTTCATGTATTGCCACAGACAACTGTCCAAGACATAACTGAGTTTGTATAAAACGTATATGAAAAGCAGAAAATATTTCCTTACTCAAAGTATTCAACAATGCACTGGTCTAGTCTAAAACGTGTTTGTTAAAAATAACAGTAAGTAGTGGTATTTTGTCAATAGGTTAACATTACTAAAAAAAACTCAAAATATACAATCCAAAACTGTAAGTTTTTTTATGGATTGACAATCCAAAGGGATCAACAAGTATAGTCGGATTTAACCACAATCTCACTATACATCAGATTTAACATCCAAATCATGTAGCTTACAGCATTGATCTACTGCAAAACACAACTGCTGAAAAACATCAGTAGGTAATGGTTTTTGCCAAGTGTAGTCAATAAGTAAATATTATTAGAAAAGCTTTAAGATGTACAGTTCAAAATCTGGAAGAAAATTTCTCCAGAAATCTGTAGAAAATTCTACTTTCCTTCAAAAACATGTCATGAAACTTGTATTATTTTAGTTAGAGGTTTTTTTGTGATAAATTTGATATAATACAGTCAAAAATTGATTTTCTAAAGAAAAAATTAGGCGCAATGATTGAACAATAAATTAAAAATATTGATGCTACAAGTAACTGCAATTGAGGCTTTCTAAGATATTGTATTTAGATGGATTTTAATCTAAAATATTCATTTAAACACCTGGACATATATTAATATGCAACATTTCCCTACAGTAGTACATACTTTCTTTGTTTTATGTGGACCAATTTATTCGGTTATCAACTTTGAGGGCAACTGACCTGTTGTTTGCTTAGGTTGCCGTGAGGGTGAATAAATATTGATATGGGTTAGGATAGAGATATTAAATCATTTTTGGCATTTTATGTCAAAAACCACCTGACATCCATATCACAAAACCCCAAGCTAAAACATTTAAAAGGACAGTTATTGAGTTGACAATATTATATATCCCCTCAAACGACAATCCTCATTGTGTCAAAATTAATGTATACATATATATCCAAGTGATTAAGTGTAAACTAGTAGCTCAAGTTGAAAATGTAATCAGTTAATACTAAAATATTATTTAATAACTTTACATTACTATATGACTATCCAAACTTTAATATTTTGTAAATTTGTAAAAATTTACTGGGACAGAACGTTTTCAATCACTCTGTGGTGATCTTCATCAGTGAAGATCACCACAAAGCGATTAAAAACGTTCTGTCTCAGTAAGTTTTTACAAATTTACAAAAAATTAAAGTTTGGATAGTCATAAACTATTATTAAGTTTCATCCAACGTAATTGACTACAAAATTCAAAATATTAATATCAAGTATCGTAAGCCAATTACAGGTATTTAATTATTTTTTAAACTATTAATTGTATTGCTCAAAATGATGAAAATGACATTCAAAATAATAATGTTATTAGTGAAAATATTGAAGAATTATAGTGACAATATAAGCAATAGAAATAATAATTATTATATTCAAGATTATTATAACTATTTTAAAAAATAATAACCTATCACACTTTTGCTATTACTTGAGACCAGACTTTTCGTTATAACAAAAAGTCTGGTTGCAAGTAATAGCTAAAGAGTAATAAGTAATTAACAACCAGCTCGTCATGAACAGCAACAAGATTTCGAAAATAATAACATTGTAAATATGATTATTAATCATCATGGATATAAAATAAACAAGTAACTGAAAATTTTAATTCCAAAATTCTCTAAAACAGTATTCTCTTATAGTGATCATTCAATATGTTTATTTTAGCTTTTGATTGATAGGAAGATATTGTGAAATCATATAGATCATCCCGATACAAATATAAATCTTCATGTTTTGGAACATAGGGAAGGTTTATGGCTAGAGACTTCCTTTGTTGGTAACATTTAATTATACCTATATTTATAATTACACAAGAAACTTTATAACCATAAGCTGAATTGGCATAATGAATGTTAGTCAACTTGTACATATAAAGGAAACATCATTCGATTTTTTTTTAATTGCTAATTCTTTTCAGTGGCCTGTTAAAGAAAATTAAAAAATTCAATCCCATTGTCAACTCAGTAACTGAATACTTTTATTTGTTAGAAACAGTTTAATATTTTGTAGTTTTATATAATTTATAGAAATATATACAATTTTCCCAAACTTAGCAGTAAGTATTTATGACTTAAATTTTGTATAAAATGATTTCCAGGACTTAAAATTTAAGAAATATTTGAGTAAGTAAATTTTCACTTATACTTGTCAAAACCTCGTCAGTGTCTCAGTGACTATTATTAGGAGGTACATACCAGTAGATTAATGACAAATGTAGTAAAAAGTTTTGTTTCATTATGGTTTTAACAAAATTGAGTAAACTTTTAATTTAATGAAGATATATACTGTGTGTGTGTGTATATATAACATACATACATACATACATATATACATATACAGTAGTCTCGATAATCCGAGTCCCGATATTTCAAGCTTCTGTTAAATTCAAGCCTATTTCTGTTTGAGCCTATTTTATCATTTTAAAAGAAAATGATGAATTGGCCTTCCAAGAAGTGTTCATATAAATTGTATAAGCTTATTTAGTGCATTTTTAATTGCCTATATTATAAGAGTTTATTAAAATTCCTATTTTTTTGAATGCACGGAAGATACGTATTTCCGTGTAATCTGAGGGGGTCTCGGTCCCAACTACCTTGAATTATCAAGACTCTACTGTATATAAAGTTTAGTTTTTATCTTGAATAAAAATATGTTTAATAAGCTAATTTTAAAACAGACAAGAAGTAGAAGTAAAGGTTACAAATGTCTTATTTAATTTTGTTTTTTACAACTTTTATTGAAAATTATTTACAAAAAGAAAATTTTTAATCATTTTGAGAGAATATAAGAATGTTAATTCATATAGTATATCAACTTTTTTTATTGAAAGGCTACAAAATGAAAAATTTCATGGATTATTCTTCTTTACAAACATAATTGTGGCTGTCAGACAGGCAGGAGCAGTTTATAAAACCAAACAGAAAGTAAGTAGAACATTAAACATTTTTATAGGCAACTTTAAAAATAAAAGGAATTTTTCAAAATCTGACCATGATTTTCAAAGGATTCAACTGATACAAGACAGTTCATAAATGAGAGGTATTTTAATATGCACTGAACCTTCAAGTGTAGAGCTGTGAGGGATTTAGTAATTTATACGCTTTACATAATATGTTTTTATATCTTCTTAAAATATAATATAAATAATATAAATAATATAATTCTTAAAATATTTATTAACAGTTATCCATGACATTAACTAGTTACAGAAAGGCAGAGATTTTCTTAAAATAATTATTCAGAAAAACTAAGAAACATAGTAGAATTAATTTTTATAAATTTAAAAAACTTAACCATAACTATAAATAGTTTATGTCAGTAACATTTCTATTATAAAAAAATTTACACAAACCTGTATGTATAGAAACAATCAAAAGGAGTACGACAAAATAGTTCAATGTAATCTCCATTTTGTAGAAATATAAAATAATTTCTTTTGGCTCTATGTTAAATCATCAGCTACATATTTTAATCAGATAACTTGTTATCTTTATTAGAACTCAGAAGCTGGACTGGTTGAATCATTAGATTGATGGACTTGTAAACATAAATATGATAATGATAATACATATTTCTATCTAAATTAAGTTAATTAAATTCTTTTGGTTATTTTTTAATTATAAATTAGGGAAAATAAATTAGAGAATTTTTTACTACATTCGTATGTGTATTTTGTCACGGAGAAAATTAATATTCAGTGAAAATTTTTCAAATTCAAATTATGGGTTAAAATGATTTTTAGAAATTATGTGTGCACACAACCAAAAGTGCATATAGTGTAGGTTTCATAGTTCAACTTATCCATCATTTAAAAGACTGTAATGACAGTATGATTGCATTATTTCCCAAAAAATTTATTTTGTTTTCAAAGTCTATATGTACTTTATTGTTTAATGTTTATTCAAGAGTAATATTTTTATTAAAACACTTGTAAATATTTTACAACTTGGCTATAGTAGCACTTACTTATATTTATTGAGGACAGCCGTTCGGGAGATATGTCCCATTGTCAACTCAGACTGTAACTGATCTCAAGGTTTTAGTAGGTTACGGTGGATTTGGGATATTATGGTCTGAGTTGACAATGGGACACAACTCCCAAAATGGCCTCCCTCAACAAATATAAGTAAGTGGTATAGGAAAGTTGTAAAATATTTCCAAGTTTAGTTACTAGCAATATTAGGCAAGTTTGTAAATATTTACAAGTGTTTTAGTAAAAACTTGTAGCTCGCATGAAAATGGCATCAACAAATATATATATAAAATACGTTTTCTTGTTTAATAATTTAAAACAACATAGGTTATTCAAATACAAGAATTTTTATTAATTTATATCCAAAGCTTTTCGTTGGTAAACAGTACCAGCATCATCAGGAATGAAAATTACAATAATGTAAGCTATAGGCCTTTTCATTCCTGATGATGTTGGTACTGTTTACCAACGAAAAGCTTTGGATATAAATTAATAAATATTCTTGTATTTGAATAACCTATGTTGTTTTTAATATGTGTATATATATATATATATATATATATATATATATATATATATATATATATATATATATATATATATATATAATATTTTTAATTAAAAATGCATTATTTCAAAACTATTTGTACTAACCAACTACTCAACTCTCATATCTGAACTTTAATCTCTTAGAGTTAGAATAGCGTAAAAAATGATTTCCAATTATTTTATCTTATAAAACTAAATAAGCGGTCATGGGACTGACTAACCGAATGACTATTTCTTACAACATTCTGACTAAGTATAATAAAATGAAAAATTCCATGTTTACTGTTATATTTTTTTAATAAATACAGTTTATTTCAAAGCGAGGGAATAAGTTTTGTAATTTTTAAATAAAACTATTTTTACATCCAAATTCTTTAGAAGAAATATTTTTTTTTTATTTTACATTATTTTTAAGCCAACAATTTTCCGTAATGCAAAACATCCATAGTCAAACCTCATTTCAAAAATTATTCAGTGTTATTGGCCCTTAGAAGTAAAAAAAATATGTTTAATTTAAGCTAAAAATATAAATAATGTGACATCAAACCAAAGATTTTTCGTTATATCAATATGCAAGCCCTGCTTTCAGCAACAGACATTTTGAAAATTGTCCTATAGGGAAGGACCTGGAACCCGCATGGGTGGATATTTCATAACCCCTAAATAGTTGGTAGTTTGTTATACAATTGTTGTCTGCCCCCTCCAGGGGTAAATTCTTGATAGTACACTCTTAATTATAAAATCATAAGATCTCAATACATAACTGCTTTAGATTCTACAAATAAATATAGGAAAAGACAGTGTTTTTTAATTTGAGCTTCCCATCTTTTTGCTAAGCATAACATTTCATTTAATAGATCAGATTACTTAATAGGTATTTCAGGATTGTTAGAAATTTATCTTTGAAAAGATTAAGTGTGACGTCATTTATAAAGTCATTGGTCAAGTATTTAAAGAATTGGTATTTAAAGACAAGTTGAAAGATATATTTTCTATTTGTTTCTGTCGTATATACAAATATTAATTACATTAATTTAAAAGGTATGCAGTACAAAGTTTTAAAGTATTACCCTTCATAAAAAAAATATACTTACACTTTTAAATGTTTTAAACTTGCCTATAGTAGCATTTACTTTGCTTATTGAGGACGGCCGTTTCAGGAGATGTGTCCCTTTGTCAAAAATATACTGATATCGTTGTCTTTAGAGATAAAATGGTTTTTGGAGTAGTTTTTTCTAAAATAGTAAGCAACATAACTGAAAATCTCCTGTGTTCTCATTACCATTTTCGACAAATAAAAATTTTTAAAATTGTGTTACTTTTAAAAAATCCTTATTTATTTTTTAAAATAATAATGTAGAACAAATTTATAATTAAAGTATGTGGGCTCCAATTCAATGATTGCTCAAAAAATTATGTTGATCGGCTACTAATAAAGAATTTGCATATTTATTAAACTAATTAATGGCTTAATTATAATTCAGAAAGTTGTTAGTTTAAAAAATATGTTAAGCTTTTGATTAGGTAATACATTATGTTCAGTTTTTAAACACATAAAACTCACTTTCAGTGAATTCTATATTTTAAGAGGAACAGATTTTTCAAGGAAATCAGAATGAGATAAGTATTGAAATAATATGTCTTTTTTTACTTTATTTCTTGGAGTATGCATCTAGCATTAAAGTAATGCTAACTGAATGATGCCTCTTATGCACACAGCTAGCCAACTTCCAATATCCAGGGCTCAACAGAATCTGCAGAAGTGTACAATCGGCAGTTATTAGCAATGTCCTTGTCTTATAATTTCATTCTCTTCAGTTTATATAAAGTTAAATCCGGTATTCTTCTTTTCTTTTATACCTTGAAATCTTTTCCAAGCAGCAGATGATGGTCTATTTGAATTGTTGGAGGAGATGAACTCTCTCCAACTATTTGGCTTTGCCTGCATACAGCACTAGCATAGTTCTACTACCTGTATCTCTTCTCGTCCATTGTTTCCTAGTTCTCTTAGTTCCGTTAGTTTTGTGAGGGTGTTAGTTCACCAGATGTTCATGGGGCGGGGTTTTAATTTTTTATATACTCCTATCTGCAGCAAGATTGATTGCATTCACCAAATTGGTCAGTAGATCCTGACAAGTAAATGGATATCTGCCCACTGCATCACTGAAAAAATTCCAGTTCGCACCACTGATTCTGTTTAGTGTGTGGGTGAGCATCTCCAATATTACTGACTGTATCTGTGAAACATATTATAAAAAGTACTGGAAGATGGTCGCATTCCAGTTCTGGTCTCCACACCAGTGAAGCTAGACTTGCCGATACAAACTAGAGGTTGATTGTGGTGAGAGAGCCAGAGCTAGAAGACTGATATATAGACTGTTTGTTTCATAAAATCATCCTCTCAATCTGAATCCACTGATGAGTGATGTGTTCAAGCTGTCCTCAAATCGTTTAATATCGGGTGATCCACACAAAAGTGACCTTGCTAAAGCTTCTACGCTTCGTGACAGTAATGGTGTTATAAAAAACAAAGTTATATCTCATTACCTATCTATATTTTTTTTAGTGAATAGTAGTCAAATTTATTAGATATGATTTCTATACTCGTCTTTATTAAATTGGCAAATCAAAAGTTTAGTTAGTATTCTATAAATGCTTAACAATCTGCAACCGGAATCTACAGAGGTAGCTCAGTTATTGATTTGTTTTCCTTAAAATAAAAAGGTTGATCTTATTATGTCTTATTATAATGTGTATTGATTCATAAATAGATATTTTGTTGGTATTTTGGAGCGTGAAACAATTGGGTAATATGTATGTGGCAAAAGCCTGAGTAAGCCACCCACAAATCAACCTTTTTATAAAGTTCTTGGTGTTAGATAGCTTAGGATCAGGAATTATTTAGAATAATTGTTTTTCTTTGTTTATTAGATTTATAGAATAATATTTTTCAATGTTCACAAAATTTTAGTTTCAACATTGAACAATATTAATGTTCTAAACCTATACCATTACAAAAACCAGTTTCTTTTTACTTTTTCTTACAAAAAATGGTTATTAGCCAAAATTTATTGTAATTGAATGAAAAACAAAGTTTTTATAATTAGCATATTCCTTAAACAAACGCTGAATTTTGTATAACTATTTCAAAAAAACGGTCCTGAATAAACAACAAAACAGGAACTTTTGGTTGATCCAACAGCTGCCGCTAGGCTGCTGAATAAAATAAGTTACTTCATTGTCATAATAATTTTTCTGTTATACCTGATGAAATATCATGTACCTGAAAGGGATTATTTCCTATATTTCCTTCAGAAATCAGTTTTAGAATTGCATAGTATACTAAATATAATGATACTTTTGGTTTAAAAGTTTCTCAAATGTTTCAGTAAGTACTACAAACGTTTATGGAAATAATAGGACTTCCTTTTACTAATTTGTAAAAATATAAATAATAAATGCTAATAAGAAAATTTATTGTTACCGCAATTTATCTTGTAATTGTAACATATGCAGGGTACAAATTTATAACAAACTTTTTTTTTTACTTTCTTCTTTAAACCTTTATATTAGTTGTTTCTATCCACATGAGCTACTAGTTTTTAACTAAAAAATACTTGTAAATATGTTACTCTTGTCTATAGTAAAACTTACTTTTATAATTGTTGAGGACGGCCGTTTCAGGAGATGAGTCGTATTGTCAACTCAGACCGTACCCGAAACATTGAAAGAGTTATGGTCTGAGTTGACAATGAGACACATCTCCTGAAACGGCAGTCCTCTACAATTATAAAAGTAAGTGCTACTATAGGCAAGTGTAACATATTACAAGTGTTTTTAGTTAAATCTTTAATATAAAATAATATTCAATCAAATCTAGGACTGAGATACTATATATTAATATTCTAATCTTGCATAAAACATTTTCTTTTTCTTTTCACCTATTTATAAGTAGTGTTACATTATTTAGTACTATTTTTTTATATGTATGCCAAATACCAATATATAATTCAATTGATCCTTTTTATATATGAGAACACAAGTATACATGTGATAAAACCAACATCAGCTATTATTTTTGTATAATATGATTAAATTTTTAAAAAACAAATCTGTCTACTGAATTATGATTTTGATAACACTGTTTTAATTTATATTAATTAAAACAACCTCTCACCACAAATTCAACAAATTTTATTTTAACCTTATGTACATTTCGACTACAAAGTAATCACCTTCAGAGGTATTTTTACAAATAACGCAGTTAGTTAATTAATTTGTGGTGAGAGGTTGTTTTAATTAATATAAACATTTACGCCACAGTTGCTTTAGTTGTTGACTTTTTTAATTGTCTGCTAGAATCAATCAAATTACTGTTAAAGATTTAATTTTGTCCTCTGGCTGTATCTTTTTTATATCTGTTCATTCTGATACTTCTCTGTGATTAATTTTCCAGTCATAGGCCTACAACATTTTATAAGATGGATGCTATTTCAACATATTTATTATCCTATTCAATATAGTTCAATCGAATTCAAAGTACTTGTTAGTAGTAGATTACTGTCAACAAATATAGTACTTGAAGATTTATAAATTACAGCTGAAACATTAACAATTTCAGAAGGAGAAATATTGTGTAGGATTGGTCAAGAACAACATTTACTGTAAACCATTACATAAATGAAACGCAAGACCTAGATTATAACCTAATTATATTCGCAATGACTTCACACTATTATGGTCTACAGCTGATTTTTCTGTAGTATACTCAAAGTAGTTTAATTATTAATTCAGTGTGAATTTATATAAGCATTCGTTTTAAACTTATATTCGTTCCCACATTTTCAATTTTGAAATCGTATAGGTCTGCAACATCGCTTTGGGAAGAGGAATATGATCATTTTATAATTATTTGGTATACAAGTTATTCTTGCATTATTAAAACTGTTCTTTCTAAAAGATTGTACGTCTCGAACCCTAACCCAGTCGGCTACCGTGAAGGTACAACAATGAAAGCCATAATCTATCAGCGATGCGGGCGCGTTATGACGGCAATTGCTGTCGCTCTAGTTAACAATTTTAATAGATTTACAGTACTAATTAAATGTCCACAAGTAAACTGCTTTTATATAGGCAGAATTATGCAAGACAAACTTTCGGCATGTTGATCATTATCTGATTTTAAGAGTAGTAATCTAAGGCTACATAAGTAATTAACATAGAAAAACCTACTTATAGGTTTATTAATCTCTAATTAATGTGCTAATTCGCGATTAATTTTAGCTCAGGTTTAATTAAAAACTCGCTGTTTATTGTTTTTACGAACATTGAAAAATTGCATGGGCCAGTTGGTAAAAACAAAACTGTGGCTGTTAGATTTTGCCAGTTCACCACTGTCTTCAATTTCATTTTCATTTCACCTTTAAACGAAAATTATAGAATAAGGTAGTTTATTAAAATTAACTTAAATTTAGGCTACAGTTATTTACAACCTTATTTTATTTGTATCTCAATCTGAAAACTATTCTCGGAATAATAAACGTTACATTCATCTTTAGACAGAAGTAATTTTCACCCAGATTTGTTTTTAGAATTCCTAACGTGTCTGTTTTTACCAAATTCTAAAACTAATATTTCACTAAAAAAAAACATTAAAAAATTATTATTTGCCTTAACACGAATCGACGTAGGCCTACCGATAGTTACGTTAAAATAATTTTCTGAAAACACTTTCTCCAAAGTGTTTAATATTTTTTTATCAGATTTAAAAGGATATACAGTTTTATCATATAGATACAGATAGGCTACAGACCTATTCAGATACTGTACCACTATAGCCTTCAGACATTCCTGGAAGAAACCAAAACTGTTTTGAAATTGAAAAAAATACATTTCAATTTCAGAAAGAAGTGTTTATTCAACAACAAGAACGAGCTTCAACATCAGCTTTCTTTCACATGTATTTTTTATTGAAGTATTAAATCAACATAGGCCCTAGGCTTTATTAATTATCTATGTGACCAAATTTTTGAAGTGATAACTTCTTTACGCGCAGTGAACAAAACATGAGATTAAATAATTGCTTTCGCGTCCCGCTATTTCTGAAATGCATACCTTACAGCATATATGCCTACCTTACAACGTATGATTTTATGTAGGCCTAACAGCTGATTTTGTGTTATAGGTTATGTTGTAGAACAGCCGTTTTGCACGTACATTATTACTAAATCGTGTTGATCAGTTAATAAATATATTGATTAATTTATTTAAATTTTAATAAATCTCAATACAAATAATTCAATATAATGATCAAAATAAGTTATGTATTTTTAATCCGATTTTTGAAAGGAAAAGGTTTTTACGCCTATGTTTTTGCCTAATTTTTCAAGAACTGATTTGAATTGTTTAAAAAAATTTGTATTCAGCAAACATGTAACAAATGTTTTTTGTTGTTTTTGTTTTGTTATTCGCGTTATTTTGTTATTAACTGCAATAAATATTGGTCTTTATTAAAAACATTCCTCAAATAAGGAAGCAAAAGTTGATTGAAAAATGTATACATTCATATTTTTGGCGATTTTCGTTGAAACTTTTAGCTCTATTTTGTTATCACTTCTGTCGGGACTACCCCGAGTGCCAGAAACAATTTTTTTTTATTAATTCAAGTGTGTCTAGATCTTGCACGCATTTTAACAAAAGAATATTATACACAAAGAACTGTAATTTTTAAAAGTTATTGAGTGTATAATGGGCAGCCTAAAAATGTCAAACAATATTAATTTCTTCAAACAAACCTTTGGTCAACCTGTAAACAAAAAAAGCTACGCCCTTGAATAGCGTAGTGAATAGTAAGCTATTATAATCAATAAATAACGTTAACAATATTCCAATGGCTACATTAATCATGTCACCTGTTATTGATTGTCTACATTATCAACCATGCATAACAGCTGAGCATTGTTGTCGGTTAGTAATGGCGGACTTCATATTCGTTGACAACATTTTGCAGTCTTACCTCAAAGAAGAAGTGGAGCTGGAAGACAAGCTAAAAGCTGTGTGAGTTTTATGAGTTACTAAATTATGTACTTCAATATTACTATAGTGAAGTTTATTTTATTGTTTTACCAATTTAAATTTCAAAATTCTCTGAATGGCGGTATGTTTAGTCAATAACAGATGCAGGTGAAGTCTGGTGTTTGGTCTATGCAACGTTTGTAAACACATTCTTTTGTTAAATAAAAGTTTGTTACAAAGTATGAAAACTTTTTTTTACATATGATTTAGACGATGTTAGAATTACGTGAAACAAAAGTTCCACATAAAACAGTACCATAATTAATGAAAGAAAACAAATACGTCTATTTGTAGCCTACACATTGTTATAATATGAAGTTATAAAAAAACCATGAAAAATTTATTTATAATAAAAATTGTATGAAGTTATATATTTTTAAAACTTCATAAAACGTGTTTTTCGGTGCTTGTTTTCATTTTGAATTTAAGGTATTAAAACAAATTATACTTAACTATATATATATATATATATATATATATATATATATATATATATATATATATATATATATATATATCCATCTTAAAGATGAAAGTACTACTTTTGACAAGTGTAAACACATTCTAAGGACATAGGGGAGACCAGGGCAAGATGACGAATGTATTATTTTTTTAGTTTTCAAGTAGGTGGCACCATCAACCAGACACTACTGGCTCTCCTATCGGTCATTCGGTAAATAATAGTATAGAGACGCTGAAATCGCCGTTTTTGAGTTAGTTGTGAAGCTTTGATGGTTTATCGCCGCCACCCTATAACTTTTATGCACGTGTAAATAAGCTCTGTTACAGATACATGTAAGATATTTCGTTTCTCTATAATATTTATCAGTAACATAGTTTAAACACTACCTATTGCCATAAATGAATGTCATTTAATCGCATTTCTTCATGGCAATGAAAAAGAATACTTTTAAACAGACAGTCTGGGGCAAGATGAAGGGGGCAAGATGGCGAGCTCGTCATCTTGCCCCGTGTTTCGGAACTTATAAAACTAACTATGATTATGGTGCTGAAGCTGTTGTGTTGGCTTAATTAAGTATTAGTTAACTATAAACATCATATATATATATATATATTTAAGATATGGCTACACACTATGAGAAGAGGAGAACTAAGCAAAGAATCTATGGCCTCTGCTCTAGATAATGTTAAAAAAGGACGTATGAACTGCTTGGCTGCTGCAAATGCGATTAACGTACCTGAAGCTACACTTATATAAAGAGCTCCACCAGAAACTGTAGGGCACTGTACACTGTAGGGCCCTTTTCCTCGAAGCACTTTTACCTTCACGTGTTGATTATTGACAATCACAAAACTCACATTACTTTGGAGACTATCTTATATTGCAGAGAGAATAACATCGTTATGGTTATATTGCCGTCCCACACTTCACATCGCCTCCAGCCTCTCATGTGTCATTTTTCTGCCCATTAAAAACTTGTTATAGCCAAGCATGTGAGAACTTTACGGTCACTCTTTCAGGACAACCTATCAAAGACAAAAATATTGATGAGATTTTGACCCCCACTTACTTCAAAGCAGCTACAGTTCGAAATGCCGTAAACGGGTTTAAGGGATTTGAAATCGAGCCTCATAATCCCCTTGTGTTAAGGGAACATAACTTTGCTGCTGCAAAAACTACTGACCATGATGTTGTTAGCGATGAAATTGAAAATAAAATTGCTAATCCTCAATCCTTGTTAGTAGAAAACCAACGTAAAAACCCTCCAGAAAAACCAGAACTTATGGTAAATGCTGATTCCGATGCACCAAAGAAGTCTGATAGTGTTTTTTATTTCAAACCATTACCTAAAGCAAAACCATGTGAAAAAAAAGCAAAAAATTAAGCTCAAGCAATCTTACAAGCACACCCATCAAAGAAATGTTAGAACAGAGGGAAAAGCAGAAGAAAGAACAGAAACGTTTAAAACAACAGACAAAAGAAGCTCGTGAGGCTGAAAAGGGAGTCAAAAAACTCAAACTAAGTTCCTGTAGACCTAAGTCTATAAACTCCAAGACAAACAGTCCAGTTGCATCAACTTCAAAGGATGGGTTTATAACATGTCCTGCTTGTGAAGAGGAATATTGTAACCCTCCAACAGAACAATGGATCCAGTGCTGTAAATGCCAAGAGTGGTGGCATGAGCAATGTTCAAGTTATGAAAATGGCATTTTTATTTGTGACTATAGTTTGCTTCACAACTGAACACTTTAACATTACGTTACTACGCATTATGCTTAGTTTGATACTTTATAAGATGTGAAAACACAGTTATAATTTGTTAAACCATGTAAAATATGTTAAATCCTTTTCAGTGTTGTCATCTTGCCCCAAGGCCAAAGTCATCTTGCCCCAGTACTGGGGCAAGATGACAACTTGTTAAGGTTATGAAAAATATAAAATTCTCCTATATTTTTTTATTTGAAAAATTAAACGGTAATAAATTTATTACCACAAAGGATTGCTTTAACAGTTCACGTTCAATTAATTTTACTATCCTTAAAAATAAATGAATAATTAACAAAAATTGTTAATATAGTCATCTTGCCCCGGTCTCCCCTACGTGATTTTATAAAACTAGACACATTTTCAGTATTAATCTTTGGGTAGGCATATATGTTGATAGTGGCTTTTTGATAGCAACATACACATTTGTCTTCCAAGATATACAGTACTTTACTCAAGTTTCCTTTTCCTTATAAATCAATCTATCCAATTTGTTCTCCATTAACTTGGTATTTAGGTCGATCTCAAGAGTAAATGATTCTGCAAAAATCACTATACCTGATGATGAATAAATTCTTGAAAAACACTGAAACAAAATTTTTAAACTTGGTAAGGACATCCTACAACTTGGTAATTTTGAAAAAAAAGTCGTACTAACTTTATGACTTAATTTTACAAACTCAAGGTTACTTTATAAAACCGAGATCTATATTTTACCACATTTTTTATAACTTTCAAGTATCCATTTAGGACAGATTTGGTTATTACAAAATTAATAACTGGTTAAAAAAGGAAAGACTTGCATTTTACTATATGTTATTGTATTACAGTATATAACATGAAGGCCCAGTTTCACTTCCCACAAAAACTGTTTAGTTTGCACTAATAAACTTTATTTAAAATTAAAACAAACAAACAATCCGATTATATTTATATATATATATATATATATATATATATATATATATATATATATATATTTAACGTTATCCATTGTTTTTCCGTTGCACTGACTTTATGAAGTTAATATATTACTATGTAAGCAATTTTATCCACCATTAAGTGCAATAATTTTACCTTGAGTGATGAGGTACCTTTCGGTCAATTGACCATTGTCGAATCACTGATGCTTCTCTGTTGTAAATGTTCGGTCTGTGAAGTTGACGTTATGCGCGTAACGTCAACTTCACAGACCGAACATTTACAACAGAGAAGCATCAGTGATTCGACAATGGTCAATTGACCGAAAGGTACCTCATCACTCAAGGTAAAATTATTGCACTTAATGGTGGATAAAATTGCTTACATAGTAATATATTAACTTCATATATATATATATATATATATATATATATATATATATATATGAAGTTAATATATTACTATGTAACTTCATAAAGTCAGTGCAACGGAAAAACAATGGATAACGTTAAATATCAAGAATATATATATATATATATAATATGTTTTACTATGTTTGATGTATGATTGTTTGTATAGCAAACATTTCTTAGTAGACATTGTTTCCCTGACTGATCCTTTCTTATCTTTATTAATAAACTAATGTAATAGATCTCAAAGTCCTAAACCACTTAAAAGACATGATAAGTATCAAGTGTCGTAAATGAGAACATAGTTTAGAGTTAGAGTCTCCTTTACCATTGCTCCAACCTTATTACTTTCGAGTTACAGCCGATGTTACTATTTATACAAGATGTATTTAAAGCCTTCCTTTTTTCAAAAGTTTGATATTGGCATTATATGTTCTCTGGATAAGTTAAAAAATTCCTACTAATTACCTGGCCAACAAAACTAACCCTGGTTCACCACTTTGAAACTATGTGTGTTGAAAATAGATAACTTGTTTTGAATTACACACTCGGTCTATAACAGTCAATGATTCTTGAATTTTGTAGTCCATTACATTAGATGAAACTTAATCGCTTTTATATTAGTTTATGACTATCCGTACTTTAATTTTGTAAAAACGTCTTGAGACAGAACGTTTTCAATTTCTCCAGGGCAATCTTCATTAGTGTCTAAATTTTCTGATGGTTTTAAAGGCAGGTTTTCTATAGTATCAAAGAGTATTGTATTGTCAAAGAGTGTGATTTGTATTGGATTTGTTTGATTAATATGTTTGTATTTTGTATTTTTCTGTGTTTGTAAATTCCATATTGTTCTAGTGTGTTGAGATGTGGTCTTTTTTTGTTGATGTGTAAGATTTCTAGGTTTTGGTAATTGTCTGTGTATTTGTGTCCTGTTTCAAACAAATTGCAAAAAATTCTAGATTGGGCAAACTGGTCGCAGCTTCAAACAAAGAGTCGAGCAACACAAACAGAACACCAACTCAGCATTCTACAATCACATAAAAGAACCAGGTCACAAATACACAGACATTTACCATAACCTAGAAGTCTTACACATCAACAAAAAAGGACCGCATCTCAACACACTAGAACAATATGAAATTTAAAAACACACAAAATACAAATATATTAAACAAACAAACCCACAAATCACACATACTTTTTGATACTATCAAAAACCTGCCTTTAAAACCATTACCGCTTAACCTAATAACAACTCCAAGCAGAAAATTTAGACACTGATGATGATCGCCACGGAGTGATCAAATACGTTCTGTCTCAGTAAGTTTTTACAAAATTAAAGTTTGGATAGTCATAAGCTAATGTAAAAGTGTTTAACTTAATGATTGAGGTGTTGGGTTGTTAAGGTTTTTAATTCCTTTCATAGGCTAGGCCAGGATTTTCTAGTATGGGTGCAATAACAAAATTTACACTCCACCCCACCCTCCTCCCTTATATACTTAATTTTTAATTTTCTAATATAATTCATATATATTTTATTTCTTTTTAATAACACTTTGCAGTAATCAAAATGTTTTCAAACATTTTACTCTCTCCAACTTGGATAATAACCTTAATAATTTGATCATTAAAAGAGAAGACCCAGTTATATAGATACCTATTTTTCAACACTCATGTTTATCCGAATGAGACATTATTACATTGTGGAAGTCATATTTAATGTCACTAGGATGTAGATATAGAATATGTTTACACATTAGTTCTATAAACAAAATGTTTACAAATCCCCATATCATTTATGCATTTTAACACATTCATATGTCTCAGTGATAAGAGTAAAAATACTTTTCACCACAGATTATTATTAGGGCGAACTGAACAGATGATTGTACTTTCTCTTTAGTTTAAACATTCTTTCAAGTAGAAATTTTTCTCTTTAGTTTGAACTTAACAATTCACAGATTAGTTTTATTTTAAAAATAATTTATCATGATTTTTGTACCTTTTCAAAAGTTAATGTAGGGTGTCGATGCACCCACTGTGAGCATCTTATGATTCCATTAGATAAAGTTTGCAATTAGGTACTGACTAATCATATTCGTAAAAAATCATAAAAAATTAATACAAATTGTAATAAATAATTTAATAGTACTCACTATTTATTGAGCATAATTCTCAAAAGATATAACAACTTTAAAACTTTTTCTCTTAAAACAAAAACTTTTTGTAACTTCCATAAAATTTAATCTGGGAGATGGATGACTCTGGAATAAAGCTGTTTATTTGATCTCCTAGTAGTTACCACTTTTCTGGTAAAACCTTCCTTGGTTGAAAAAATAATTGAATGAACACAATAACTGCAATTTTTTGGTTTAAGTGGCTAATATTATGAATTAATACGTAAACTCGATTCAGCTGTTTTTTTTTTTCTTTAGGAGAGACAAATACAAAACTACTGAAGAGAAAGAAGGCTGTGTTGAGAGAAGCAAAAGAAGTGACAAAGAACTGCAAAAAGCTGTGAAGAGAAACAAGGTTTTTTTAAAAGTAATTGATGTTCCACAAATTTACTGTTGTATTTCTATATAAGTCAAAAATAATTATTTAAAGGTTTAAAAATGTATTATGTACCATATAATTTAGATACATGATATAAAAATAGCTTGAGAAAGTTTTAGCAGTACATAAATAATTAAATTTTAAAATATTTTTTCAATCATTAATAGAAAAATTCCAGAAACTGGGCATTTATATTTTTTTAATTTTAAAAAATAGAAAAGTTTTTTTAAAAAAATAGTTTTAAAGTCAGTAATACTCAATTTCCCATTACGTTAATATTATTTATATTTTGCTTGTAGCAAATATAACTAAACAATTTTAAAGAGTTATTTACAAAAAACTTTAAGGTTTTGGAAATTTTTAAACTAGCTGCTAAAATTGGAAACTTCTAAAAATAGTCAAGTTGACACAAAATCAAATTTTAGAGAAGACATAATCTAGTTTCAAAGTATAATGAAGACATAATTGCATTGCTACAGTTATAATTTTTTGAATTATAACATAATTCAATTTAGTAACAAGAATTTCTTTAGAATTTCTGCCAAAACACATCACCACACATCAATAATTTTAATTAGGAAAATTTTTGGGAGTAGCTCAAATTCAGGTCATACACAATTGTTTGGTGCTTCAATGAATCACATTTTTTATAAAATTAAGACGTTTTATTACAAACTCGTTCCCTTTTTTTGAAGGCTGTGTAGCTGGTCCAGAGTAGTTCTTGACCACGATTGTTTTTGCGGCTTTGTACACTATTCAATGCTTACCGGTCAGCTTCTTTGGATTCTTTAGCATTCTCCGAGTGGTCATTAAAAGGTATAGATGTGACATCAGTAGAACTGCAGGTCTTATATCTCCTAATTAAAGCTCTCTTTGCTATTTTGGGAATGAGAGGGATGTTTAAAACCGGCTTCTCTTAGGAGGTATTAAGCACTGAAAATTTGCAAGCGTAGATACAGAGGTGGCCTCAGACATGCTGAGGTTTGGCTGGTTGATTTGGAACAAATTTGAAAATAACTTGTGGCTCACCCACTTTTTTTGTTCTCTGGAATGGTATAACTTTTAGCTGTTTGCTTCATTACCACAGATTTATAGAAAGAAAAATCTTGTTTTCGTTTGCACCTTGAATGGTCTGTCCAAGAGATGTAATACCTTAAAACCATTTACTGCTATATCATGTAATAAAGACTTTGCCAAACGGGTCAGTTATTTAAAAAACAATTATATCAATTTCATTAAGAATTCAATCTAATTATAAAATTATAGAAATTTTATTGTGCTGTAACAGTGGTTAAGAGATTGGCGTCATTTAATCTTAATTAAAATTTTACCAAAATTTAACATTTTTATGCCACCATATTTTAACCCCATATTAATTATTTTTAAATCCTTTTTTTGATAATGCTGTTGTCAACTGGATAAAATTGAAAACAGTTAATTAAGTGTTTAATTCGTTGTTGTCTGTATTATAAAAATATTTCAAAAACTCAACAAAGGAAAAATATACTAAAATTATAGTTATACATATATTAATTATAAATATACATACATACATATATATATATATATATATATATATATATATATATAGAGAGAGAGAGAGAGAGAGAGAGAGAGAGAGAGAGAGACTCAGTTGGTATTTGAAAATGAGGACATGTAATTAGTCCTCGAAAGTTAACTCGTATATACATCAAAGTAAGATTCTTGTTTTAAGTACATTATATTGATAAGTGAATACAAGAAAACTTTCAAAGTTGAAATATATATATATATATATATATATATATATATATATATATATATATATATATATATATATATATACATATATATTCAACACTGATAATACTGATGAAGATTGAAAGCGTTCTGTCTCGGTAAGTGTTTAAGAATTTATAAAATTTAAAGTTCGGATAGTCATAAACTAATGTGTGAGACAGAGAGAGAAAGAGGGAGAGAATAAATATATGGTTTACTAAGTAGAATAAACTTTAACAAAAACATCTGTTTCAAACCTTTTTACTGACAAAAACAATGTCAATCATCTTCTTTATAAACTCGTACGGTAATAATGAGTTATAACTAATAAGCTATTATTATTAGTAATATGTTAGGAAAAGTATAAAATTTAGTGGATTTTATGTAAAATAAACTGGCAAATTAAATAAAACAAGCTCCTGGACCTGTATTTTTTCTCTAAAGTAATTTTTCTTAAACATTATTAAATTTACCATGACTGAAATAGCTTGATGTAATCATCTTGAATTCACTGATTAAACTATATTTAAAAAGTACGTAACTAAGTGAATACGTAATTGCTTACTTGCTGAAACGTTTCAAAACATTCATTCCTCTTACAAAGCTTTTGAAAAGCGTCAGCAAGTAAGCAATTACGTATTCACTTGGTTAAGTACTTTTTAAATATAGTTACCAAGACTGTTTAATAATTTAAAATATTAAATTAATAATTCAAAATATGTTTAGTAACTGAAATATTTCAAATTAAATTAAATTTCATGAATACCAAAAATGAACAGAATTCACTGAAATATATAACATTAACTTCAAACTTATGATGAAAATTATATTATCTTATTTATGTTGATTCCATCTTCATGTGAACTACTAGTTTTTATCTAAAAACATTTGTAAATATGTTACACTTGTCTATTGTAGCACTTCCTTTATAATTGTTGTGTACAGCCATATCGGGAGATATGTCCCAGTGTCAAACTCAGACCATAACTTGAGTTACGGTCTGGGTTTGACAATGGGACACATCTCCCGAAACGGTCGTCCTCAACAATTATAAAATAAGTGCTACTATAGGCAAGTGTAACATATTTACAAGTGTTTTTATTGTTCATCTTGAAGCTCTTCGGTTAAAGATTAATAATTATGGCAGTGTTGGGTAACTGAAAGAAATAGTAGTATGGGACTAATTGTGTACATAAAAAACTGTCTGTGAAAAGACAATAGGTACAAAGATATCTGTCAAAAATAGAGGTTATGTGTATAACTTGTCGACTGAAAGTTAATATGCAGGCCAGGAATTGGAGCAAATTTGTAGTCACAATTAACCAATTTTGTGCATTGCCTTACTTCAAGTTTGGTACAAATTTGGTAAGAATACAAAAATTCATAGTTATTCAAGGAGTTTAATGCAACATTTTACAGGACCTTGAACTAGCAACTGCAAAGCTACGCACACAATCCTGTTATTCTCCTACAGAGGTGCATCTGGCAAAGGCCAAGCAGAAGTACGTAGAGGCATTAGTCCAGATTCATCAAAATCAGGTACCTAATCCAAATTCCTTACATTAATTTTGATATATCATAATTATTTTCTATTCAGAGAAAATTCATAATATGTTGTACTTTTAACACTTTTTAAAGTTAAATCTTCCTCACAACTTGAATGAACTAATAAATAAATATAAATTATAAGTAATTATTTAAGTAACTAAGGGAAAACTGTTAACTTACTTGCCAACGTGTTTCAAAACAGTTGTTTCATGAAGGAAACCAACCCGCTACTCAGGGCAGCAGTAGAATAGCAGGTTAGCTTCATCAATGAAATGACTGTAGCAAGTAATTTAATTTTCACTTAGTAATAAGTAAATAATTACTTATGATGTATTTTTTCAGTGAATTCAAGATGATTACAACAACCCACTTTAAAAATGAATTTTTAAAACTAACGGAGATGAAATCTTTTCAACTTGTCTCAATAGTTGTCATCATGTCAACCATTGGCAGCAGGATGAGTTGTACTGAATTTATTCAATTATTGTGTTTTTGAGTTTTGGAAGACAATTAATTTACCAGAACTAAAAATACAAATGTATTAAATGAACATACCAACTACAAATCACATAAATGCTTTGTCCATATTATTCAACCCCCGTTATTGATCTTTAAAAAACTATTGCCACTCAGATCCAAAATGTATTCTTTCCCATCAGTGTACAGCCTGATGTGTACACCCATACACTGTTAAAGATTGCCTGTTGCACAAAAATGTTTGTCTCACTAAGTTTACTTTAATTATAAATTTGTACAAATCATTTAGTTTATACAGTTTCAGCTTACATTGAACATCTAGCTGTACATTAAAATCCAAGAGACTTCAAGATTATAAAACATACATAACAGTAACGGAAAACAATTTTATTAGAAATATGAATGGAAAAGGAAAATTCAACTATTTTTTTTAAAGTTGAAACTGTAAAAAGCTAAATCAGCTTCCATTCTTTATTATTCTTTTGTAATAATTTTTTAATCTTAGTTGTCTTATTTTGAAATTTACTCTTATGTTGTAACATACCATTCCACCAAAACATAAAACATGGTCTGGGTCATTAACACTCATCTACAACCAGTTGTATTTTCCAGTTTGACTATAGTAGCTTATATAATATAGTAATATAATATTGTCATCATAGAAAATCTGTATTGTGTAGTTATAAGTAAGCATATTTGAAATTCAATTGAGAAAAAGGAAACTAAACAAGGAATTGTATGAGCCAGAGTGGAGCACCCTCACAATGGTCTATTGTTAGATAATAAGGGATACACACAATGCTCCAATACTTTTCAGTGCTGCTATTTATTAAAAAGTAATATATAAATGCAATCAAACCACTCTGACTGTAAAAAGAACAAAATGTCAAATCTATGTTTGCTCTTAAAACTTAATTTCTTATAAAATCAAGGTTGCCTATTCTGGCTCTAACTGCCTCATATGATAAAATTATTGTCTACATTTAGAAACCACAAAACATGAAAACTCATTCCAATTATGTATATAGTATAGGATCATTAAATAAATGGCTAGTTGTGCATAACAAAACGCCTAAAACTAGTTTAAAAAAACCAACTTATTTGAAAATTTTTGATCCATTTTTTTAGGAAATTAAATCATAGGAATTTTATTAGTTAAATCAAAATCTTTTAGCCTTCTTGGTTTTAAAAGTCTATGATCAGTCTTTTAAATTTAATAAGGAAATTATATAATAATAATAATAATAATGAATGTGAAAGTTGACAAATTATATCATCTGGAGTACTCTTCACACTATAGTTCATGAATACATTTACAGATCTCTGTGAACATACTACACAGTGTTTAAAAAAAAAGGAGTAGAACTTTTCTTCTAAAAAAAAATTTTCAGAAATATTTTGTGTTTTCTGGCACTGAAATGTATATATATATTTGTTGCTCGATCAACTAGGATGTCATAATTTTTTACACTTCTTATATTTACTTCTTGTCTAACACTTTAACAAAATATTTTAATATTTGTAAATTTTATGATAATCTACAGAGTGAAACACAACAATGACCCTTAACGTCAAAGAGACATCACCACCTCTGGATTACTCCTTTAAGAGCCTCACTACCATTGATGACCTTCGTTTGTTGAAACCCCGTCGAGGGCTGAAGAGATACCGTCGCACCTCATCAGGTCGTTATCAATGTACTACTCTAAGACTGAACAACAACCATCTGGTATCTGTTAATGGCATCCATGCTGTGACCTGCCAGGTATACATTATTTCATCTTAATATTTATAAATTGTGTATCATAGAAAACACTACCTTCTTATTTAAAATTAAAAAAGTATCATTTTACATGTACAAAACAATATAGGTCAATTCGGTTACAACGAAATTTTAAGTATAACAGATTTTCTATCTTGTTTTGTTTGGCTTGCTATATGTATATGTGTGTAAAAAATCCTGTTTCAACAAAACAATAACAGGTAAATTTCAGTATAACAAAATGTGTTTACACTTCAAAAATATAATTATGGTTTCTAAAGAGAAGTTTATCGTCTTATTGAAAAAAAACATAAATGACTCAGAATCTGTATCATTGAAAAGAATGCAGCAAACACCCTGTTGCATGGAATAGTCAATTACTGAGACTATACTCTCAATACATTGTCATCAACTCTCCTCGACTGAGGGCTAAATGTTAGTTTCTTGCTAGCAATTGTGATGTTTGGAAGTTTAAGTACGGTAACAACGTGTGCCTTGTAGTACAGTATATAGTAAATGTTTCAGTAGTTTTAAATGCCTGTAGTTTACTGTATTTTATTGAATCAGTTCATAATGAGGAAACAAGAGGTTGAAAGGCATTGGTTTAGGATCAAAGATAAACTTGACTTAATGTGTTGATTCAGGTGGGAATAAATAGATGTAACTAAATATTTTGGAATTGCACCATCTATTTTATCTACAGTATTGACAGACCATAAAAAAATCGAAGATGCATTGTCTGACTGTGACCTTGTACATATTTGGAAAAAAATTCTCAGTGCATTACATGATGATTTAAAAAAGGCAGCTTATTCATGGTTTGTTGATATCAGGTCTAACAATATACCAATTAGTGGACAATTAATTTGAGAAAAGGCTGTAGACACATTGCAAAATTACTTGGCTATGAAGAGTTCAAACAAATGTTGGATGGCTTAATCATTTCCGCGAAAGATATAAAATAACTTGTACAGCAGTTTGTGGAGAAGAATTAGCCGTTCTTAACCTTTGTGGAAAGAATTATCACGTCGTACGTCAGCTATTAAAAGGGCAATGTTCCAAGGTGAGAAGAACTCTAAACTTCATGTTATACAGCATTATTTTACTGTAACGCAAACAGAAGCAAAAAAATGAAGCCATTGATCATCAGCAAATCTTTAAAACCTAGCTGTTTTAAAAACGTGAACTTATTTGTATGACCTTATCACTGAAACAAAGGTGATAGAATGACAAAACCTATTTTCAATGAATGGTTGGTGCAGTTGGACAAGAAAATGAAAAATTTTTTTTTAGTAAACAACTGTTCAGCTCATTAAATTACAAGCAGATTAGAAAACGCACCCGTCAAATTCTTTCCCCTTAACTGTAATGCCGTCCTATAACTACTCGATCTGGAGATCATACTAGCTGTTAAGTTAACTTGAAGGACACTTTGGAAAATTCTACTGAATCTAGGTTTGAACACTAACAATAAGATTTAACAAAAGATGCCTGCGATATGACTACACGTTCATAGTGGTTGGTAAAAGATTTGACAATCATTAATTTCTAAAAAAAACAAATTTTCAAACTAAACAGACAAGAACCTGAAATTGAAGAATGTGTGGAGAAAAATGAAAGAACTTTTTTTCTCACCTGTCTGCAATTCAGATAGCAATGAAAGTGGAAACGAAGAAACTTCTGAAACAAAAGTGTCGTTTGTAGAAATAAATAAAGGTTTAAATATCATTCACTCGTATCTCTACATGATTTTACAGTTTAACAAAATGTTTTTCGCGTCTTGAAGTTTCGTTATAACAGAATTTTACCTGTATTGCTATATAAGTTGTTCGAAAATATAATATTCTTAGGGTAAAGGCGTTCACTTTCAAATTATTTTAAACTTATGGTCAGTTTGTGGACAATTAAAGAAAGATTTTTTTCCTAGATAATTGAACAGCCGGAACACCTAACATGGTTGGACTTGTCATTTAATCGTTTGACTTCAGTTGCACCAGAGCTAGCCTCTTTCCCAGCCCTCAAGATCATCTACCTACATGGTAACCACCTGTCAGATCTCGGTTCTGTGCTTCGGCCTCTCAAGTGAGTTCCAAATTTAAGACTATATTTCAGGTTTATTTATAAAACATGTCCAATATTACATCATATCATTTTTTGCTTAGTCCATAATGTTCAAAATGTTTCCAATAATATCATAGGAAATTTATTGTCAAAAACAAAATCTTAATAGCCCATAAAAGTACTTATCAAGATATTCTAAATATCATTGAAATAAAAAGAACTGTGATTGCACTAAATAAATATTATTCATATAATCTGTTTATGTATTTCTTTATAGGAAGAGTTATAAGGATAGAGATTACATTGAAGTCTTGTAATGAGCTTTAAAAGAATTGTTCTCAACAATTTATTTGCATGAGAAGAGCTACAATTTGTTTTATTAACATCCATTTTAGTAATAATGTAATTTTTTAACACCTAAATGGTAAACAAATTACTTTGACTTACCATCAGATTTTGGGATTGCCCTTCCTTCATGAAATTTGATGTTAATCTGTAGATGTATTGAACCTCTACAGGAGTTTGGAACATTTTGAAGCAAGTACAAACCAGAGCTTTTCCAAACTTAGAGTGATTCAATGTACCACATGCTTATTCATCTTCATAATGGTTTGTAGATTTTTTTCTCATAGGTACTCAATCATAAGATGAGATATTGTAAGTAACTTTAATTCATAGGTACCTACAATAATGACTCAGGAGGATTTTGCTCTCTCAAATTTGTGCTCAGTCGGATGAGCAGTTCTAAGATTATGAAAATAATAATAACTCAAACCAGGACATCTTGGCTGAAGAACTTACGACAAAGGTATGGAGCCAGCACAAGGACACTTTTTAGAAGAGCTATGGATAAGGTTCAAATAGTGCTGATGATTGCCAATGTTCAATAGGGCATGGCACACTAAGAAGAAGAAAGATGCAGGGTTAGGTTATACATATTTTTTGATCATATTAAGGTTATTTGACTGTATAACATAAGTCATTTATGCTTTTCATTTAAATCTCATTCACCGTTTCATAAATACAAATTTATCACCTCAAAAAACCATTGTACTTCCATACAAAATTTAGAAACACATTCAGTTTTTCTATACATATTAATTACTAGTAAAAAAGTTGTATTTGAATGGGGATGCGAACCTGCCTACTATATAATTTTACATAAGCAGTGACTGTATTTTAAAAACTTAGAAAGAAACACATGCAAAATTATTTACCTAGTACAATATAAGCTTTTTCTTGTGGTTTAATAAGTATATTAGATTTTCAAAGACTATTTACGGATTTTTAAAAAAAGACAGCTCAAATATTTCTGTTGATAAAGAAACACATAAAATGCTTCATTAAACTATCCGTTTTGTTCTCAAAATACATAAAACCATCATATATAGGCAACTGTTTACTTTCCACATCCCTTAAAACAATTACACTTATATTTTGAGTATTGATTACTGTCGGAATTGAATGACTGCTACTATAAATCATTACTGAGCTTGTTAAATGAAGACATTATTAAAGCTACTGTAACAGGTTATGATAAACAATTTAGTGATGTGACTAAACTAAGCTATTTCATTCAGTTAATTATTTGAATAACAATTTATCCATCTGAAACAGAAAATATAAATGTCCCCTGCATTACATTTACCAGATCTCCTTCTAAAATGTAAATTTCAAAGATAGGGATAAGCTGTATGTATAGTTCAAATTTTTAATTACTACATTTCTTTTAACAGATGCTTGGAAGAACTTTATAGTTTAACACTTCATGGCAACCCTTTGGAAGAGCGAAAAGGCTATCGTAGTAGAGTACTGTTCAATCTACCTCAACTAAAATCGCTGGACTTTACTAACGTCACATCAGCCGATCATAAGCGAGCCCAAATACGCAGAGACAGATCTGCCGATTTGAACAGACCTAAAAGTCATTTCTGATATTGGGATGAAATTGAGGTACAGAGGGAAGATATTAAACTAGAAAAAGAAAAGAAGAAAGAACCTTGGGAAGTAGAAATAAGTGTTCCTAAAATGAAAAGGCCAAGAGCTTGGATAAAGGGTTTCAATAAATATGAAGAATTTGGTAGGTTAGAGTTTGATCACAAATAACTCACTGAATACACAGACCAATTACATACTTCAATAACATCAATTTGCTTTATCATTTCAGCTGTGCCTTAAAATTGGTTGTATATGTCAAAAGTACATTAATTTGAGGTTTTAAAACACTTATTTAAGCCTCAAAACCATTTTTTACGAAAAGAACAATAGTATACATAAAATGTGTATTACACCCACTAAACTAATAATTTATTATTACAATGATGTTTACTTCTACTAATATATAAAAATTATGATATTTATAATAATTATATGTGTGTATGTTAACAATTATATTTGTGTGTAACTATTGTTATATATATATATATATATATATATATATATATATATATATGTATGTGTGTGTATAAAACTATTGTTTTACATATTATGTACACACACACACACACACACATACATATATATAAAATAAATAAATTTCTTTAAATTTATAACAGGTTTGTTTATTTATTAGTATAAACGATACTTTTTATTATTCCAGTTATAGAGATGCATGTATATATATTATATATGTTAATATATATATATATATATATATATATATATTATTTATCTGTAATATTATATACAGATATTACATTATGATGATATATATTATATTATATGTGATAATATATTATCACATAATAAGAGACACTGATGAACCCGCCACAGAGCGATCAAAATGTTCTGTCTCAATAAGTTTTTACAAAATAATATACAAAATTAAAATTCGAATAGTCTTAAACTAATGTAGAAGTGATTAATTAAGTTTCTCCTAACATAATAGACTACAAAATTAAAGAGATTAATATCATGTTTTTCTGTCATAAAATACGATTTATAGTTAGAATGAATATGAAAAGCTCTTAATAAAAATTTAAATTACAAAACAAATATTTGAAACTAAACAGATGAATGGAAGTAATAAACAACTAAATAAATACTATGTCATAACGTTAAAAGCTGTCGCAAAAACTAATTGTTCTGCAAAGCCATATTTTTAGCATAAGTTGCTTTGTCCAATTTAACTATAATATGTTTTAAGTTGCAATAATATATGTATTTTGATGGGAGAAAAGAAGATTGGTCTGATTGGAAGAGGTGATTTTACTTATGTACACTGACACAGGCAACCATGTTAAATCAGTCATTTATTGTATTATTTTCTAACTGATTAAAATTTATTCCTAATTAGACTTCCCTTAATATGGAATACAGTGTAATCTCGGCAACCTGAACAGGCGAAAAAATGCTATGTTTTGTATAAGAGCCTTAGTGCCTGAAATTAGTGGAAAGACTTCATTCTGAACCAATGAACCATGAAGATTCAGTGTCTCATATCAAACACTGAAGTGGGCCGTAGAAAACGATGTACCCGTTCTCCTCTTACAACATCTGAGAGATGAAGCACTTAAAAGGTTTCTGCCAAAGTGTCAGCAAAGAAAAAAAAATGACTTACAAAAAATAAATGTTTTCAAACTATCAATAAAATATTGAATAAAATACATGTTTATGTAATTAAAAATAACAAAAATATGAGAAAAAAATTAAAATGGTTATGCATATTCATATTGTTGAATCTTTTTTCCACTTTTTTCCCCAATACATATGTACTTTCTGTAATTCGAACTTTTCAGTAATCCAAACAACCCCTGCACAATTAGTTTGGATTTTCGAGATTGCACTGTATTAAAATTTCACTTTTGGTATCATTTGGCAAAAAAACCACTACTTACTGATATTTTTCAGCAATTGAGTTTCACACTAGGTCAAAACGTGTCTGCTAAAAATATCAGTAAGTAGTGGTTGTTTGCCAAGTGATACCAAAAAGTGAAATTTATAAGAAAAAAGTCAAGAGATGTACAACACAAAAACTACAAATATTAAACATTCAAAATATAAATGGTATTTTACTGAAAGTGTTAGAAGATGTTATTAATGAAAGTTTAGAGAACCCAGCGAGTTATTCCACAATCTACCAGCCGAAATCAGTATCCTGCATCCCTGGACATAGAACTGAAGCAGGCAGCCCTGCATACAATCAACGAAGACTACCCACAACCAGAATGGTTACATATATACACGGATGGGTCATCAATACCGCAAACAGGTGCAACTGGAGCTGCCTACTACAATTGTAATTTTGAGGGATACCTAGCGGTGGGAGCTCTCCAGACCAACTACGGTGGAGAAATAGCAGCAGCAGCTGAACTAAACAAAATAGCCCCTACACAGGCAGTTTTTTTTGTCGATTCACAAGCGGCTAACTGAAACCTATCAAGCAATTCAAATACAGACTGCAAAAGAACAAAGGAAACAAGAAAAGCCCTAGAACATCTGACAAATAAAGGTTGGCGTATAACTTTACAGTGAAACCCAAGCCATGTTAGCATCTATGGAAATGAGAGGGCAGACTTTCTGGCCAAAAAAGGCACATGGGTTGGCCATGGCACAACCCATTTGCATGCCCTCGTTTCAAAGCACGAAAGCCCTCATCAATGTAACTACCGACCGGGCCAGCAAACTGCATCTCGCACAGCAATCAGCAGGAAGAAAATGGGAAAACCTTGTCACCACAGACTTCCACGAGCTGTAGGTGTTGCCAAGTTCAGAATGCAAACTGGCCACGACTACCATCTACATGGCCACGACTACCATCTACGTCGCATTGGTGTGCTCCCAACACCGGACACACACTTCTATATACAAACTTCACTGTATACAAAGTCAAAGTCTATTCACTCCATTTACTGAGACAAAAAATTCTGCTTTTTATTTCAGTCATCTTCACATAAGTAATACATTTTGTAATTGTATAATATGTATTATTTCCAGTACGACTATCACCAGTTTGCACTGCTTATAAAAAGCCTTCATTTTATAACGACAACTCAGTAAATAATGTAGGTTCAACAAATTATTTTCAAAAACACTGAAATAATAAATTTATTTGTTTACATTACCAAATTGTATCAAAAACACAGTAACAAGTTTTTAAAACTACAATTTGTATAATCATAAATTTCAACAAATTTGTAAAACTGTCTTCGAGGCTTAGGCAAGGCGCCTGAAACTATCAATAAGTTATTCAGTCTTCAACAGTATGCTGAAAACATATAAATAATAGTTTGATTGCTATGAAACACAAAATTAAATAGGAAGTATAAAAAATATATTAAAAACTGCATAACTTATTGTAGTGAATGTACATTATATACTTAATTCCACTTTTTATACTAGTACTTTTTAGTGCTAGTTTGTAGTCTTGAATTTTTGAAGTTTTAATTTACTTTAAAATTCTACTTTGAAAACAAAATAATTTATACTTGTGTAACAATATAGTATTTTAATTTTATTGAATATATTGTATGAAATATACTCTGAGCATTGATGTAAATATAAAACAAATACAAGAAAGGGGTGTTTTCTATGGATTGTGACACTACCATGTAAATTGTTTAAATGTTAAGTACCTTGTTAATATCAAGCGTGTAGTTTAATTGTGAATTAAAGACAAACTGCCACAATTTTGCACACAAAAACAAAATCTACTGAAATTCCTATTTAACTAATTTCAAATCATTTAAGAGTATTTATCATACATGAAAAATATTGTCCAATAACACAGACAGAACCATCAAAAAGTTAAAATCCAATCAGTAACACATTAAACCCTCTGAATATTCACAAACTGGAACAAACTGTTGCTGACTTTTGGAAAGTCATAGTAATATGCTGAATGTTGTAAATATTAGCAAAAGTAACAAAAACAAATATAGCAGCCTCGCAAGCATTGTAAACTCTACACACATTGTGAACAAGCAAACAATTTCAAGACTAGGTTGTAATAAATGATGATACATGAATATTTTCACTATACTAGAATAGGCAACAATGAAAGTAAGGCAATTACTTCTGTGACTTAAACATATAGCTTATTGTCTATTTTACATTTGTCTCCTGTTTACTGCACTAGAAAAGCCTTAAAGCTAAAGAGAGAGGAATACTGATCCAATAGTCTATTTACTTTCCTTAAGGAAAAATTAAAGAATTTACTATTTCGGGCAACAATTTATCTAATTCCATTTTGGTCATAGCACATACAATAGAATATTTTTAGTCAAAATTAAACTTTGTACATCAACTCTTTAAGTCCATATCCCATACAGTACACTTTTATGTTTTATATTTCTAGAAACAACATTGGGATATAGTCTTTTATAAATGGTGATGGATCAGGTTAAATTTATTTTTTTAGCAATAAAAAGTTTTAAAGGGCCCATACAAAGTTTAGAATATATTCTATGTTCACTTTTGGAATTTGATCAACCACGTCTTATCTGATACGCCAATATTAACCAGCATCATAAACAAAAGAATTACAGGTATTCATTTTCCATCTATTTTTTACCAACCATAAATATATTTTAACAATATTTTATGTGATAAACTAAAACTTAATATCAGGGTAATGAAATGAGGTCATTTAAAAAATATGTTATACATTGAGTACTAATCAATTGAATTGCTTGAAAAACATGTACTAATGATTTGTTATATAAATACAGATTTGTAGTTTTAGAAGATTTTAGAATAAATTTTGCTTTTATAAATATTTATTACAATAATACAATAGTTTTAAAACAATAAACATTGTAATAATCTTATAACCATTTTTGGGAAGAAATTTAATTTCACAAGACATTATGTATTGTATTTTTTCTGATTACAGTATTAACTTATTCCTTTCTAGGATTTATTAGTTTTAACAAAAGCAGTTAGGTAAACACGAACAGTTGTAATGACTTTTACCATACATACAGTGAACTTGTTGAAAAAAACAAGTTTTCACTGCCAATAAACTGAAAAAAGCAACCACAAAATAAATATCAAAAATACACAAGTATTGACTTTAACAAAAACTTCAGAAACCAAACGTGACACTTTCCAGTTTAGTTTACAGATTTTTTTCAAATTTAATGAACGTTAATGACTAGTTTAGGTAAACCCGTATCATCATGTAATGCTGTAAAACTAGTTTAAGCAATAAGTAGTTTGGATTGAACCTGTACAAATTTCATACATCAACAATGTAAGAATACACAAAAAAATATTAACAAGAACAACCCTTGTTAATATTATATAGTATGAAAATAAAATTTCAGAAAATTATATTACAGTATATGACAAACTATTAATTACAATGGCAATGTATTTTAAAAAAATCTATCTATCATGTTCTACAACATCACTAAATAATCTTCTAGATAAATTTATTTGTGGGCAATTATCTAGAGCTATTGGATTTACTGCAACTTAAAAAATATTTAATAATGACTTCATCTGTTCATTTCATTCCTCAAAAAAAATATTCTGTATTTAATATACAGTATCTTTCAGTCAAAGAACTCTGTACAATTGGAGGACTAACACTACATTGACACTCAAATGTAAACAAAAAAATCTGCCTACCTAAAAATTGGGTTTAAGACCTTTTCCATGAAAATAAAACTGCTTTGCTAGGAGAACTAAAAAAATAGAAGTGAATTTTCATTCATTGAAGTTCAACTTTCAGCATCAGAAAGTGAAGAAATATTACAACCAGGAACTAATAATACAAACAAAATGAGGTCAACAGCAAAAAGTGTCCAAGAAAATAGATAGAACAATCAGTCTGATCAATTGATGTTAAGTGTTCAGAACATTGGAAATCTAGTACTTAGTAGATCTGAGATTGAAAGAAAAAAAAAATTATTTACTGTAAAATATTAGGGTCGCTGTTTATTTGCTGGCTTAACTCTACAAGATTGGAACATAGAAGATGACCACTGAATATATATTCCAGAAAAACGTAGTGCTTGATAACACATTATAGAGTTCATTAAAAATAATCAAAACCTAGGATCTCTAATGAATCTTTTCATGACATTCCCTCATTTCTTGTCAACAATTTTGTTCTGTTTTAAAAATAATTTCCAATTTCAGTAGCAATAAAATATGTAAAGGGTGATTCCATGGTCAAGCATTTAATCAAGAATACTTGATTAAAACTAAAGGTTCTACTAAATTCCTGATAGCACCAAAGGGCCTTTGTAGGTTAGTTCAGCCTGTGACCATGAGTTCTGAGATAATAATGAGTGGTTGAAGCATAGTGTATGCCGTAAGTGAGGCAGCTCTGCCTTGTCTCTCCTACACTAAGAGACATGGTATAAAAAGGCATCATTCTTATAAAATAAGTAAATGTGCTAGCAATAAAGACATCCTCATAGAAGTCATTAATTCAATCCAATTCGGGGCATGCTAAATTCAGTCTTCTATCAATGTGATGCTCTAAATCTAGTATATGAGTCTTGATACTTTCCTATAATTCAGACAAGAGAATTTTATAACTCACATTAAATTTAATTTTTTTTAATGAAAAATAACGAACAATTATTTTGTATTTTCCATAAACAATATTTATATTAATCAAGACCTTAAAACCTCAAAAAGTTCCTAAATTATTCTTAAAAGTAATGATTTTCTATTTAAACTAAAAATTAAATTCATACAAAATTATATAGTTTAATCAATTTTGATAAAACCTGATTAGCTACTTTGTACAAAATAAAACTTGTTACATTTGAGAAAAATGCTCATATAAAGCAGAAATCTATCGTTAAGATCTGACAATAGACACAAACCATGACATCAACAGCTAAGCACAAGCTTTTGTTAAAGATTTTGACTAATTTTAAACAAGGAATGAAGATTTTTCAAAAATGTTAAAGTGCAGAAATCCTATTATTAGCTTACAAATTAGAAGTATAGCCAGATATAGATACAGATATAGATACAATAAGTATGAGATAAATACGAGGGCTATTCAGAAAGTAAGGAACGTTTCTGTCTGATGCCGCTAGGCACATGCCGATCTCGTACATTTTGGTGCGTACGCACTCGGCATCTCAGTCTGCGTCCAGCAGTGACAACGGGAACGTTTCCGTGTTGCCTGTTTTTTCACAATTTCAACTGAAGATGTGCGCTGCGGTTGAAAATCCCGCCAGTTATGAGGTGCGGTCAGTGATATGGTTTTTGTTGGCAAAAAACTTAAAACCAATAGATATTTATCGCCAAGTGTGTGAAGTTTACGGAGACAACGTAATGAATGAAAGTTCTGTTTGAAAATGGTGCATTCAGTTTAAAAATGGCCGAACTGATGTTCATTACGAAGCGAAGAGCGGACGCCCAAGCATTGTGACTGATGAAATGGTCGCTAAAGTTGATGAAATGGTTCGCAAAAACCGCTGATTCACGATAACGGAGCTTTCGCTTTGTTTCCCACAAGTTTCACGGACTTTATTGTTTGAAACTGTTACACAAAGGTTAGGCTACCACAAATTTTGTGCAAGATGGGTGCCGAAAATGCTCACTGACTGCCATAAAAGTCAGCGAATGGAGGCAAGTTTGACATTTCTGGATGCCTACGATAGACATGGTGATTCACTACTGGATCGCATAGTAACTGGTGATGAGACATGGGTAAAACACGTTAATTTCGAAACGAAATTACAGCCCATGGAGTGGGGGCACACAAGCTCCCCCAAAAAACTAAGAAAATGTTTGCAAACATTTTCAGCAAGGAAGATTATGGCGACAGTTTTTTGGGACAGGCAAGGTGTGCTTCTTATTGACTTTCTTGAACGTGGTGCAACAATAAATTCTGAGCGGTACTGTGAAACTTTGTGCAACCTTAGGAGAGTAGTTCAAAACAAGCGCCGAGGGAAATTGACGTCAAAAATTTTGTTTGTGCATGACAATGCCCGACCTCACACAGCAAACCGCATCAAAGAACTCCTTGAGTCATTCAAATCTGAGGTTTTTCCTCATCCACCCTATAGTCCTGACCTTGCACCAAGGGATTTTCACTTGTTTCCAAGAATGAAGACCTGGCTAGCGACACAGCGCTTTGACAACTACGCGGAGCTCAAGGCGTGCGTCACTGAGTGGCTGACATCGCAGGCGGCAGATTTCTATGATGAAGGAATTTCAAAGCTTGTCCACCGCTATGATAAATGTTACAATTTGTTTGGCGACTACGTAGAAAAGTAGTATTTTAGTTGCTCTTTCAGATGTATATAATAAAAATTCTTTATTGTACTTATTTTTTTTAAAATTCAAAAACGTTCCTTACTTTCTGAATAGCCCTTGTATATCTTTTTTGTGTCTTGGGTTTGATCCCTTCTATTTACTTGGTCTTCTAATTTGTTAACTAATATTTCAGTTATACTAAAAAAGTTTGTTTTTGTTCAGCATTAATAAATTATTCCCAAAAACCGACTTGGTAAGAAAAGTCATAAAACTAATTTCTTAAGGGTTTAGAATATGAATATTCTTCAATCTTAAATCTAACATTTTGTAAACATTAAAAAATATTTTGTCTATAAATTTCATTCTAATTTTATAAGCAAACATTTTTAAAAAATTCTAAATAATTCAAAATTTTACAGTGTAGTAACACTACACACAATTTACAAAACATATATCACTTTGCGAGTGACATATGCAGACTTTTGCCACTGGCCATTAATCCAAGACTGGTTGATATAAGGCTGGTTTAGAGGGGGTCTACTGTATTTTTTAAGCATTGGTAATGTAATAAATGTTTTTTTTTCTAAAAGAATAAAAATTATGAATACACAGTTTACTTGCAAGTTAAAGGTTTCTACTTCATTTTTTAGGAAATGATAGCCAAATTTATTTTGTTTTTATTTTAAAATAATAAAAACTACAAGTATGCTAGTATATATACAAAGGAACATAAAAATTAGAAATGTGCTATTAAATTAAAATGACTATATTAAAAAACAAATTAGTAAAAATAATGAAGACAAATTTATTTAACTAAATGTAATTCCAATTGATAAAAATCATAATCAAAAACAAAACTAATGATATAATAGCCTCAAAATAAACAAAGTTACTACCAATATTTCTGTACATAACCTGTTGAATCTATACCAATTAGCGGGTTTCATCATCAAACTATATTTACAGCAAAATAGATACGAGGGTTGTCCAAAAATTAAAAACCATTTGAATTTTACCGCCGCACCGGTGAAATATTCTGCTAGGTGGCAGCACTACCCTGTAGCTTCGCCTCTCCCCTATAAAATGAGGCATCGCGCGCATCTGTACCTTTATTAGTGTGTCCTTGGCAATCGTTAGCGATGGATGTCTCAGTACCGAATCCTGCCAGTTGTGAAGTTCGCTCCGTTAACCGATTCCTTCACGCAAAAAAATTGCGCCCTGTCGATATTTATCGACATGTGAAGGGCATTTACAGTAATGTAATGAATGAACGCAATGTCAGGAAGTGGTGTACAGAGTTTTCTAGTGGCAGAACCAACGTCCATTATGAAGAAGAGAGGGGGAGAAAATCATCAGTCAAAGAATTTTTGTTGAAAATTGAAGAAAAACTTCGAGAAAATCGTCGTCTGACGATCCGAGATCTTGCCGAAATGATACCTGAAGTGAGTAAATCAACAATTCAAACAATTTTGACAGAAAAATTGGGTTACCGATAAGTGTGTGCTCGTTGGGTGCCAAAAATGTTGACCCAAGTTCACAAAGAAAATCGCGTGGAAAGTGCCCAAAAGTTTTTTGATCGTTTCAACAAGGAGGGGTAGGAGTTTTTAGACTCAATTGTGACTAGCGATGAAACGTGGACGTACCACCACACACCTTAGTCCAATCAGCGATCCATGACATGGCATCACTCCACATCACCTCGAGTCAAACAATTTCGCCAAACAATCTCATGGCAACCGTCTTTTGGGACCGTCAAGGAGTTCTTCTTGTCAAATTTTTACCTAATGGCACCGCAATTAACGCTGCTTGGTGTTGTGAAACCCTAAAAAAGCTTCGAAGAGCGATCCAAAACAAGCGCCGAGGAAGATTGAGCAAGGGAGTCTGTTTGTTGCACGACAATGCTCGGCCCCACACTGCGGCGGTCACCACAGCGCTCCTGGATTCCTTTAAATGGGACGTTCTTAGCCATCCTGCTTACAGCCCTGATCTGGCACCGAGAGATTTCCATATTTTCCTTTACCTGAAGCAACATTTGGCTGGAAAATGCTTTGAGACTGATGAAGAAGTTCAGGAAGAGGTGGAGAAATGGTTGCGGTCACAGGCGGGAGATTTCTATGACCAAGGCATTAAGAAGCTCATCCCCCGGCTAAGCTAGTAGATGTTGACGGGGACTACGTTGAAAAATAGTTTATATATGTACTTACAACTCCATGTACTTTTTTTGTTAAATAAAATTTTCCTGCTTTTTAAAATGAAAACGGTCTTTAATTTTTGGACAACCCTTGTATAAGTACGAATACCCTTAACCATTAAAAGTAACAGAAGAAGCCTGTGCATACATTATATAATTATTCAATTCTTCTACATTATATAATATAAATATATTATAGTTCGGATAATCATAAACCAATGTAAAAGTGATTAAATAAATATATCCTTAATATCTACATTAAATTTAGCCTACAGGAACATTTTAACTAAATTTAAGCAAACAAAGTTATGGATCAATACCTTAACAGTACTAACTCCAATCTCCTCATCAGTTTAACTGACTGTTGGAAATCAGTAATTATTTATTACCAACCAATAATTGTTTATTACTAACAAACAACTACAAAATCTAGAAATACTATTAACAAGAAAAAAGGTAAACCTATTGTGCTAATGGTACAAATGCATTCACCACAAAAAAAAAATGAGAGTTTTACCCTCGCTAACCCACATTAAATAGCATTCATGGGGAACATAAAACTGATTACCCTGTTTCAAATAAATAAATTTAATTTTAATTCAAAGGTGTACATTCCTAAATGATCATCTTTGATCAGAATTTTAAAAAAGTAATGGTAACAATTGTATCAGAGTAAATTATTGTCTAATAATTAAAATGATAATTTAAATATTCTATGCAGTTTATGTACTGCATACAATCATTGGTTTAGATAATATCAATGCAGTGTGTGGGGGGGAGACAGGTTAAAGACTACACACAGGATGCATGAACAAAATTTGTAATATTAATATAAATTATTTATTTATATCACAGCTGAGCTACAAACAACTGACTAATAAACAGCTGATTCCATGTGGTGTTCTGCTGTCAACTTTTTGCTCTCAATGGTTTGTTATCAAAGGTTGTTGTAACATTTTAGATACTTCAAAAATAATTGTAATCGTTTCCTAATAAACTACTATTAAATATTTTTTAAAACAACATAATTATTCGTGTTGATTACTTTAAAACTATTACTTAATCAAAAGGGACCATTTTTCACTTAAATTTGCAATGGTATTTCGAATTATAGAAAAGGTACTGCATTTCTTATGTAAACAAAGTTCTACATTGTGGCTAAGATGGTTGTAATTTGCCAAACAGCTGCTAGAATGCAGAGCAAGTCACTATCCAAGCCTATTTCTTTCACTAGGAAAAGGGACCAAATGTCGCTTTCATGTTAAATGTCCATAGTGACATTCGGTATCTTTTGTGAACAATGACCCAAGTTAATAAACAGTTATTAACTTGTTTACAGCTGTTTCTGGATAATTTAAACATATTTTCTAGACAGAGAAGTTTTTTATTTAAAATAGCAAAAAACCTAAAAAAGCCCAAAAATTATCTTGATCATGATATTTAGCCCTACAGAAAAATTTTGTCCCCAGACAAATGGTCCCTTTTCATGTTTTTCATCACAATTGTATTAAATACGACATCAGTTTACCACCTTTGTTACCTTTAACAATGTTGTTGAAACAACTGGATTGACATTACAATTTTTATTTACTTAACAATTACAAAAAGCTACTCTAAACTTTGGAAAAATACTTCAAACACTCCAACAAAGAGTGATAAGGTTTTTCTCTTGCTGAAGAAGCTATTTGTCACCCTTCAACATCAATTACTAAAAACAGACTTTTCAGTGTGAAAGCAAAGTTCAAATTGACCCTTACCAGGAATTAACAGTGTTAGTATCAATACTAAAAAAAACTCTCCTACTTTTCTCTACACCAAAAACGACATAGTAAGTGTACAATAAATATGAGTAGAAGAGAGTGTTAATAGAGGTAATGGATAGGGATGCATCTCATTATGCTGCAGGAGGAAGCGGCTAGGATGTTATCTACACCACTGAGTGCAATTCTGATAAACGTTTGAGATATACAGTGGGAAGTAAAAACTTTATTACAAAGGTTTTTATAATATTAAACACATTGCTTTTGGTCACTAATAGATTACATCAAAAATTCAAAGTAACTTATTTGGGAATATACTGCACTGAAACAAAATTTATTTTACTTTTTAGCTGATCAGAAGTAAAAATTAATTGCCTATAGTAAAATAAGTAACATGTTTTTTTCACAAGTCAAACATTTGACTTGTATAGTAGTGCAATTTGACTAGTAAATGTTAATATTTATTAAGAATCATGAAATATTTAATTTTAATGGTGTTAAAACTATTGTTTGTGAATGTAAAAACTGTAAATTAGATCTTAATATTAAATTAATAAATTTTTAGCTCTTGAAAAATATTTTTCGATAGAAAATCAAAACCTATATTGTATTTGTATTAGCATGAATTGGTCTGTGATCAATCTCAAACAAAATAAATTTTAACCCTTTCCACTACACTGCTGGGTATATAAATCAGCAATGACGGTATGGGTTTCAGCTCCGACGAACCGAACAACATCCTTGCACAGTTCTCTGAAGCCGGTCAATACCCAGCAATGTCTTTTATGATATTTACTCAGAAGCTGGGCATAACCCCGGTTTATTTTTCTGGTGTTCCATTCCTAAACAAATATGGTTTGCCATTCTTAAATTATTACGAGACAATATTTGGGTTTTGTATTACCCTTGTACAAAACCTTATTGTTTTCATAAGTTGGTGGTTCAGGTAAAACTTATTAATAGAACCACACGTCCTGATGTTCTAAATCGTCACAAAATGTCTTGGTTGCTCATACGCAAGTACTAAGTTTCAAGTTTCTGTTTGCGGAATATAAAATTGAATTGTTTTGTTTCATTTTTTTAAGGGTTAATAGTTTTGAAGTTTATTTTAAAGTTACTCTTTGGTGAATTGATTAATTTGTTTTGTTTCATTTTTCTAAAGTTTTGTGGTTTAAAAGTAAGTTTTATTTTACAATGGAAGAAGCCAATGTTATAATAATTATGCAGCTGTTGGACGAGAAAAAAGGTATGATATTGGAATAATCTGATGATGAGGGAACGAATTTAAATGGTTCTTGTGGTAGATTTTTGAATTTATAAAATGATGAGTCCGATATTGACATAGACAGTGACAAAGACAAAAATAATGACTTTTGACTTAATAACTTTTGTAATTCCATACGAAAGTGAAATATAAATAAAAACAATAGTTGTATAATTAAATATGTGGTTTTCTTACATGTAAAACCTAAACCTATAACTTAATATTTCTTTTATTATAAAAACTATTGTATAATTGCAAAATATTAATTATTTAAAGCCTTTATAAATGACAGCATAACGGAGAGAAAAAATGTGTTACAAGCCAACAGAGCGGTAGTGCAGGCAACGTGTTGCTAGTATCGGAGTAGACAAGGAAATGTCATAAGCCGGTTCATACCCGGGTTCGGAGTGCCATGCCAAACAAGCGTTCACATTGTTGGAGTGCAAAGGGTTAAATAAGAAATTAACTTTATTTTATTAAAACACAAAAAGTATCAAAAAATCACCAAGTATTTCAAATTCCCCTTCATTAATTTCAACACTTGGCTTAAACCCATATATTTTATACTAGCTGCCTCCAATTGTTATTTAACATTTCAGTCATATTTAGCCTATTATCACCTAAGAAATACGTAAAAATAATTATGAATTTCAGGAGATTAGGAGAGATACAAAAACCTCTTGGTCTAGGAAATAGGCAAGGATTTTTTTCATGTGTACAGTAATATAATTGTGCAGACCTACTTTCTATTAAGGTATATCTACCCATTACACCCTCTGTATGTTAAAGAGAGATAGTTGGAATAAAGGTGGAGTATAGGAAAAGGTATGACTTACAAAAGGAAGGTTCACTTACCTGCAAAAGACCTGCTCTCTATTGGGGAACGAGAAGCGTCTATCCATGACCCAGCTGCCGTTAATGATGATATGTTTGACATATCATCATTACCAGTAAATTTAATTTCTAAATATTATTTAAATAACTAAATCATCGATATTATTACTTATATTGTAGCCATTCTGTGTCAACAAAAATCGACTAATGATCTGCGACACCTGCGTTGGGTCCTGCAGATGCACATGATGAGTCCCAGGCACTTGATGGTGTTCAAATCTTTTTGAGTTTTTGTGGATAATGTCTAAAAGTTCGCCGTATAGCTCTGGATATACAAACGTGATTCCATTGTCAGCACGAATATTTAAATATTCACATTTAATTTTTTGAGCATAGGCTTTCGCCAGTTCTTTAGATATAGTTGCTATTCCTGAAATCTATAAACAAAAGAAAATATAAATATAAACTAGTTATATTGCAAACTATATTAATACCTGAACTCAATCAAATATTAAAATAAAGAAAAGTTGTAAAATATATGTTTATACAATAAAAAGAAGTTGTTTTAACCACATTATAAAAAAAATTAGTGTATGCCTTGTTAAAACTGGAGAGCCTGTATGAAGTGCACATACGGCTAATTACAACAAGAGGATATTGTTACATACTTCTCCTTCTGTAGAATGACCAGAACATGACTTTTTTACCATTTTTTTCCACTGATTTTTATTTTATTAAAGGCCAGGGTTAGATATATTACCTTGCTATATATTAGAATATGTTAAGTTGTTCTTAACAATAAGTGCAGACTCAAAAAGCTTAATAATTCAGATTACATTTTGCACAACAAAACTTTTGTCCATTTAGAAGTTTATTTTTATCCCTAGTTAACAATTTCTAGTCCACCAGAGACATGACATTCCAATATGAAACTTCATAATCTATATAATTTGCACTGACTTCTAATTAGATTGTTTTTAAACACAAAGAGGGGATTACATTTTGCACAACAAAACTTTTGTCCATTTAGAAGTTTATTTTTATCCCTAGTTAACAATTTCTAGTCCACCAGAGACATGACATTCCAATATGAAACTTCATAATCTATATAATTTGCACTGACTTCTAATTAGATTGTTTTTAAACACAAAGAGACTTCAAATAAAGTTTTTGATTTAACCAGGCAATCACCATTCGTATCTATGTTTGTCCCCAGGAAGCTTTGTAGAGCTCAGTAGTGTTTTAAAGACAGGTTATCATATTGTGCCTCAAACAGTGATTTGTACTAAAGTTTGTTGCTTTAGTATGCTTTTTAGTAGGTTTGTAAATTTTTCTCTAGTGTAATAGGAAAAAACTTGTATGATTAAGAATTTTTTAGATCGTGTTTGACATTTGTGTAACTGTAACCTATTATGTGACAGTCAATGTCATTTTTAATCAAGAGTATGTACTTTGTATCTTTGTTGAAAACTGCACTCTGTTTCCCTTATTGCGGTTTATACTATTTAATAAGTATATACCTGGTTTTTAGAATTTTACTTATTATTGCTGTATTTTAAAATATATTAATTTTATTTGTTTATAATATCTTATATATTTTTTTTTTAATTTCTTTTTCCTCTAATAAATGAATTTAGTACCATAGGTTATCAATTAGCTACTCAAGCTGTTTTTAAGTACATTAGAGTCTCAACAATCTGAGTCCCTTTTCCGAGCCTATTTCAATTTCAGATTATTTTATATATATGACGAGGAAATTCATATTATTTACTGTTAGACAATGGACTATCATATACGATGAAGATCAATGGTGGTCTGATGATATCCGTGCTTTATTTCTACCTGCAAATGTTACAAGCCTAATTCAGCTGATGGATTCGGGGTGTTCTGGAATGTATTCAAAAAATACAGAGTTACCTTTTTCAATATCTCTTGGAAGAGACTGAAAAGGGAAAAAAGCATTGTGAGCTTTCTAAAAAAAAAATACAGTAAGGAAGTTCTGTACTGTATAACCAAATCACGGAATTAAATAAAAAGAGAAATATTAATTAAGTCATGGAATAAAGTCTTAAGCCATAATAACACTGTTGACTATGTCATTGATTCACAATAAGAAACAGATTTTGCATTTCTTATCAAGAAATTTCCAGGTTGTGAAAATGTCTATCATACGGATGTACATCAATGTTTGAGTAAGGACGAACGTAAGTCATAATAACACATGTTACAACTATTGAAATGGTACAAGAAACTACCATGAAGGCGGTGAAAATGAGAACAAAGATGAAGGTTCAACCGAGACAGTACAAGAATGGAAAATAAGTCATAGTAAAGGAAGGGCTGCTTTGGAAACTGCAACGTACTATATTGAATACTAGACCCCACACCAACAGATTTGCTTCAGCTAAGACATTTACACGACACTGCAGTTCAAAAATGATCTGATAAACAGACGCAGAAACATTTTACAACTTTTTCCAAAAAAAAGTAGCAACCGTGATGATTAATGTATTCCAAAGCTACATTCATTTTTGTAAGTACTGTAATCAATAGAGTTCTATAAACGTGTTTTTTGCATTCTTAATCAAGATTCATTAGAACCCATATTTTTTTTTAATTTACAGGAACATATTTCTATGTAATCCGAGGGGTTCTCAGTTCCATCTACCTTGAATCATCAAGACTCTACTGTATAATTCTAAATACCCAAAAATTCATCATAGACTCAAGGTTTATCTGGGTTCAGAAATTTGTTAATTGTAGTTATCAGCAGGGTGTCTAGTAAAATAGCTTGAAGAAATTCCCTGAGTTTTCCCTGACTTTTCCAGGGTGTCTAGTAAAATAGCTTGAAGAAATTCCCTGAGTTTTCCCTGACTTTTCCAGGGTGTCTAGTAAAATAGCTTGAAGAAATTCCCTGAGTTTTCCCTGACTTTTCTAAATTGTATTTACACTATATTTATAACACTTAGAATATAAACAAATTTATACAACTGTCTTGTCTTAGCTTTTTTGCTTTAGTTTTTCAATCTCTTCAGATATAAGTTCTATTTCTTTTGTAGCAACTGACATCACTTTTGCTTTTTTAGCTTCCAGTTCCTTCAGCTGAATATTATTTTTCCTCTTCTTAGCTGCTCTTCTATCTTTCTCGGTCATTTTCTGTCTATAGAAAGCCCAGTTTACATTGGACCCATCCATTGATATCTGAAGGATCTTGGATAAATCCAGACTTTGAACACCTTTTAAGAACGAATTGAGTAACTCTTTTGCTTTTGTGTCTGTAAGGAACACAGAACCAAAATATCGAGCTTTCATTTCATCCGTCTCTGCATCCCACTACCTAACACTCAAATCCATTTGGGCTCTTTGTGATATTTTGTTTAAACTTTCATCAAAGCCAATTACATAGTTAGAATTTGAATTTAAAATAATTTGATAAACCGAATACAACACTATAGGAAATTTTATCTTTCCGCAATCTTATGTTCTGTGCAATGGTGCTATCAGGGAACATCCTTGGAAAGAGGCACACACTACCTTCTGCATTGCGTAAAGAAGTGTTGCATTACTAAATTCACGCACCATAAAATCTCTGCTTCTGTCACTTCATCTTTCAGTTTATATTTATCCTAAGGAAGGAGGGGAGGTAATGACGACATCATCTGCATGACGTGATTGCCCGCTACGGCAATGAAAACCGGAACCTTCCATGTTGAAATAAACAGTGTAAAAATAATCACCGTCAAATAAAACACATAATATCACGAGTCTAGACAAATAGCTGGCTACGAATGTTTACACAGCGTTCTGTGTGGTCAGAAACAGACTGAGTTATCTGTTATCCCCACCTGTCCATATGATAACAGAACCACTGCGCACCCCAAGGCCACGGTCCAGGCTAAAACTTCCCAGCTGTACCAACTCGACACGTTTAATATTTATTGACATAAGTCCTGAGGTCAGAGCAACGGGCTTATCAAATAAATAATGGGCATCTAAATAAAGAAGTGTTATTTCCTGACTGCCCTGCCCCTAAACCGCTGGCTTACAATACCAAATATTCGAGAGCAATGGCCACTAGTTTTGTTTCTAATCAAAATAAATATTTTCCCGATTTTTTTAAATTTTTCCTGACTTTTCCCTGAATTTTCCAGAATCTTAAAATTCCCTGACTTTTCCAGGTTTTCCCGGTTTTCCCTGTCACTAGACACCCTGTATCAGATCTTCTTTTAACTATGGTGAATGTAATAGTGTATTAATATCTTTAAATGTTTTAAAATGAAGTTATTTAAAGATGAAAATGTGTACTTTTATTTACCCAAGCGCAGTGAAAATAGTTCAACAGTTTCCCGGTTTTCCCTGTCACTAGACACCCTGTATCAGATCTTCTTTTAACTATGGTGAATGTAATAGTGTATTAATATCTTTAAATGTTTTTAAATGAAGTTATTTAAAGATGAAAATGTGTACTTTTATTTACCCAAGCGCAGTGAAAATAGTTCAACAGTTTTGTAGTCGTAATTTGCATTTGTTAGTTAAACTTCAGAACTATATGGTTGGTTCTGTAGGCATTCCAGTTAATTTGAACCTTAATAATTAAAAAAAAAGCCTCAATCATTTAAATATATCTTTTAAATGATTTTTTCAACAAATTCAATGTTTTCACAGCTATTCAGAATGAAAGTGAAAACAAGTTTGAAGAAAAAAATTCTGAGGATCTATATAGTAATGTCAATTATGATACCATAACCGGGGGCGATAAAGATTTGTTTAAAAAATTACAAATTTTAATGTTGGAAGTAAAGGTTTTCCTACAAGAAGGTAAAAAGAGTTCCTTCTGAGTTAAAAACATCTCAATGGAAAGAGTTATTACTTTTAGAAACAAGAACAGTAAGAAGGAAGTTTTTGCCTTTTTTTATTTTTAAATAGGATGAAAAGAAAAAATAGTGAAATTAAGAAAGTTAAGAAACAATCAGAAATTATAGAAAGAAGAAATATGAAGGCTGAAAGTGAAAATAGTGGCATATTTATTTTAAGTGTTTTTAGTAGTTATTACTACTTTTTAGTCTGTGTAGCTTATATCTAAAAGCAACATGTTTATGTTGATGTGTTGTAAGTAAATATTTCCATGTGGATCAACAATACATATGTTCGCATATTTTAAAACAAAACAAATTACACCCAAATTTTTACTATCATCCACACTTTGCCAAACAATAAAACTCCAGGTTTTTAGAAAAAAATTTTACATTTACATTTGTTGATTCCATCTTCAATTTTAGATTTGTATTTTTTTAAATTACTTTCATTCAATACCTGGAGATCCTTAAGATTAAAATTTAGTAAAGAAGACAAATTAAGAGAGATGTCTTTGCAGTGAGTTTAGGCAGTGACAAAATTTTCTTATGTTGTATTACTTAGGGGAGAGGGAGTCTGGGCCAATGATATGTTTAAAAAAAATGATATAATTTCCAACAACAGATAGATCACAACTAAAATTATAAAACCTAGATCAGTCAACTCTTATATAATCAGAAAACAAAAAAATACAAAGCGCATGTATTTGAGTAATTTTTGCATCACTTTTTTTACTATTTTGAAATGTCTGATCAAGAAGAGAAACAAAATTTGTGCCGAGGCTTAACTGAGAACTTTCAGACGTTGAATGGATTCCAGAACGTAGAGTACTATTTTTTAAAGAAGTGCCTACTGAAAAACAACCGATCGTTAACACATTATTTACAACTAACCTGGATTGATAGCATACTTCAAGACTGAGGGAGACTTAACCTTTCAACATTTTTAACGATATACCGTAGTTTTTTGTGTATTTTACCATTTTTTTGATAATTACCAGAGTCGTTTTAATTTATAACTATATGTTTCATTTACTTGTTATATTGCACTAAAATTTTTCATTGCACTGTTTTTCTCTCAACTACTTTTTTTATAGAGTAACTTGTTTCTTAGAAATTTATATAGAGTTCTTGTTTCATAAATTTTGTTTGCAATCCAAATGCTGATTCATTTATGTCTTTACTGATGATCAAAAGTTTTTTAAATAATGATCAAAAGTTACATAAAGTTCTTTTAATAACAGCTACAGTTGTATTATGTAACTCTGGGATGACGATATATTATAACGTTATGCTGTGTTACATATATAGGTCGTAAAAATGATGAAAAAATGTGTTCCATAATAAGTGTATATCCTCTTATTTAATTATCTTGGATACTAACCTTAAGCCTTGGATCCCTTGCAAAATGGTATGTATTGTTTTTCTTCTTAGTAGGGGCCATTCCTCTTTTCATAAGAATTTCACATTTATCTCTAGTTATTGAACCTTTATATGCATCAACAACAATGTCTATCATAATGTCATATGTGTAGCATGGTACGTCTGATAATGTTAAAGTTTCATACTTTAGAAACCTGTTGGAAAATCAGTTGAACAGTTTGTTTTACAAAAATATTGTTATACATCCTTAAAATATTAATATAAATTTATGTATGTAACATTTAGTGCATTTTGTTATAACATGTATAACATTTAGAACATGTTATTGATTATGATTCACATAGAAAATTATTCTGTTTAATTTCTAAGATTTTAATAAATATAAAATTAACGCTTTCAAGCCTAGTTCCTTAATAGGCTCATCTATATCTGCCTGGAAGTTTTTAGGTAAAATATTTAAAAAATCCTGACTATAAAATATAATATTTATTACATATTATACATGTTTTTAAAGGGAAAGTAACAATAATTTAAGAAATATATACATATGAATTGATTAGTTACATACAGATTAGATTATAGTCCTTTGAAAAATGGATAAAAATGTCAAATAAATAAAAAATCAACACTGTACTTCACTACACATGTTTTACAATGGAATGAAAATGAATATCACATGTTAATAAATCATTTTGAAGCTAAAAGAAAATGTTCTGAATCCGAATCTAAAATCAGGTCATTTACGTTTTCATTCAGCCGATTGAACCTCTGCTTAGATCGGTTTCACTATCACTGTCAATGTCAAAAAACTACATATCACCTATTGAATCACGTCCTGAAGTGTCTTTAGTCATTAAATCTACAACCCAATATTACTAACAATAAAAGCTAAAACTAAATAACTGAAAGATTTTAAACAAAAAATAACTAACTTGAAACACCTTGCACTAACAAAACGCACTATCTGACCACAAATAAACATCTCTCTGCTAGCTCTGCCACACTTCACAACTTAAGTTTTTTTGTTCACAAAAGAAACTCTGACTAGCCCTAGTTAAAGACATGTAAAGTAAAATAACCAATGTAAAGAACGATACTGACGAAACCGAGAATACGTTGGAATTACGTTGCTATGGAAATAAATACAAGATCCTGAGCAATACAGAGGCATCTCAAGCAAGCGTTAACTAACTGGCCCGTTCTATACTCAGGCGTAGGCTTCAGTGTGTTAATATAAATTTAAATTAACACGCTTCAAATGCCATAGAACAATTATTAAACTCCTGTTCTTTAAAATGTCATTAGAAACTTTTACATTTATTTCTTTTTTAACTTGAATGTTGAACAAACAGTTTATCAACTCCAATTTTTTTTTTATATGTTCCTCGCAAATACATTAGAAACAAGAAACATGTGTCACAAACCATAAATAGTGGATCAGCTTGATCAAACTTAATCAAAACCTCAATATAATAATACAGACAAAACTGTTAAAAGTATATTTTCCTTTAAAAAGCATACCATTATTTTATACTTCAATAAAATTAGCTATTTTACAACATATTTACAAAGTATCTGGTTAAGAAAGGTCTATTTATTTTTAAAAAACAGATCTCTAACCATAACATTAAACTTAGTAAACCATTAAATTTGGTATACAATATCAAGAGCATGGTGGTACAATATATTACAAAAATATAGGTGAAAAAACCCTCAAAACCACAAAAATAATTAGTTTAAATAACTGAAAGATTTTAAACAAAAAATAACAAACTTGAAACATCTCTCTGCTATGCCACACTTCACAACTTAAGTTTTTTTGTTCATAAAAGAAACTCTGACTAGCCCTAGTTAAAGACATGTAAAGTAAAATAACCAATGTAAAGAACGATACTGATGAAACCGAGAATATGTTGGAATTACGTTGCTATGGAAATAAATACAAGATCCTGAGCAATACAGAGCCATCTCAAGCAACGGGTCTATTTATTAAAAAAAACAGATCTCTAACCATAACATTAAACTTAGTAAACCATTAAATTTGGTATACAATATCAAGAGCACGGTGGTACAATATATTACAAAAATATAGGTGAAAAAACCCCAAAAACCACAAAAATTAATCAAAAAATAACTAAAATAAGTTACCTAAGATTAAATCCTAGGATTTAATCTTAGGTAACTTATTTTAGTTATTTTTTTATTCATTTTTGTGGTTTTTGGGGTTTTTTTACCTATATTTTTGTAACATTAAATTTGGCATAAGAAGATATAAATTTATACATAATACAAATTTTGTTTTACATGTTTTTAAATGTAAAAACCATGATTAGTGGTTAATGTGATTAACAATCATTTTCCACCACACCTGAAATGGTATTCATGAGATCTGAAGTTGCAAGAACAAGGTTTTCCAGTTCCATATCAATTATTTAACAAAGGTAACTTTCATTTTTTTTTTTTTATAATCAAATCTATTGTAATCAGATACTCTGAATCAACATTTTGATACGTCTACATAGTAATGTAGTATGATGTAATGTGGCAATGATGTTAAAAATTATAATAAATATAGGTTTTAAACAATATTTATGGTTTGTGACATTTGAAATTACTTTTTTTCTTTAGAATGTATTATTTAGAGTTACACATTTTTTCATTATATTTTATTTGGTAATAAAACAACTGTAATTCGCTACCCACCCCCCTCTTTTGGAGAATGAAGAATATTAAAACTCAACATGCTGTTTATATTACAGTAGAACCCCTAAAATCCGAACCCCCACCAATTCTGAACATAATATGATTAAAACCAAACTTTAAGAAATATCTACAATTTAATGAAGTATGTACTGAAAGTTTGCTCCTTTCTGCCTCTCTTGTGTAAACCATAAAAATACAGCCTCATCATTTTTTCCATTCACAGAAACTTTCGCGTGATAGCGTTGTTCCAAACTTTCGCGTGATGGCACTGCGAAAGTGTTCAGTTTTGGATACAGAAATATGTAATAAATGCTCTAATATTGTTCTTTAATAAATCAACACACTTCTGTCAAATGCCATATACACAGCAAATCCGAACTTTTTCGGCAAATCCGAACTTTTCCAAATCCGAACAGGCTATAGCCCCAATTAGTTCGGATTTGAAGGGTTCCACTGTATTTTCCTCAATTGCAATTAAAGTTCACTTACCTGTCAATACAATAAGGTGTTTGTTCTACAAGCTTTTCAGGATGTTCTACTCTAGGACATACTATGTCGATTGAAATTAATTTTTCAACTTCATCAGGATATGTAGCAGCATAGATGAAGCCAATTGCACCTCCTAATGAGTGTCCTAGAATTGAAATACTTTTAAACTGGTAATATTTTACTACCCTACGTAAAATTAGCACATAGTCCCACCAGATATAATAAAACTGACCCTGAAAAACAAAAAAAATTATTAAATTAAAACCTATAATTATGACCAAATTTTAAGTCATGTAAAAATTAAAAACTCCTAACTAAAATAAAGAAACAAGACAAAACAAAGATTTTTCCCTGACATTAGCCACAGTAATTACAATGTATTTATTTTAATTAATTAAAACAGTTTTTTGTATTTATATTTTATCTGTATATGCAGAGAAAGGACTAAGTTAACATCTTCATTCAACTTTCATATATTTCCACCTTTCAATTATATTTATCCTAAAAGTTTTATTGGGGTTTTTTCAAATCATTGTTCAAAACTGTCTTTAAATATTTCATATCTAGTTCCCTTAAGTCCACCTTTAACTTTTGTAAATTGGACTTCCTTTTGAAGATTTTGCAAAACATCTTAATTCAGTCAATATTTGTATTAATTATAGTCATGGAAAGAAGTGCTCTTCCTTCAATACTGACTATAATTTTACAATGTGTTTTAACGATATTACAATTTGCATTTACATACCGTCATTAAAATATCATGACCATATTATTGATTATCTAAATTTCAGTGCTCAATTGTATCCATGGTCACAGATTATGTAATAAAATCAGCTTAATATTTTCTCATTCAAAAAAAAAGCCTGCCATACACAAAACAAAAGTTAAAATTTAATTTGAAAAATACACTAACATAAATCAAAATTAATTAGATTATGACAAATTATGGACCAAATAATGAAACAACTGTTATTAATTATGAAACACTGCTCAATGTTTAGAGGTTGTTTCATTGTTTAGTCTGTAATTCAATTTATTATAAAATATAGGTGTAAAATGATAAAAATTAAAACAACTATTTTTTCATTGCACATAACTCCACCTAACATATTTACTTCTGATAAGACACTGCTCATGTCTTCCTGGAAAGAGTGCTTATTAAGAAATAAGTATATTTGGTGAGGTAATATGCTGTGAAAAACAATTTGTTTTATGACTATTTTTAAGTAATTTTAAATTTTGATAATGAAGTTTTTTTAAATGAAAAATCTTTAGACTGGTGTTTTTACAGTTATAATGTAATACCATGATGAAATTTGTACACAGAAACCTAGTTGACCAAATCTATGATTACGTTATGGTACTGAAGGCAAGTAAAATCAAACAGCCATATTTATTTTAACCTTCATGCGTATACGAGGTCTGTTCAAGAAATACGCGGACTGTTTGAATTTCGCAGCTCAAGTTAGTTTCAGGAGAATCCGCTTGGTGTTGCTAGGTTGTATAAATCAGCTGATTAAAACGCAGTATTTCATTTGTTGATGAGCTACACGCAGTTTAGTAAAGAGTGTTTTTTTTTGTTTGTCGGATTGTAAAATGGACAGCCTGAAGGAGCAACGAATTGCTGTGAAATTTTGTGTAAAACTAGGGAAATCTGCAACAGAAACATTTGGCATGCTTAACACTGCCTACGGCGATGATGCCATGAAGCGTACTGCATGTTTCAAGTGGCATTAGCGTTTCAAGGGTGGCCGACAGTCGATTGATGACGATGAGCATCCTGGACGTCCTTCAACATCAAATGACGACCCACACGTTGACAAAATCAACACCCTGGTGCGCTAAAATCGACATCTGACCATTATGGAGCTTTCCGAAGAGTGTGGGATATCAGTTGGATCTTGTTACGAGATTTTGACTGAAAAATTGAAGATGCATCGCGTCGCTGCAAAATTTGTGCCACGCCTGATGACCGACGACCAAAAAGCCAATCGTATCCGGGTTTGTCGGGAACTGCTTGATTGTTCAAATGAAGATTAGAAATTTTTGTCAAGAATTATAATCGGTGATAAATCATGGGTGTATGGTTACGACATTGAAACGAAGGTCCAATCATCCCAAAGGGTGAGTCAAACGTCCCCAAGACCCAAAAAAGCTCGCCAAGTTCGGTTGAATGTCAAGGTAATGCTGACAGTTTTTTTTTATGCTAAGGGTGATGTTCACTACGAGTAGCTCCCTGAAGGCTGTACAGTCAACCAGATTACCTACATTGAAGTACCGAAACGTCTCAGGGACGCTGTCCGATGCAAAAGGCCAGAACTGGGGAGAAGTGATAACTGGTTTTTTCAACACGACAACGCTCCAGCTCACTCAGCACTCAGAACTCGTAAGTTTTTGGCCAAACACTCGATCACTGTTCTTTCCCCCCCCCCCTACTCACCTGACCTTGCTCCTTGTGACTTTTTCTTATTCCCGAAACTCAAAAAACCCCTCAAAGGAAGAAGATTTGAAACGTTTTCGGAGATTAAGGTAAATGCAATGAAGGAGCTGAACGCCATCACAAAAGAAGCGTACCAGGACTGTTTCAACATGTGGAAACACCGTTGGGATAACTGTGTGCGTTGGGGAGGAGAGTACTTTGAAGGAGACCCAGACGTGTAACTTCCAAATAAAGTACATTTTTTTTATGACCTCAGTCTGCGTATTTTTTGAACAGACCTCATAAGTATGGATTCATGATTACGATATTTTCAGTACTATTATTTTTTTTAATTAGTACCAAAACTTTGTTAAAGATTTTCTTTTCTATTTCTTTAACATATTTTCTGCAAACATGACCTTACGGTTATACAGGCCTCACTCCACTTCAGATGCAACTGTGATCATTCGGCTCCCTTTGTAAATCTTTAGAGATATTTCTATTCTTTTTTTTCTTAGATTTTTTATTACTGTTTTCTTATTATCTGTTTTAGTTGGTTACCAAGACATACTTATCTTTGATATAGAGTTCCTGTATTTCATATTCTAAGTATTTCATATTCTAACACATTTTCAAAAACTATGATGCATTTTTAATAATTTGTTTTTTCATCTAAAGATAGATTATGATTATACAACTTTCTTCCATCCGTTGTAACCTTTTAGATACTATTTATGCTCTGAATCATTTTTTGGGGGTAACATTATTCTATAGCTGGTCTATCTGCATTGTTACCATCAGTCCAATCAGCTATTTCTGGTATTTTCTTTTAGAACCAATAATATAATTATAAACAAACATCACCTTATTGATTATATTAAATAAAAACAACCTCTTACCACAAATTCAACAATTTTTATTTTAACCTTATCTACATTTTGATTACAAAGTAATCATTTGTAATTGAAATCTACATAAGTTTAAAATAAAAATTGTTGAATTTGTGGTAAGAGGTTGTTTTTATTTAATGTAGACATTTACGCCACAGTTGCTCCAAGTTGTTATCACCTTAATGAGGCAAATACAGCCTTTATCTAAATAAGTTATAAATAAATTTGTCTGTTTTTCAATTAAAATTGCATAAGATGTTAGACACAATGTACTGACGTAATTATTAATTACCTAGTGTTTTATAACAAAATGATTCTTTCTACGGTATAAAGATTTTCTCGAAAACCAATTTTTCAATTATAACAAACAAAACTCCAGAAAGTAGATTGATAATAATTTTGTAGTGCAGGTAATCCAGCAAACGTCAAAATACAAAACCAATTACTAAATTTATTTCATGAATAATACTAGTTACTACAATTTTTACAATATTTATAGCATACATATATGGTGTATGACTCATAAAACATATCTAAAATTTGGCAAGGTTCTGTACGGAAGTCTGATAAGTAAGAAACCTTACCCTAATGAGTCAAGTTCAAGCTTTATCTAAATAAGTAAGGCTAGACATGATAAGAACTGGTGTTACATTACAAATCTGAGATAAAAATTAAAACTAAATTTAAGTTCTCAGCCATTAAAACTGATTCACCTGTTTCATATCAAACTTATAAAAATGTTTATAAATTAAATGTTAGAGAAGTAAGAAATATAAATGCATAAGGTTCTTATAGTACATGTTTATAATATGTTTATCATGTATCAAGAAATAATAAGAACAAAATCCTTAATTCGAACGTTTTCAATTGACTGGTATAAGCCTTATCTAGAACCTTCACCCTTGATGAGCAACACACCACACACTGGAAGTATTGGCTTCATGTGATCTTAATAGGTGAAGGTTTAACTTGTATATTAATTAAATGAAAATATCTAAACTAATGATTTACTCTATTATTTCTTAATGAATGATGAAAACTTCTTAATTAATCATTTTTATATTAGTTTATGACTATCCGAACTTTAAATTTTGTAAATTTGTGAAAATTTACTGAGACAAAACGTTTTAGATCGCTATGTGACGATTATCAGACCGGACACTGATGAAGATCACCATATACATATAGTGATAAAAAACGTTCTGTCTGAGTAAGTTTTCACAAATGTACAAAATTTAAAGTTCGGATAGTCATAAACTAATGTTAAAGTGATTAATTAAGATTCACCAAACGAACAAAATTCAAGAGGAAAACTTCTAGTCTTAAATAAAATGGGTTTTCTGGGAAACATAGATTTATGGTTTGTACCAGTCCAAATGGTTCAAATTCTTCAAAATTCTTCTCCCTCAGCAGTAATACACTTGGGATGTCTGCCACCTCTGAATTGCATCTTAAAACTCCTTGAGGGAAATGCCCTTAGGAACATTGTAACATACTATTGAATAGTTACTTGGACTCTCCATCCTTTCCTTTTGCATTCTCTCTCTTCAGACAGGGAAACAAAAAAAGAGCCAATTCGGGAATGTAAGAAGGATGTATGACTACCGGGGTGTTGCTCCAGGCCAGGAAGTTGGTAACAATGAAACCCATGTGACTGGCAGCATTGTCATGGAGAAGCTTAACTATGTTTAACTAAACATTTTAGAAGCTTAACTAAAAGGCAGTAATCTAGTTAAACTATGAAACTGCTATTGTTGCAGTAAGAAAATCAATTAACACAAAAAACCATCGTAAACCACAATGCTGTTAATTACACTACAGGTTTATAGGGCCAGCTATTTAATAAGACCAAAATTTAAAAAAAAAAAACACAAACACATGTTATACATAAAAAATTGTTAACAACTTGAAGCAACTGTGGCGTAAATGTTTATATTAAATAAAAACAACCTCTTACTACAAATTCAACAATTTTTATTTTAACCTAATGTACATTTCGATTACAAAGTAATCATCTTCAGAGGTATTTTACAAATGACTAACTTACAGCTAAACCTATGCGTATTTATAGGCAACAGGAACTCCTTGGCCAAGCCCCCAACACTATCCGACCTATCATGTTGCGAGTAACAACAAGGTCTGGTCCTACAGAAGGCGTTGCTGTTACATTATTTTGAATTTGTACACTAATTATTAAGTACACATTCAATAATTGAAAAGGGGCAACTAATAAATATCTTATGCATTTTTGGTAAAGTTATAGGGCTTTTTTTTATTAACTTGGGAGCGGGTTTTAAACTGCCCGAAGCACCGCTACCTTAGGTATATTGTACTTACCTCCCTGATCTAGTCAAAGAGCCCCTTCCCTCTTACCAGGTTTAGAAGTTTCCTGACTAGTGTTTTACCTTCAGTATCCTCTTCCAGAGCTGTGCTATCACCAAAGAGGTTGAAGTGCCTCTCAGCAAGTGCTTCACATCTATAAATGATGTGTGTGGCAGTCTTCAGTTCTTGCCCGCATAATCTGCACACTGGTTCTTCTTTGAAGATACCCGTATTACGCAGATGTTTCCTTAGTCCACAGTGTCCCGTGAGTAGACCTGTGGCTATCCTCAATTCCTGCCTAGACAGATAGATGAGACTCTCCTGCAACCCCAAGGAAGGTTTCCTAAGGGTTAGCAAGTTATAGGGCTTAAACTTGAAACAGTCAGACTTGATTGACAATTGGCTTCACTTACGTTGGTTACATTTTTTATATAGCAAACCTACCCTACTAACTTGCTACTTTACTTCAGTACTGTTTAATAAATCTCGCCTTGAAATTAACACTGTCTCATTAAATTACATTTTTTCTTGAAATTTCCAATGTCATATTCAGAACTTAATCCTGAGTAAAATTAAAATAAGAATTTAAGGCTACCCAGCTTTCAGAAGAGCATTACCTTTCAAAACTTCATTTAATAGGATCCGTTGTATATCCATAATCGGACCAAATCACACTGGTCCCTATGTGGTCCAATAATATGCAATCTATAGTATTACAAAAACAGTAGTATTAAGATATGGGAGGATATTTCCTCAAAGTCAATTTTACTTTTATTATCTATGTAGGATAAGGAAATGATTGGGAATAATAGAGGAGCATAAAACACCCTTGTCTAGTACATAATGAAGTATAGGTGTTTGTGTATGAGTGTTTTATATGCTCGGCCCGTGGGACAAAACTTTGTAGTTGTTGTTCGGCCCTTAGGACCCAAATTACTGATAGAGATAGTTGGCCTGTAGATTTAAATTATGAAAGTTGTTTGACCAAAATAAGAGATAGAGTAATAAATTAACGTAGAAATAATGTGTGTAATTATGTTTGAAACAGAATAACTTTTAGGAAAGGGGTCAGCATAGGGGGTAAGAGCATATAAACTGAAGGACCACCAATTAATTATAGTTAATTAGAAACTGAAACCTAGAGTACTTACTGCAGTCAGAACTTCTTACCTTCCTGGTTGGACTCGCGTAACACACTTTGGGCTGATAACGAAAGGAGGGATAGGATTTCACCCTAATCGCAAGAAAGGTATTATGATACTCGTCAGGCACTTTGGAAATAGCGGTAAATGTTAAGTTCCATGTTTCATATAATAAAGTTCCACATATAAATTATATACACGCACATAAAGCAAGATGACTCGTATGGAAATTAGCGGAGTAACTTTCTTCTTACACATGTATATAAAACGAGCTGATTTTAATGGAGGTCAGCCTTGTAGTCATGTATAAAACGTTCTTACTCTTATACAGCACTCTTGCCAGCGGTATAAACTGTACAATTCGAATGGAGCACACTTTCACAGTCATGTTTATGCAGAAAAGTTGAAGCGATTCTTACTCTTTAAGTAAGAAGAAAGTATGGAGCACCTTCTTGCAGTCCTGGCTCGTAGCAAAGATATACAGGAATGGAATGTCAATTTTAGGCATAGAGACTTCTTGACCCAACACACGCTTGCCAATATTATTTTATAATTGCCAACGGAAAATATTTGAATCAGGAAATCTCCATTCAGTGTCGAACATGGGGCATCAAATGTATAGGACTACGCAAATGAAATATTCTCTGTTGCGATGACAGATTGTCCCATTCCATTACACCTCATGTGATAAAATATTAAACTTGGGAAAATTCTTTCTTATAGTTATTTAATATACTTATTACTTCTAAGCTTACATGGGGAAAATGTGAGGAAAACCCATGCCCAGGAAGATCAATACACAATAGAGAAACATCTGACGGCAGAAGAGGAGCTAACAGGTCAAACGATCCTGCATTATCCTGCCACCCATGAAGCGCTATTACTGGCTGCTTGTCTCTAAGGCCCCACCACTTACCTGAAACAAATTTAAATTATATCAACACAAATTGATAACTGGATCAAATCTGAATTAGAACAGGAAAGCTACTCAGTCTAAGCAAAACAATTTAAACCTTTATTATTTTTTTGTTTAGATTGGTTTGGAAGAGAAAGAGGCCAGCGTTAGGTAACACCAAAGATGTGAATAATCGTTTAAAGAAAACAAAAAAGGAGCAAATAGCCTGTTTTGAGCACTTTTCACATCACTTTTTAACTTTTTTTTTTTAATGACTGACCAAGAAGAGATACAAAACTTGAATAGTGACACCTTAAGACACCCATGCTCTTTCTGCAAAATATACTTTGCTTTCATTAGTTCTCAAACACCTCAATGTATGGCAGTACATGGCAGAGCAATCAAGAACGACAAAGTTAAACAAAACGTGTTTATAAATTTCATAAAAATTACCTGCTCTGTCAGATTCCTGGATTTTTCAGACGTTGAATTGATTCCAGAAGTAATTTTGGAAAGCAGAAAGAGACACTGCCAGTCGTCCAATCTTTATCACATTGGTTAGAACAGCCTGGATTGATGACTTACTTCAACACTGTAGTACTCTATGTTTTTTTACTTTTTTAAACCTCTTTTTTCAATTTTTTATGTATTTTATCATTTTTTAATTGTTACCAAAATACTGTTTTAATTTATAATGATATGTTTCATTTTTATTTGTTATATTAAACTAAAATTTTCCATCAGATTATTTTATCTTGAATGATCTTTTCATAGAGTAGTTTACTTTATAGTTTCATACGGACTACTGGTTTCATAAATTTTGTTTGAAAGTTGAAATGATGGTTTTGATCACTTTTGTCCTTACCAAATTATACTTTAAATGATTATCAAAGTTATATATAGTTGTTTTAATAAAAAAATTAACACTGAAGGGTCAGTATAGCGTTATGCTGTGTTACATGTGACAGTGGGTCAAAATGTCCGAAAAATGTGTCAATGTAATATGCATATAGTCCCTAAGTTACATGAAACACCCAAGGTTTCTTTTTTGCAACAAGGTGGTCATCTTTCTCTTTCAGAAAACTAGTTGGGAATCAAATGTGAGCACAATTTTCTGATTTTAAGGTTTTAAACAATTATTATAGACAACTGGCCTCCAAATTTGAAGAAATTATAATGATTGAGAAATTTCCAAATCTTCATGCTTAGCAAACCATCTGTAGATATGCGTTTCCCAGACTGTGGAGAAGAGCCTATCTGTAAGAAAACTTCTGAGTAATTATTTATTTTTATTGTTTACACTAGTGTGTGCCTAAGCCTTGTGGAACGCAATTTCTTCACATTGCTTCTAAATGGCTCGGAAATAATCACCATTTTTGTTGGAACTGTTTTAGAGGTTGAGTGAACATTTGATTGTTTTACAAAGTTTAGAGTTATTGATAGAACTAATACCATCTCAATATATTTAGTACTAAAGGTAAGTCTCACTTAAATAATTTTATATACACTTAATCTCTATAGAACTTACTAGCTTTCTGCTTTAATATAGATAATTAAAAGTTAGTAGTTTTTATTTACCATTAACTTGTTGCATGGAATACTGTTTCTAAAACAAGGCCCTTAATATATTCCTAATATCATTTGCGATATCAGTCGCAAAGTGTCTAATATTATAAAAACTTTTGAAACAACATTAATACAGAATCGGACAATACTGTAAGTTGTACACTGAAAAAGTAAATATATACTTACGTTAAATTATTTAATTTATTGTGGAGGAAAATAGTTCCAACACTTGTTTTTTTTCTTAAAATAATACAATTCCTTGTTTTTTTTTTTTTAATTATTATGATATTAAATATATTTTGAAACTGGTCCAGCTTTATACATTTCAGTATCCCTTACTTATACAATGTTTTTTTTTACTAAACCAACATCTTATGAAGGATTTACATAATTTGTCAGTGCAGATGTCACTGACTTCTAAGTGAGAGAATTCGATTAAAGAGTAAATAATTCTAGCATTAATTACTGCATGAAAGAAAACATCAAAACAATATCAGAGAACTTAGGGCACTCTAGAAAATAAATGCAAAAAAAATATACATACTGCAGAAGCTCTTGGCATGAACCTTAGAAGAAATCAAGTTTTACCAGACATTATTGAACATAGTTTGGTTGAATAATGGTTGCAAATGGATTAAAGATTCTACGGATTAAAGTGTTCAGATATAAAGCGAGTGGCTTTTCAGTTAGCAACAAAAAATTATGTTAAACACCCATTTTCATTAACAACCCATGCAGATGGACAAAAGGTAAAAATAATTTTTCAAATTGATACAAAAATCTGGCTATTTCAACTCCTCATCGTTTCTAGTAGCCAAATAAAGGGCTTTATTCCTAAAACATTGCCAAAATTTCAAGAAAATTGTAATTAAGAAAAATTGTAAATAATTTCAAGAAAATTGTAAATAAGGAGAACCAAGTTTATAATGTTGGTAATGATTGTTCAACATAAAACCAGTAAAAGACAAAAGAGTTTCATTTCAGCAAAAGATGAAAAAAGAAGTTTGGAATTTACTTCAGATAAGAGAATTATCATTATTCCCAAGTCAGAGAAAATAATCTCATCAATAAATCACAGGAAATTGTCTATATCATTTATATAACTACTCTTTAAGCTTAGCTTGTGAGGTTATGTTAATACAGGTGAGCCATAATAAATAGAGATTTTTAAAAGGCTGCTGAGAAAAAAACACTTTGTTGAAATAAATTTCAATATCATAACCTTAGAATACAAGATAACCCATTTTTACAATTTTCAAAGACTGGTTATTTTTTTAATATAACTCTGGTAGGATGCCATCTGTTTAGACACACACATTCCTCCAGCCAGACCTTGAAGTTACTCATCACTTTGCACAGTATTGGCAATGGGATTTTAACAACTTCTTGTCTGATCCGTCCTTTCGGGGCTTTTAATTGTTCAAGAAGGGTTATTTTCGTAAACTTTGAATTTCAGATAGCCCCACAAAAAAAGTCACATGTTGTGAGATCCAGTGAACTAGGGGTATGCAATACCCCATTTCTGGAGTCACATAATTTGGAAAAAAAGATTGACAATATTCATGCTTACTCCATACAGGGCGGAACAACCTCCCTCACTGCTTGAGTAATGATGAATATTGACAATAGTATACTTCCAAATTATGTGACCTCTCTAAGTGGTGATATTGCATTGCCCTTTTGGTCACAGGCCCTCACAAAATGTGACTTTTTCTTGTGGGCTTAATTGAAATTCAAAGTTTATGAAGATAACCCTCCTCGAAAAATTGAAGCCCTGAAAGGACAAATCAGACAGGAAGTTATTCAAATCTCACTGCCAATGCTACGCAAAGTGATAAATAACTTCAAGGTCAGTGAGGTTAGTTTGTAGTATCAACACTCATTGATGATGATGATGATGACTCTGTCATTGAAACCCGTCTGAGTTGATAAATGATTAACTTGTGAGTTTTGTTTATGTCTTTTATTTATATTAAATATCATCTCTCTGTCACTACAAAGCACACACAAGATGCAATCACTATACATTGCATTTATAAAACCACTAAAAAGTTACTAAGTTTCTTAAATTGAAACTAAAAGTACTTCAGTAAACATGTGGATGAAAAAAAAAATGGTAAACCATGCATTATTATAGAATCACTATACAAAGCTGAACTGGAAAAGTGTGAAAATAATAGAGTATAAATTACAAAATACAATGTTTAGAAGTAAAAGAGGTGAGTCAAAAAAATAATTTGGAACAGATATTAATAAAATGTCCTTTAAAAACCAGATACAGAGACGATGAATCTGATGATGATAAAGAAATAGATAACCCTGAAATGTGCTATACTTTACATTTAGAATTTGAAAATTATGTCCATTGTCTGTTTTGCTCTGTCTATACACTGAAAAAGAAGGTGAACAATGAGTACAGTGTACCAAATATTATAGATGGGCTCATGAGTTTTGTGGAGCTACTGATAACTTAGTATATCATCCTTGCATTCAGAATAAATATAAAGTAACCAAGAAGCAAAAAACATTACAGAAAAAAATTATCGTAAGTAATTATTGATAGAACTAAGTGAAAACTATGTAACACACTTTAGATGATGTTACATATTAAATTGGCAAGGTTCAGAAAACAAACGAGAATGTATTCAAAAATTTGTAATAATGTACAACTGTATAAAAAAAAAAAATTGTAATGTATGAGAAATATTTTAATGAGATCTCTGGTTGTTAGTGACATCTAACGGAGAATTTTAAAACGTGTATTAAAATCGGGATGCGCCCCCCGGATGCGCGGTAGGTAGGAAGGTTGCTCGCAAATACAATATAAGGCCTCTTTTAGCCCAGATGTAAAGGGCAACGGACGTGTCCGAGAGCAAGAAAAATTTTTATTTTGTTTTCAAAGTTTAATTTAAACCTCCTTTTTTAAAACATGTTATAATCGTGAGATAGAAGACAGCGTACGCAACCAAGTACAAGATGGGACGCTGAAGTTACCGATGACATTTCCTGAAACTTTCCACGAGGAGGACGCGAGATTACCAGATGTGAATGCAGCTAAGTGAACGATTTAAGACTTTAAAGATTTATTTCAAAATTTAAAACGTTATACAGCATAATTCAAACTAAAGAACCTTGAACGTTTCAATTCATTTACATAATAGTAATTTACGCACACTTTGGTGCAATTGTGTTCACCTTGAATTATGAAATTTGATTATAAAAAAAAAGGGAAGTAAACTCGAGTGTAGATTCATTTACAGCCATTGATTGATTAATTGTTTGTTAGAATGTTATCCTTAAAAATTCATAAATTAAATATTAAATGTCCGTAACTGAATGTCAAGAAATTTGTATCATGATTGTAACTTACCTTTTGTTTGCTGAATAAAAAAGAATATAATTTGCTTTAATTGCATTTAATCGAGTAATTATTTAAGCAGCACACAATTCTTGCATTTCAAGTTAATAAGCCTTAAGATTTAATTTAATGAGACTCTGCTAATTTAAATGATTTAATCTTGTATTTTAAAGTATTACAATGTAACGGAGTTCTACCATCAAAGGCGTTACAGATAGACGGTTATTATTACGCCTAAACTGTAAGCTAGAACTAAAAATTAAAGCTTAAACTAAAAGAATTTAAATTTAATAATAACGTTACAACTAATAACTTACAGTTGTGACACGTTTCAAAACCAAGTACAGTGGAGCCCCTCAAATCGGAACTAACTGGGGCTGTAGCCTGTTCGGATTTGGAAAAGTTTGGATTTGCCAGAAAAGTTCGGATTTCGGATTTGCTGTGTATTTTGCATGTGACAGAAGTGCGTTTTTTTATTAATGAACAATATTAGAGGATTCATAACATATTTCTGTATAAAAAATTGAACAATTTTACAGTGCTACAAGTGAAAAGTCTTTGGAACAACACCATCACGTGAAAGTTTCTGTGAATGAAAAAATTGATAAGGCTGTATTTTTATGGTTTACACAAGAGAGGCAGTAAGCAGTTCCTATTAGTGGTCTATTAATACAAGAAAAGGCATTACAGTTAAACAAATTAATGAATGGTGATTTTGAATTTACTGCTAGTAATAGATGGTTGGATAGATAAAAGAAAAGGCACGGCATTAGACAACTAACGGTAAACGGGGAGAAGTTACCCACTAATAATCTTGCTGCAAAATAAAATATTTAGATGAATTCACAGATTTGATTTTGTGTGAAAATTACTCACCCCAGCAAGTCTGTAATGCGGACCGGACTGGATTGAATTTTAAAGCCCTTCCCACTAAAAGTATTGTTGCGACGGTGCCGCAACATCGCATCCTGGGGAATGTTTACGTCTCTTCCCTAGATGAAGATTACTGGTTTTAAATGAAAAATATAGTTAGGTGTTTGTGTCTTTTTCTTTAAGTGAAACATATAGTTTAGTATGTCTTTTTAATTTTTATTTTTATTTTACTTAATAACTTCTATGTTAATGAAGTGTTACAGTAGTACAGTATGAGCCTTCGTATTATATCATGTTTTTACACTGTCAATTCCAACATATTACACATCTCAGCCCTGTTTTATATAAGTAGAAAACTTTCAGTTCATACTTCATTAAATTTTCGATACTTTTTTAAAATTTGGTTTTTATCAAATCATGTTCGGATTTCACGGGGGTTCGGATTTCTGGGGTTCGAATTTGAGTTCTAATGTAGTAGGTTAGGCTACATGAATGAAACAACGGTTACAAAACAAATAAACACAGTGAGTTATTAGTTATCACTTACTATTTTTAAATAATTACTTATGATTTACAATAAACAAAATAGGATCTTATACTGGAAATATATTTTTTTATGAAATTTTCCCTTTTTCATTACTTTTTCCGTAATTTCTTTTATTTTTATAGGCATGAGTAACTTTTATTTAAAGTAAAACAAATTTTAAACTTTTTAAACAATTTAAACTTTTTTTTCTTTCTCATCTCAACTTATTTAACCGAAACAAAATGGGTTCTTATATTAGAAGCTCCTACTTCTGTTCAAACTTTCACAATAGAGAAATCTCAATCCCAAAATTTGTAAACAATCAAAATGCAGAAAGGAAAAGTTAGTAATTAAAGCAGTCTGTACAATCGATTTTATAGAATAAATTAATTTCAAGGATATTTCTCTAGTTAATATTTAGTTTATGGGCCTAAACAATGGAGATAAAGGTCAGCCATTGTCAGATAACTGTCTTAAGTCTGATGAAAACAAATTTGCAAGAGTTCACAAATTTCTTGATGGTACTTACACATTTGGTTAAAGAACTCTAATTAAATAATTCAAGTAACAAGTTTAATCAAGATTAAAGAAACAGTTTCAATTCTTAAAACTTCTCAAAATTAACTAAATATCATTTAAACTTTACTAAACAAATTAGTGATGGCTATGTACATTGTTATATATCACTTTATGGTCTAATAAAATTGGTCTTAACAGGGTCCAATAATAAATTACTTTGTGTTAACAAAACTATTATAATAATAGTTATAACTTTTTGTTGGTGTAATAATCCACCTGTTGTAATAACCATACAAGCTATTTAAAATTATTGTCACTTTCTATTTATTGTTAAAATAAAAGCTTAGCAAAGCAAAAGGTTTCATTATATTTCAACTTAGTGAAAAATTAATTTTACTGAGTTCTTTAAAATAGTGTTATCAAAAACCTAATCAGTAACGATAAAAGTTAACATTTATATTTTTATTAAAAATATCAATGCAACATTTAAAAAAAGGTCTAAAAATATGCTGTCATTGATAGTACAACTTCAAACACTAACCATTCGATGTGCATTTTCATAAGACCTAATACATACTGCCGTCAGAGTATTAAATACGAGGGTGGTCCACAAAATAACCGCCGTTTGGGCGTGGCTCGATAAGTAGTGGGGGTAGCGCCGCCATTCTCACATCGGTGTGCGCAGCCGTTCAGTACGCTTCTAGCTGTGTAAGGGAGAGTGTCGTGCGATCACGCGTTCTTTTGTTATAACGTAAAAACATGAGCGCCGCAATAGAAAATCCCGCCAAGTGTGAGGTGTGAGGTGTAATAAGATTTCTGTGGTCGAAAACTTACACAGCAGCTGAAATTCATCGTGAATTGAGTATGGTGTATGGCCCAAACATTATGAGCAAAGGTGTAGTCCATCAATGGGTTCGTTATTTTAAAAATGGAAGAACGAACGTTCACGATGAAGACCGGAGTGGTAGGCCATCTCTCATCAGTGATGACTTGGTGAACAATGTGGATGAGAAAATTCGCGAGAACCGTCGCTTCACAATCTCGGAACTTTCAGATCATTTTCCTGAAATTTTTCGAAGTCTTGTGCATGAGATAGTGACAGAAAAACTAGGCTATCACAAGTTTTGTGCTCGTTGTTTTCCAAAAGTGCTTACCAATGATCACAAAATGAAAAAAATGAGTTCTGCCATAGACTTTCTTACTCGGTATGACGTTGAAGGAGAAATATTTTTGAACAGGATCATTACAGGAGATGAGACTTGGGTTGCCAATGTGAATGCCGAAACAAAACAACAGTCAGTGCAATGGGGTCATACCGCTTCGCCAAGCAAGCCAAAGAAAGCTCGCCAATCTTTTTCAGCGAGAAAATTGATGGTTACAGTTTTTTGGGATGCTAAGGGCATCTTGCTCGTTGAATTTATGGAGCGTGGTACGACAATTACAGCTTATTGTGAAACCTTAAAACGGCTACGACGAGCGATTCAAAACAAGCGTCGTGGTCTTCTGACATCTGGAGTTGTGTTTGACCATGACAATGCCCGCCCTCACACAGCTCAAAAAACAACTGAACTTTTGGAAAAGTTCAAATGGGAAGTTTTTTACCACCCCCCCCCTACAGCCCGGACTTGGCTCCCAGTGATTTCCATCTTTTCCCGTACATGAAGTGGTGGCTTGCATCTCAGAGGTTTGCGAGTGATGAAGAGCTTCAAAACGCTGTGACAGGCTGGCTACGTTCTCAGGCGGCAGATTTTTTTTAAAGAAGATTTCAAAAACTGTTAAAAGATATGATAAGAGCTTGAATTTGTATGGTGAATATGTAGAAAAGTAAAGAAAAGCTGTAGTTTTAACATGTATATAATAAAATTTTTGTATCTCAACTGGTTTATTTTTTATTTCAAAACGGAGGTTACTTTATGGACCACCCTCGTAGCAACACTACTATTATCAAAACTAGAATTTAGAATATCCCCCCCTCTCTTTAAAAGACAGGTAATCCTCCTCGAGCCTTGAACGGTGTGCGTATGTACAATTTATATTAAAAAATATAATAGAAATATATTTGAATTATTTACCTGTTGTGTGTTGTCTTTATATCTATTTTACCTATGACTGATCACCGGTTTCCTTGGGAAACGGTATTCAGATCGGATATAGTTCCACCAGTCACCAGCTAAACCTTTCAGACCTTTTTGTTTGACTATCACTATAAGACCCCTACTTTTCCTAACTTGATTCTTTTAATTTAAAAACAAAAAGGAAAACACATGTTTATCACAATCAGCTGTTTATTATAGATCCTCTGAAGAGTTTCGATCTCCCGCATCAACCATTGAAACTATTTACTATCTTTCGTTTATGGTTATCGAGGTTTGCAATATTTTATTAATGACAAGTCACCAAGCAAACATTTAAGATGGAGAGTTTCTTTTTTTTGTTTTTAATGCAAACACCCCAACAATGTTTTCTTTCACTCTTTCACCCACTTTTTATAACCCAGAAAAATCTTATATATAGTTATCTATTTGAAATTTACTATCATTACATGTAGGTATTATAAATTTGTATGTGTTTGTTAATTTTTGGTCACTAAAAAGCTTTGGAAAAATGAACTATTAGGACATTATCTTTAATTTATTTTTATTAAGGTAAACTGTCATTATTTATCAGTTATAAGATATATTAATTTCTACTGTACTTTAAAAAAATCTTATTGAATTCAATACAACAATCAATAAGTATATTATATTGTATGTGTTACAATAATATTTGAATGTAACTCACAGTGAGATATATGTTGCCTGTTCTAGAGTGTAAAGTAGCAAAAATATATACGTCTTGGATGAGAACCATAAGTCGTATAGTAATGTAAATAAAAATACATTAAACTGAAATACATGTTATAGAATTCTGCAGCTAAACCTTTGAGGAATCGAATAACCTCTTCCTTGACTTCATCATCGGTATTGAAGCATAAGCCAGCCAAGTCTCCTTTAATTTTGGGAATAAATGATAATCGCTTGGAGCTAAATCCAGACTATAGGGAGAGGCACAACAGTCGGGCAAAATGATGGGAGAGATGAGGTCAAGCGTTGTAATGGATAAGCCTCACACCACTGGACAATCTTCCTCTCCGGTGGTTCTGGATCTCATGTCTCAGTTTTCTTAATATGTCGCAATATCTGTCGGAGGTAACTGTTGTTCCATGAGATAGATTTTCTGTCCCAGAAAATGGTTGCCATGACTTTTCCAGCAGACTGCCTCTGTTTAAACTTCTTCGGCTTTGGCGAAGTTGAGTGACACCATTTGCGTGATTGCTGCTTAGTTTCGGGCGTAAAGTGAAACGCCCATGTTTCATCGCCTGTAACAATGGAATCCAAGAATTCTATTTTGTTGTCTTCACATTGTTGCTAAAACTGCTAGGCACACTCGACACGTTGCTGGTTTGTGGTTTTCTATAAGCATTCGCGGTACCCACTGATCACACACTTTGTGATAGCCTAATTTTTTGGTTAAAATGTTATGAATTGTGGTGTTAGAAGTTTCAGGAATACGCAAACCAAGTTCATTAAAGGTGATTCTCCAATCTCCAAGTAATATTCTTTCAACAATTCTATCTGAAACTGAAGGCCTTCCGCTCCAGTCTTTATCATGAATTTGCATGCGCCCTTCACTGAATTCTCTACACCATTTGCAAGAATGTTAAACAATATATACACTTTTCCCCATAAACTTTGATTAACTTACGATAGATGTCAATTGGTGAAATCCGTTTTGCATTTTAAAAACGTATTACAACACGAATTTCGCAGCTGGCGGTAACAGCGATAGGGAGCTCCATCTTTGAAGACAGTGATACTTCTCCTATGACGTCGCATTCTTTCTTAGCAGCATAGGGAACCTTATTTTATGAATTACCCTTTATTTCATATATGAACAGATACTTAATAATTTGTTTACAATCATGATCTATATAAAGTAAACTCTACTTACCACTAATATGTCCCCATGGGACAGGAATTTCAATTTCAAAAAAAGATGATTCAGGTTCAGATACTCCAAGTGTTGACTCAAGTGCAGACATTTTAATTTCTAAAAATGAAAAATGTAAAACTATACTTGTTTCAAAATATTCATTAAATGTCTTTTAAACAAACTAACAATAATTCAAGGTAAAGTTGGTATAATTATTGTAACAACCATATAAATTACAAATTAGCCTGAACAATAAAACTTTTGATTGATAAATCGCTCATAGATTAATTATATTTTTTAAAATAAAAAAGAGGCCTCCTTTTAAAAATTAACTCATCAAAAATTAACTTTGAAAATGAATTGGTGCTTTAACCCGTTGCATCACACCTGCAACCAACAGTCGCATATGGGAAATGTTTGTTCAGCTTGGCGACCCTGGTGATCTTGCATGCTCCTACCATTTTTTATTCATTCCTCAGTTGGTTACTAAGACATTAAAAAGGTCAACAGGACTGGTTGTGCCCTTAAAGCAAGGGAAGATTTTTTTAAATTACATAGTGACTTTGTGAGACACATGGTGTAATGATTGACACTATTTACGATATGTTTCACATACATAGGTGTGATTGACAATACTTTTTATAAATAATTATTATTGTTAGGTATTATTTACACATTATTATTATTTCATGATTTTTTGGATACCTATTTATAATTATGTCTTTTTCTACTGAATATTCATTCCCCGCCAAGTCTATCGTAAAGACAATCCAACGTTTTTGTAACATGTACAAAATATCTTTTCTGAAATTGGTGATGAGGAACTGCATGAAGATGAACTAAACGAAGACGAGCTAGTGAAGGACTCCGATACAGGAGGAAATGCTGTGTCAGACGGAGTTGAAGATCGTGACGATTCAGATGATGATGATTACGTGCCAACCATTGAGAGTGAAGAGGAAGAAAATCAAGACTCTATAGATACAACTGTATGTATGAATGATGAAGTCAGTGACCTAGTACACAAAGGTAAAGATGGTTATAAATGGAGTTCATCAATAGATGTAAAATTCCTGCAAGTAATATTATAAACATAAAATTGTTACCGTGTTTGTCTTCCTATGCAAAGAGGAAATTAGGGAACTCACCAACCAAAAGAGATATTTGGGATCATGTTTTCGATTCTGAAATGATAGCTTACAATTTGATATGGACTAATCACTTTTGGTAAATAGAAGAAAGTCACTGAAAAATAATAAACAATTTCTTTACTATAAAGACCTAACAAAAGAATAATTACATGATTTCATTGGATTACTTGCGCTATATGCTGTAATGAAATCTAATCGAAAAACAACTAGGTCCTTATTTGCAAGTGATGAGTCTGGAAGGTCAATCTTCCATTTGTCTATGTTCCACAATAGGGTTCATAGCTATAAAAACGGCATTGTAGTTTAACAATCCTGTTGATCGCTGCTGTTTCCTATGTATTCGACAAATTTGTAGCTAATCTGTACATTTTAAGTTAAACATTGCACAACCGATGAATCTCTTGTACTCTTCAGATTTCTGTATTTTATTATGCAGTATTTAAAGGGCATGGTAGAAAGATTTTTCCACGTATTGTTTTTGACTTTTCACAATTTTCATTTACTGCCACGAATACCAAGCATGACTTTAATCCGTTGTGTTTTAAGTCCATATCACCAATCTCAGCTGGCTGAAAGTTTGAGTTTTATAAAACTTTCAAACAAAGCTTTTACAATTAGTAATCTTAGTGTCTAAATATTCTGGTTGGCTTTGTGCATATTTTCATTTTTTTTTTAATAACTATGCTATCCCAACTTGAAGTGTTTGTATATTTCATACTGTTCAATTGTTTGTAGTGTGCTGTTTTTTATTGGGAAACAGATTTCACATTTATATGCCCAGTAAACCCGCCAAATATAGCATCAAATTAATGTGTTTGGTTTGATTCCAAAACTAATTATTTATATAACAGTTACATATACACTAGAAAACGTTCAGATAGAGCCACTCTAACAGAAGAATGGCAGAAATTCTTGATCCACACACATTATCTTCTTAGACTAGCCAAACCTATTTACAGTAGCAATAGAAACATTACTGCTGACAACTGGTTCAATTCATTACAACCCGCTCCAAGAAATGAAGAAATCAAATTAACTTATTTTGGCACTATTAAAAAAATAAGACCATGCTGCCTTTTTGCAACAATTTGCCACAAAAAACAAACACCATGCAACAATTTATTGCTACTAAGAAAATACCATTATTGAATATATTATATTGTCTATTTGAAAAAACAAGTAATACAAAAAAAATATTAAAGTCAATTCCTACTTATATTAACAAAGAAAGATTTTATTTTAGTTTCTTTTTATTTTATAATTACAAGTAATATAAATATGCATATATATATATATATATATATATATATATATATATATATATATATATAAGATTAAATAATATACACTAATTACAGGAATAATTTATTGAATAATACACTCAAAGCTTTTCGTTGGTTGACATTACCAACATCCTCAGGAATTACAATACTAAGAATAACTCATTCTTAGTATTGTAATTCCTGAAGATGTTGGTAATGTCAACCAACAAAAAGCTTTAAGTGTATTATTCAATAAATTATTCCTGTAATTAGTGTATATTATTTAATCTTAAAAATAATTCTAACAGGAAAACATATTTGATATCCTCTCTCTCTCTCTCTCTCTCTCTCTCTCTATATATATATATATATATATATATATATATATATATATATATATATATATATATATATATATATATATAAATTCTTGATACAAGAAATAATAAATACATTAAAAATCATATTAAATCAAAATTATTTTTTATATAATAATATAAATTTATAAACAAAAGGATGGATTAACAATGGGCTCTCCAATATCCAGCATATTATCGGAAATATTTTTACAAAATATAGACATTGAAATAGATACGATTATTAAAAAAAAAGACCAAAATGGACACTATTTTAGATATGTAGATGATGGATTATACATATTGGTTTAAATATTGACAAAATATTAAAATGTATAAATAATATACACGAAAATATAAAATTTACTCATGAATTTGAATAAAAAAATAAACTAAATTATTTAGATATTAAAATTACTAGAAATAATGAATCATTTGAATATAATATATATAGAAAACCAACGCAGACAAATCAAATAATACCCAATAATTCAAATCGTCCATACAATCAAAAAATGGCAGCGCTTTATAATTTACTACATAGAATGCACAAAATACCAATGAACTTAAATGATCAAATAAAAGATAAAAATATAATATATCAAATTGGTTTAGAAAATGGATATAAAAGAAAAACTATAGATAAATTAAATAATAACATAATAAGAAAACAGAAACTCGAAAATAACTTTGTACCTAATAAGAGAGAAAATATTTGGACAACTTTTACATTCACTGGTAACGAAATAAATAAAATTAAAGATTATTTAAAGAAACAAATTTACAAATTACATATAAAACTGATAATAAAATTAAAAATTTAATAAACAATAACAAAAATCAAAATAATATGCACGAAAGAAATGGAGTATATAATATAAAATGTCAAACTTGTAATAAATTATATGTAGGACAAACAAAAAAGAAATTAAAAGAAAGATACAAAGAACATTTAAACGCTTATATCAAACCAAACATATACAAATCAAATTTAGCTACGCATTGTAGACACGAGTTTCCGGAAATAGAAAATATGAAATTAATAAAAGAATTAAATAAAGGATTAAAAATGAATATATTTGAAACATTGGAAATTTATAAGCATAAAGTTAAAGACAAATTAATTGATGAACAAATTCAAGTGAGATCAAGGCACCAAACTATTTATAAGGTCATTGATGTTGTAGAAAAAATTACATAAAGTGCAATACTTATAAATATATAGTCGTTTGTAGCACATATGATTTAATTTTGTAAAAATATTTTATTAGATAATTATTTTCCTGAAGATGCTGGTACTATTTTATCAGTTTTTTATCAGTATTTTAAAAGTTTTGAATAAATATATTCATTAAAACTATTCTTGTTTTTGAAATATTTTTAATTTATTAACTATATTACAAGAAAACATATCACCATATTTAATATATATATCATTGTTACTTTATCACTGTTATCTATTGCAAAATGTTCTTTTTTTATGCTAATTTCTATTTTTTTTTTAATATTACTTTTGCTAGACTTTTGTTTTGTTTTGCAATACAATTACTTCTTTATGTCAGTTGAGTACTTTTGCAATAAATATCAATTCTTGCATCATCAATATTTAACCACACTCTGTTCTGATTAATCAACAACTGATAAACATTCCGAAAACTCTTAACTATTGCCAAAAAAAAAGTATATAGAGCAAAATCATGGTTTATTCAAAATAATAATTAGTTATATACAGTGTGTAATAGAAAGTAGTTATTCATTGTCAGATAGTTGGCTAATATTTAACCACTATAGTTTTCATAAACAGTTCACAATGTATTCACTTTGTTATGGTTCCGTTATTGAAACTGTATTATAAATGTTAACATGATCAAATCAGCGAAAGAGGTTTTGAACGAATACTAAAAGAGATAAAACTAAAAAAAAAATTTAGAGTGGTAGATAATTATAGAATATGGGATCTAATCCTTAATCTTTTTTTTTTTTTTTTTTTTTTTTTTTTTCTTTTTTTCCCCTGGCGAAAAACCAATTGTGGTTATCATCGCCAAACAAAATCTAACACGGAACGCAATGTTTTCAATTAAATCAAATAAATTAATAAATAAATAAATACAACAAAAAATTTCAAAACAAAAAACCCCAACAATAAAAAACAAAAAACAACAATATAACAATGAGAAAATTCTTAAAAACTAAATAACAAAATAACAACAAACAACAATATAACAGTAAATAAATAATATGTAAAACAATAATAGGTAACAATTTAGCAATAAATAAATCTCAATAACAATAACAGAAAATAAATTTAATTAAAATAAATAAAAGAAACACAGAGAATTATATGTATAAATAAAATTAAAAAAATATATATATTTATGTATTAAATTTTAAAAAATATTTTCAAGTGGTGCAAGAAAGCGATGACTCGGTCAATGGCCGAGGCATCGTCCCTTAGCACCACCTTCAAACTCCCTTTTAAATTAAAAAGGGCACGAACATTGCCTACACTAACACAATCTACCAAAATATGTTTTATTGTGAAGATATCACCGCAATATTGGCATATTGGTGGATCTTCACGCCTCATCAAATATCCATGAGTTGCAAAAGAGTGGCCAACGCGAAGGCGTGTAACCACCACTTCCTCCCTACGTTTTGAACGAATTGAAGACCTCCATGGACGGACGGTATCTTTAATTTCCCTCAGCTTATTGTGAATCACGGTATGCCACTCGTCATTCCAAGCAGCGAGCAATAATTGTTTCGCGAAACACACATAATCAGATGCCATAACCAGTTGAGTAAGAGCCCCCAAACTTGTAGCTTTCTTCGCCGCTTCATCCGCTTTTGTGTTTCCAAGTATTCCGCAATGTCCAGGAACCCAACAGAAAGTTACCCCCACACCCCTCAATTGAAGCCTGTGTACAGCACACAAAATGTCCCCAACTAAAGGGTTGTTAGAGAAAACATCCTGAAGAGCCTGAAGAGCACTTTTGGAATCCGAACACAAAAGATAATGAGAAGATCGAGATTGAATGACGGTCAAAGCTTTAAAAATAGCAAATAGTTCTGCCGTGAAAACACTGCAAGCTGAGGGCAATCCGTACGTGTAGGTACAACCAGATGCATAAAACGCACACCCAACGCCATTGTCCAGTTTAGATCCATCAGTGAAAATAATTTCACTGTGTTGGTGAGATTTATAAATGGATGAAAATTCCTGGTGGTAGACCACAACAGGAGTATCGTGTTTTATATAACTGGACAATGAGAAATTGAAGTGCGGCGTTTTTATTATCCATGGAGGTAGATAGCACATTTGTCGTTCAAACATAGTTGGAAGTTGCAACTCAAGGTCATCCAATATTCTTAAAGTTCGTATGCCAAATGGAGCGGTCGAACGTTGACGTGCATTGTACACTTGATTTAACTTATTATTAAAGACTATTTCAAATGCCGGGTGGTTGGGTTTGCTTCGAAGAACAGAAACGTAAGATATTTGTAGCATCTGACGTCGTCTAGAAAGGGCAGGTTCCCCAGCTTCGACAAGAAGACTAGGGATTGGGCTAGTTCTAAATGCACCAGTAGCCAGTCTAAGTCCAGAGTGGTGGATGGTATCAAGAGTTTTCAGAACTGTAGGTCGTGCAGATGAGTAGACTTGACAACCATAATCTATGCGCGATCTAACGACTGCGCGATAAAATCGAAGCATACTAGTTCTGTCTGCTCCCCAATTCGTTCCACTAAGGACTCTTAGCATATCCAATTTCTTGCTGCATCTCAACTTCAAATCACGAACATGTGGACCCCATGAGAGTCTTTTATCAAATAAAAGACCCAAAAATCGAACACTATCCGTGGTTTGAAGCTGAACCCCGTCAAGATAAAGGATCGGCTCCTGGTGTTGCCTACGACGACTAAATGCTACACACTGGGTCTTCGAAGCAGAGAATTTAAAACCTGTAGTTCGTGACCATTCCTCTAATCTACTTATTGCTAACTGCAAAGATCTTTCCGCAGTTGCCATACTACGAGCAGGCACATATATACAAAAGTCGTCCACAAAAAGGGAACAGTGTACCGGAGATCGTATATTGCTGATGATACTATTTATTGCAACGGCAAATAGCGTGACGCTCAGCACGCTGCCCTGCGGTACACCATTCTCCTGTGTATAGCTGTTTGAATACGTGCCTCCAAGTCGAACGCGGAAAGATCTATTAGAAAGAAAGTTAGCGATGAATGCTAGGATATTCCCTTGTATACCCCATGATTTTAAAGTGTTCAGAATTCCTCTTTTCCATGCCATATCGTATGCCTTCTCAAGGTCGAAGAAAACAGCAACGAGTGTTTGACGCAAGAGAAAGGCATCTTGAATAGCGGATTCTAACAAAACCAATTGGTCAACGGATGATCGTCCTTGCCTGAAACCACACTGTTCGTTGCAAATAAGGTCATTGGGTTCTAGGTACCAGACAAGACGGCGGTTGACCATCTTCTCCAGTAGTTTGCATAAGACGCTTGTAAGGGATATAGGTCTATAACTACTGGGATTGGTTTTGTCTTTACCTGGCTTCAAAAGAGGAATTACAGTCGATTCTAACCATGCATCAGGGAAAGAGCGCTCCTCGAATAAACGATTGTATACTCGAAGGAGGACAAGTTTCACCGATGATGGTAGATGTTTTAGCATGGAGTACACAATGGAATCAGGACCTGGTGCAGAATCCTTCGTTGACGCAAGAGCTGACTCCAATTCCCCTATAGAGAAGGAGTGTTTAAAGGAGAGTCCCCAGACGACCCAACAGTAAACGGTATTGCTTCTTCCTTCAGTTTATAAATCTGGAATAATCTATTGTAGGCTGTAGTAGCAGAAAAGTTAGAAAATGATTTACCAAGTACATTAGCAATATCATCACGGTTTGAGATTATTCTTCCATCCGGTTGCTTCAGCGCAATGGCTGGCAACGGAGTGAAAGTACCACAAACTGATCTTAGTTTCCTCCACACTGTGGAAGACGGAGTTGTTCGTCTAATTGTGCTAATGTACTGTTCCCAAGAGTTCTTTCTACTCAGCCTAAATATCCTCCGTGCTTTCGCACGGAGTATTTTATATTCCTGAAGGTTTCCATTCGTTGGGTGTCGTTTAAATCTCCTAAGAGCTCTTCGTCGTAAACGGAGGATTTCTGTGCATTCATCGTTCCACCACGGCACAGGCGGTCGGCGTGGATTCGTAGACGATTTCGGAATGGTCTTTTCAGCGGCATTTAAAATTGCTTTTGTAAAATTTTCTATATATTCATCAATGGGTGTCAGATAATCCATGTCAAGTGATACAAGGTAATTCGAGTAGGAGTCCCAGTTGGCTTTTCGTAAAATCCAACTGGAATTTCGAGCATAACAGGGTTGGGAGTCACATAAACTGATCTTAATAGGCACATGGTCGCTTCCATACAAATCATTGAGTACCGACCACGTGCATCTAGTAGCTAATTGAGGGCTGCAAATCGATAGGTCAACAGCTGTCCATCCACCAGTAGATGCTGCCAAATGAGTAGGGGAACCGTCATTTAGCAGACATAGGTCTAGTTCCGTTCTCACACTCTCAACAAGGTCACCTCGAGAGTTCCTAGTCGGAGATCCCCAAGACGAATGGTGGGCATTAAAATCCCCTACCAATAAGAACGGAGTTGGTAACTGGCTTATTAAATTCACTAAATCACTGTGATGCAGGTTTTCTTGTGGTGGCAAGTAGACACAACACACAGTGATTTTATACGGGACAGCTGTTTGAACGGCTACTGCTTGTAAAGGAGTTATTAAGTTTAGAGAAACAGCATCGATACAGTCATGGGCTAGGATGGCTACGCCACCTCTAGCTCGTTCTTCTGTGACGAAGTCCGATCTAAAAACTGAATACTCCCTTAAATGGAAATTATGCGATTCGTGGAGATGTGTCTCCTGTAGACATACAAACATTGGGTACACATCTCGCACAAGTACTTTAAGTTCTTCTATGTGACTCCTAACACCGTTGACGTTCCATTGTATCACTGACTTCCTAAGCAAAGACATTTATTAGCTTAGCAAAGGGTTTATTTGACACCCATTGGTGCTCTCTCCTTTCTTGCCTGGGACGTTTTTAGACGTCTCAGGCTTACATTTCTCAGATTCCATATCCACCCGTTCAGGGATGGAATCTGAGGAAGTTTTGGGTTTAGGAGGGGTAGTTTTCACATTCCCTCCTTTGTTAGCATTTTTCTTAATGCCCGGTAATGACGGTGGCGATGTGGTCTGTCGTAACACTGGTCTACGTGGTTTGGATTTTTCCGTCTTCTGCACAGAAGGTTTATTACCCGTTGATAATATCTTCTGCACAGAAACACAAGGCTCGCTTAGTGATTTATTTCGTGTTCCAATCCCCCCAGTGGAAGGGACAGGTACACGAGGTAAAACATTATCCGTTGCTGCAGGTTGTACCAAATTCAAGGACGGACCATTCGTGACTATGGACAAAAGGCGAGAAACTTGTTCAGTTAGAACTTCAATTTTTTTCGACAGCTCGGCACAGTTGTTACAGGACGATTTGGAAGCGGTCAGAGTAGCGGCATAAGTCTTACTGTCTGCCTTCGGCTGAGTAGATCTATAGAGTTTTTTGGCCTCTGGAAACGACAGCTTGTCTTTCGCCATGATCCCTAGGATAGCTTTCTCTTCCTTAAAAGTAGGGCAGTTGTAGGATCGCGCTGGGTGGTCACCACCACAGTTGGCGCATTTCGGAGAATTGACACATTCCTTATCATCATGGCCTTCAACGCTACATATACCGCATACGTTCTGCTTCGAACAGGTAGAGCTGATATGCCCAAATCGCTGGCACTTGAAGCAGCGCCTAGGGTTAGCCACGTATGGTCTCACTGAGAGCCTTTGGTAACCTGCATGTAAGTATTCGGGTATTTCCGGCTTTCCAAAAGTGACGATAAAAGAAGCTGTTGCTACTTTTTCTCCTTTGTCCATTTTCATTATATTGACAACGTCCGTAACTGACTGAGACGAGAGTTCGGATTTAATTTCATCAACCGGAAGGTACATTAAATCCCTACATGTGATAACCCCCTTTGAATAATTCAAGGATCTATGGGGAGCCACAGATACCTTGACCTGATCAAAGAAAGAGGTCATTTTAGATAGAGCACATGTTTGTCTCTCGGTGGAAGTCGCAACTAACAGTGTTCCGTTTCTGAGTTTCTTAATAGAGGCTACTGGACCTCCAGCACAGGCAGTAATAGCCTTGTTGATCAGGAAAGGAGAAACTTTGGAAAGATCTTTTCCTTCTTCGGCACTAGATACAACTAAGTACTTTGCTGATGGCAATGTCTGTGACGTTGCCACCATCAACTTTTTACTCAAATCTTTAGTAATTATATCGTCAGGAGAATCCTGGCGTGATCTTTTTAAACTAGTCATATTTGACGTGGTTTTGGAATCCATAAATATTTTTTGCCAGCCATCGTGTCAAGCGTTACGGGCGAGACTATAGGAACGGGTACACCCTTGGATCACATTAAGATCATTTCCAACCCTCAGAACTCTGAGGCCTATAGCTTTTCTCCTTAGCTCGACTGGATGGGCATCAGTCGAGGACTCGTAATACTGTGCACGGGCTCCGACACCCGTGCACCGCGGACACTCCCTGACCAAGGACCGAAGCGGCTGGTAGACCAGAAACCGCGCTTACGTCTTCGGCAGAGCAAGCTCACATCAGCGTCCCAGACCAGAGTTTGTCACGCTCTGGACTTTTCAGCACTCCCAACGCGCAACGGTTCTGACCAGTCAAAATTCCCTAAGCGAAGATGTAAGTTTTGAAATGTGTATAGATTGTGTTGGTGTGTGTATGTGTGTGTGTGTGTGTATGTTTTTGTGAGTGGTGTTAATCCTTAATCTTACTGGATCTATCAGCAGTAAGATCCAGACCAAAAGAACATGCCAGGGAATGATCTCATATCTATGTTTCCCCAAGTTCCCTAAACTGCAAACAGCTATTTTGGGAAAAAATGAGTTCTATAAACTGCATATAACCAAACTTTAAACACATGTAAAGGTGTCATTGGAGCTGTTATTTTCACACGCTGTAGACTGGAATTCATACATGAACATGCTAATTTATCTTATACCTCAGATTAAAATGAACACTGTAATATGACGATTTCTCAGTGGGTAGGAAGTATAGCTCATATACACTAAGTAACAATTGCCCAATATGACACTCTATCAAGAATATAAGTGAATTGGTTGAAAAGGGTTAGTTGAATGACTGGCATAATCTAAAGAATTTAGGCCAATAGACATTTTTTCTTGGGTACTAGTTGAGAAACGTTTAGCCAAAGAATCCTTGAAATTTTAATGAGATTGTTGAATTTATTTAACAAACTTGCAACACATAGTTAAAAATAAACAACTAAGCTGAAAAATGTATTATTCAATTTCTTCTATTAGTTCACACTCTCCTTATATATACATACATATATATATATATATATATATATATATATATATATATATATATATATATATATAGTTCAAATTTTTAATCATTAATAAAATACAATTTATTCATCCATTCAAACTAAAATACATTTTTTTCTAACTTGTAGTAGGTGAAACTAGATGTTAATACAGTCTTTTTTAATATTAATTTATTAATTAATTTAAGGAATAATTTTTTTATTTACATGGCAGGAATACTTTTCCGAAAAGGGTCGAGGTGCAACATAAGTATTTCCTCTCATTTAATAAAAAATAACATAACATGACTTCATAAAACAGCTGATTTTATGTTATAGGTTATGTGGTAGAACAGCTGTTTTAAGGTTATGTTACTTTATTAATATTCATTGTGGCTATTTAATAAAAATTAACTACAATAAACAAAATTTTTATTGACCTAAGTAGAAATTGACTTAAAAAATTAATGCTTATATTACTTTTTTATATGTAACTAACAATTTGAATATACAAGGAAGTAAATATATAAATATCAAGTATCCAATTAAGAAAGAAATATAAGAGAATTTTTTAACACAAACTGACTGGTTGCTAAAGTGAAAGAATAGGCTCCATTTTCCATGTCACGCTTGTTTATGACTTCAACTTATATAATTGTAACAATGTAGGTAATGTATCTATCTAACATAATTTAATATAGTATAAAATAGTCTTCTGTTATATAAATAAAAACCTTGAGTTTCATGTATGTTTGTAAACTTGTGTATTTTTTTTCAAATTTTAACCACATTTCTTGTTTTTAACTACTACAATACTTTTTCTTGTTTATAATTTACTTACAAGTACTATGTGTAAATATAGAAAATATTGAATATGATGTCATGTACAAATACCATCATATGAATTCCATTACCGAATGACAATTTCTTTAAAGTAATGGAAGATTTAGTTTAATTCCTAAAACTCGTTATCAAATATTCACAGACCCATTTATATTGGTAATATGGACTAAATACACGCCATTCCTGTGTGAGACACCCGTCCAAAATGCTTATTTATGACACCCCTATCTAAAACTTACACAAGTTATCTAGATATTAGATAGATATACAACTTTGACATTAAATGGACTTTATTTTTAAGCCAGTGTCGCAAATAGTAAAATGGATTAACATATTGTAATTATTTGAATAAAGAAGTGATAACGATTAACTTGCTGATGCATTTCAAACAGAAGTTTTCTTCAGGGTAGCAGAAGAGTAAGCGGGTTAGTTTCATCATGAGACTACTGTTTCAAAATTCTTTGGCACTAAGAGAATTGAACCCAGAACCTTCAATTTTGTACTCAAGTGCTCTACCCACTAGTCCACAAAAAGCATAGCTTATTTACAAACACGAACTATAAATTTTACACTACTCAAAAAGGTCTTTTCTTCAGAAAATTTGGATAGGATCAGCTGGAAATCCAATTGTGCTCAGGATAAATAAGGTTCTACTGTAAAAGTTTCTTTGTATAACAGGGTAGTATTTTACAGTATAATAAAATTTAGGTATTTTTGCTGCAACATATTTACAGTCTCTTGTTAGTGTAGGTAAAAAGTAATAAATGGTTGCATAAAAAATAATAAATATACTAATAATGGTAATATTGAACTCTGCAATTGGCTAAACTAAGATATCAGTTTGAGCACAATTAATTCTGCACAAATTCAAAGTTTCTAAAATAAGCAGAGCTATTTGACTATATAATCCAGTTGGATTTTGTCTTGTCTATTGATTTGTATTTAATGCCTGACATAAACATAATTCATAATCAAAATGATAATAAGACAATAGTTGTTTATTATCATTGGCGGTTTAGCTAGAAATGGATCAACAGTGATGTAGTCAGTGGTGGACTGGAAAATTTCTAATGATATTAATAAAGACTATGGCAATAAATCGGAAAGTAAAAATCTATAAGAATCCCTAAGCTTACCTGATGTTTAACATGTCTCTGAAGTCATACATTTTCTGTTTTTACATTATTATGACTCTAAAGTAAATGTTTCAAATTCTGAACTGCCAATTATTTATTGATCATCCCAACCAAAATCAATGCATGTTCTCTACTTGAGCTAAAAATATTTCCACATTTTCATATTCATCTATTAATACCTATTACCATATTTTCTGTAAAACGTTCGTGTTTATAGGTCAAATTTTATGAGCTGGCATCATCTAGAAAACATCAGGCACTGTCGTCATCCCTCATTGGGGCTATAAATAGCAGTCTACCCACCCCAACCTTTAAACAATTCTATTGACACTCTTCCGTGAACAGCCCTATTTACATTTTTTGTTATTTATACTATACATTAAAAACAATTAATAAGTAACAAAATATGAGTCTACCCTATAAATCAGCAGAAGTCCAAGAGTCGATGATTTTGAAAATGACCTGTTAGCACATCCTCTTTCCCCTGGTCTTCAGCCTCTCGCTAAAGCCTGCAGCCCCTTAAGTGCCAGCTTATAAAATTTTACCTATACCTAATGTTCCATAATAGCTTTATATGTATTTACTTAATGAATATAAAACCTTTTAAAATGCGTAAGATTAAAAAAACTATGTTTTCATGAAAGCAGGATATTTCACTTCTATCATCATAAAAAAATAATAAAAATACATAGGCGATGATAACCTCAATAGGTTTTTCGCCTGGAAAAAAAAATAATAAATAAAAAAAAAATAAAAAAAATAATAAAAATACTGAAAATATAACCAAATTTTTGTAAACTGTATTAAATTGAAATAGAATATATTACTTCACACTACAGATATTAAATATATCACATTGTTCAAATCCACCGTTTACGTTTTTTATATAAATATTACCCACAATTTATATTATAATTTTAAAAATCAACAAAATAACCTAAATGTTCTGCCAATTAAATTCCAATTTACAGCCTTATGATCACAAAAATCTTACATATTAATAATATGATATTCTTACCTTTGCAAATAACAAAAAATGTGTGTATCACAAAATGAAAAAAATGAAAGTAAAAATTAATAGGAACTAAAATAATTTTTAATAATAATTACAAATCATATACTACGGTTACGAAATTTCTAACTGTTACTGAATCTGAATGTTTTCACTGGCAGAAAAAAATAGTCCCACGTCAGAGCATGAAAAATCCCTATTTATTCCGTTTAGTCCCTTCCCATGTGGTATACCTAATTATTAATAACAATAATTGCCTAATTAATATAATATCGAAATTTAGTCCCATCTATTGAAAAATCTTAAAAAATACTCTTTACTGTATAATATTTTTTTAAATTTTTATCTTGGAACAGTCAATTTAATATTTTTCCATTATCTATGTTATATTTTTCTTGCTGATACCTTTATTATTATTATTATTTTTTTATTTTCCATAACATCAAATGTTTAACAACAATCACTCCCATTACAGAAAATGTATAAATATAAAATATTTGTATTTATTTTTCTCGTCTTGAACATTTTTATACATCTTACCACTTATATTTTAAATGCTCAACTATTGCTACTGACTTAATATTATACTCAGTAGACATGTTAATAAGGGTTTATCATTCAAGTCATTGTGTATTAAACCAGATCAAAAGGCATGTGCCATGTAATAATAGTCGGTGAATAATTAATTGCAGCCCTGTATTTAAATAATTATAAGAACAATAGTTTTTAAAATTTTCACAAATTGTTTAATATTTAGCTCGATCTACTATTATTTTGCAACATAAATCCAAATAGGTCAAATTAAAATAAACCCTGTTTACAATTCAAATCTACACAGTTTACAAATAACAGTGCCATTTCCACTATTTAGCAGCCTGAGTTACATTAAAACAATCAAGTTTGATGTAACAAATGTTCTTTTGAGTTTTATTTTTATAAAATGTAAAGCTTACATAGAAACATGATTTTTTAAACTGAAGAGAAACACTCGTTCTTACAGACAGCTGTTTCTTACTACACACACACACACATATATATATATATATATATATATATATATATATATATATAGAGAGAGAGAGAGAGAGAGAGAGAGAGAGAGACCGACAAATTTGGGATACATTCATGGTCATACTGTTTTATTAGTTAAATTATTATTTTTAATTTAATAATATATTAAGTTATTTTAAATTTCTGAAAATATTGTAAACGAATAATTCTTTTTTTATTTGAAAAAACTCAAGTTATATATTACAGTTTGCAGTTTTTGTGTTGTATATTTTGAGGTTTTTTTATTAAAATACTACTGTTGGTTTTACTTGACAAAAACCCTTACTTACTTGCACTTTTGGTATTAAATTTTCAAAACATTACTACTTACTGATATTTTTCAGTAGACGCGTTTCGCACTAGGTCAGAGCATTATTTGATGCTGTAAGTCACGGAAAAGACTGTTGCTCAGGTGTGCTGTATTACTGTGAGTCTGTGGTGTTATTGTTCATGGTAGTTGTTAGTTATGTGATCAAACATAGTATTAGATTGTGAGTGTTCTGTTTTTTACAATTTATTGTTGATGGTTTTTGAGGTGTTTGTATTAGTTTATTGATTTTTTTTATCTAGTGAAGGACTTAAAGATTAGTATCTATATAGTTGTATGTGTGTAGTGTGTTCTGTATGTGAATGGCGAAGTTTGATTTGGGTGTTGTTTTTTTATGTCTTTTACATGTTCTTTGTATCGTGTGATGAAGTTTCTCCCTATTTGACTTTAGTAGAAGTTAGGAGAGTCGCTACATGTGATCTTGTGTAGTCATGGCCTGTCATGTTTGTTCTGGAGTATTTTTGTACTGTGTGGGAGTTTTTATACTTGTGTTTGATGTTCCAAAGGCTACTTTGTATTTGAGTTTGCGGAATGAAGAGGCTATGTGTTGTCGGGATAAGTTAATGTTATTAATTTTTGTATTTGTGTTATTTTTCACAGTGTTTGTAACTGTTTCTATGGCCAAAGTATTTTATTGTGTTGAGTTCGTTTATTTTGGCTTTGTTACTCATGAGTATGTGTGTCATAGAATGAAAGGTGCCATTTTTGTGTTGCATGAGGTGACAAAAGATAGTCTGTATATTAGGGATGGGCCGATTCCGATTCTCGATTCCAGGAATCGTCGATTCTAGGTGGTATCGAGGAATCGTCGATACTCGATTCTTCATCATAAAAGTGTCGATTCCGATTCCTATTATGGTAACTATTAAAATATGCGTGTTGAGTAATTTATTACCAAACAAAATTTATTATATTTGTGTGGAAAAATAATTAATTACCAACTATGCTTTATTTATGTATTAGTTGATTTGAATGAATTAAATGATTAAAGTAAACGAAAATATTATTATTTATGAAGCAACAGCAATCAAGATCGTAACCATTTCTGGTCGTTTGACATCGCTCGTTTCTCTCTCTCTCTCACTAAATGTCAGAACAAAACATAAAAAAGTACAGTAAAAACTCGATTAACCGTCACCGTCGAAACCGTGGCCACGACAGTTGAGCGAATAGACGGATAACAGATACACTGTATTATTCCTCCGAAACTTAACCTTAATAAATTATATTATAGACAGATGTCACTCTCATTGTTGAAGGTTTTGTGTAGCCTATTACATTAAAACAGAACTTTTAAAAGGTTTTGCCATATGACCAAGATGTTAACTAAATTAATGATTAGAGAACTTAGCGTGTATCGCTTGAACTTGAAAGTATCGAGAATCGAGAATCGACTAAAGAATCGAGAATCGAAAGGAAAATTTTAGAATCGGAATCGGAATCGGAATCGAAAATTTTAGGAATCGGCCCATCCCTACTGTATATATTACTGACTAAATTTTAAAAGTGAAAAGTTATTGTATATAACAAGATTTTTTCATTGTTTAAAATTTAATGAAATCTAAAAATGTATGACTTACTGGCAAAAACAATTGTATATGGCTGAAAACACCCCCCTCCCCCAAAAATCCTTAGGCAAAAAGAAACTTGAATTACCAGTGAAACCTCTCATTTTCAAAACAATGTGGCGGCACCATTATCCGGATGTGGAAAGGGATTACATAATGATGTACGTTCGTACTACATAACTACAGTAATTCTAATTGGAAGTAGGTGTATGATTATTTAAAGTAAATAAGTTACTGTTGTTGAAGATTGTAATTACATTTTAATAGCAATATAGAACTGTATGTATAATTTAGTTACATGACTGCATGTACAGTTCCTTAATACTATACTATACATAAATATGTACATTGATTTGGATGTAGTGGTGGTTTGCTTGTTTTGTTTCTTTGATGAAATATCCTTCCACCTACAAAAGAGATGATCGGCTGTTGTTGCTTCGTCTTGTTCGACAAGATCAGTCAACTGGTCAAATCCAGGAAAGCTTCGCTATATGCCGTGGTTCGTTTTCTTTCGTCACCTTCTGCAGGCGCTGACTGTGGGATCACTTTCTATATTATCACTAGTAGTAAACTCATGAACTTCATCCATTCATTCACACCAACATTGTTCAAGTCCTTACAACCAGAAATGTTTCAGAGAAGATCGACGATTTCTTCATTTACAATGAAAATATTGGAAAGAACCCCAAAAATAACAAGTTACTTAAGATTAAACCCTTAAGTACATTTTGATGACCTTGTCATCATCATCAGAGGGTCTTATTACAAAATTACAATCTAGCAAAACAAGATGTTAATCACACTAGTGATGTTCATCACTCTAGTTTATAACGTCATGTTTGCTAGATTGTAATAAGACCCTCTGATGATGATGACATGGTCATCGAAATATACATAAGGGTTCAACCTTAAGTAACTTGTTTTGTTATTTTTGTGGTATTGGGGTTCTTTCTAATATTTTCATTCTAATATATTGTACCATTGTGCTCTCGATATTGTGGATTTCTTCATTTGTATCACTAACAAAATTCTCCGTTTGTAATAGGTTTTCAATCCCCTCATTGTTTGATTTATGATCCAATAGTTTTTGCCAAGATTATAACTTACTGTTATTAACTTACTGTGATATTCCCGTTTGAGATTTTCCGGGTTTCCAGTTCCTACACCTTTCTCACTTGCAATTTTTTTACATATCTCTCATTAGTTTTATTGCATAAATCTTATCTTCAATAGAAAACACAGTTTTTATGCTTCTCCCTCATACATATGTGTAAATATTTATATGTGTATATTTTAGTTCACAAATTTTAGATAAAATAACTAATTAAATTACCTAATGACATAACAATCTGTAAAACATATATAAACTGAACGATACGGAACCTCAAACACAACTGATTTAAGTTGTGTATTACACCAATCTGTAGGGTACTAGTAAACTGAATGGGACAGGGACTCGAACACAATTAGTCGTCGGAAAAGAACAAAGAGCCGACTGCTGGTGCCAGAGACTGGCCCAACAGCAAAGTGCCTTGCGGGATAAAGACGCTTACGCTATTTTCATATTATGTCTGGATATCAAAGATTCTAGATATGAAAGGTTTTACTGTATTAGATTAGTTATAATACATGATTTTATGCAATAGCTGATATGATATAGGTTATGTTGTAGGTAATTTATTTATTTATTGTAGCCTACATTATTAAGTGAATATTTTAGTATTAAATATTTTTTATCAGTTCATAGATGTTAGTTTATTTACGTTTTTTTAATAAATCTTCCTGTAATCAATTCCTTATTACACTTTTGCTATTATTTGCAACCAGACTGTGTTAACTAAAGGTTGTTAAATTGTTAAAAGTCTGGTCGCAAGTAATAGCAAAAGTTCACAGTACTTCTTATTCACAGTACTTCGTATAATAAATGTGCTACTTTCGCTTATTAAAGGATGTACATAAATAAAACAAGAACATGGCAGCTCTTTATTATTATTTGTTAGTTTTTAATACAATTAACAATGTTTATAACTTGATTGCAAATTTTAAATGGTAATTTATGTTTCTAAGTAAAATGTTTGTTTGCTGAATAAAGTTTATTTTAACTTACATCTGTAAAAAAATGTAAACATTTAAATTTCAACCATCAAATACACAGTTATGACAAACATAATATGTTGGTCAGTACAAGGTGATAACCAAAATGTTTGGGTTTAACTGCCACATGGTTTAAAGTTGTAGAAGTACTCTGCCCTCTGCAACTGATAAAGCTGAAACCCTAAAAAAGTATGGATACCCTACATTAACATATTAACTTTTTTAAGGCTGCGCCTAGAACAAAATTAACTCAGCATTTCTTTGTAGGGTATAAAATCTGCATGATCACTATCACAATTTTTCCCCAGTCCCACAAAGGTCAAAAAAATTAACAATAAAACCAAGAGCGCTCTATCTCATGGCAGTACAAAATGGTGATTGAATTTTCAAATATGTGTTTGAAAACATTTTTACAAACCACTGAAGTAAAACTAGTTAGATTAAATTACTTTGTAATTAAAGAAGTATTGCGTTTTACTAGTATTATCTCCATGTTATCCAACTGTTTTTATTGAAAAATCTTATTGAAAAATTTGTGCCAATTTGTTAACAAACCAATAATTTTTCCCTCTTTGAACTGTAAACAGTCAGTTGCTTGGATCACATCTTCAACTCTTATTTTGTTTAGTGTTTAGTTAGTTTTTGAAGAGTGCAAGCGGGGCTTATATGATTGTTTGATTTTATACTTTTTTTTATACACTACAATCTTATGGAAGCTACAAATTATTTGATTGCTTGAATCGTGAAACATACTGAACCATTAATGCAACTCATAGGTGGAATCAGAACATCTGTAACAAAATGTAAAACAAAAATGAGATAAAAATATGACAAAATCATATAATAAGCAATTTTAATACATACAATTATACACCTCAAAATTATTCTAGAACTATTACTTTTGAATAATGTACTAGGAATGTTTCATAAGTAAGTAAAACTTTTTAATTTTTAATTTGTGTGATAGGCGAGAAACGTTTAGGAGTTCACGCACAATTTGTGTCATTTCTGTCTTTTAAATTGTCTTTTAAATTCTATCTGATTTGGGAAAAATATAATTTATTACAATATGAACATTCTATTTTAAAACTTCGGCATTTGTTTGCAACTGTTATATTTTTCCCAAGTGTGACAATTTTTTTCTGATTGATATGTTATATTTTATTTCCAGGTATTTTTGTTAAATTAATATTGTTGTTTTAGAATTTGGCGATTTCTTACAATACTGTATACCATGTATGTGAAGGCAAAAATGTTTAATTGTTTGTGGTTCGTGTTTTAGGAGACGTAATATTTTAACTTTGGCAAAAGTGATACTTCATCTTCTAATTAGTTTTTTATTTTAAACATTTTTGGGCCAAAAGCTATTGGTATATAAAGTGTTTTTTCCTTTTTTGCTGTTTATAAGCAGTATTTTATGCATTTTTTATAAAAGTTAGTTGTAACCAGCAATTTTTTGTTAGAGGCTATTCACTATGGCACATAAAAATAAAAACCACCCTAGAACTTGAATATCTTTTAATACGAAGTCTTTTGCCACTACAATAGAATTATAATTGTCAATTTTAAAAAACTGTAATTAAAATAACCAAATATATGTCTTGCAATTTTGATAGCCTATATATAACGCTGCCTCTGCACTTCTAAATGGTCTCATGCAATATTTTTTCTATTTTTGTATATGAATAATATAAATCATTTTTATTTATATTATAAAAATAATATAAATGTAATAAATAAGATTTTCTTCCAAGTATTCTCTGGAATGAGATCTGTAGTTCGGATGATGTTGAAAGGTGTGATGGCCATACTTGGGTACAAAAATCAGTGCTGATTGAAGTTAAAGCTATGCCCCAATAAAGTAACTGTTTAAAGTTAATAGATGAGACACAGCAAAGTAAATGGTTAAGTTTAATTCAAAAGTAACTAATTAAAAGTTAAAGTTACTTTTCATACAACTATTCTTAGAGCTTAGCTTGTGAGGTTATGTTAAAACAAATAAAAGACATACACAAGACTCACAAATTAATCATTTATTTGTGAGTCTTGTGTGTGTCTTTTACTAGTTTTAAAATTACTTTTCAGTTTAAAAAGACAGTATTTTGAAGATTGTGGTAAATTTAAAAACATATTTATGTTTTTTCCAGGTCTACAAACAACCATATACACACAAACAAACACGTACATATAACTTCAAAAATATTTAACCCATTTAGACCAATCATTGATCCTGGCGGTCAGATAAGTGTCATCACCAAATAAGCCATCGGATCATTGAGCTTACGCACTACAAAAATCAAACAGTTCTTCGGTTTGTGTTGCTTCAAACTACCCGCATCTCTGAACATGCTACATTTATCTAGTTACAACTGCATTTACAAAATCAAAATTTTTAACTGTACGACAACTGGTTAAAATTTTACCATTGTAAAAATATAAAACAAACTGATATAAAATACCCAAGCTGATATAAAATGCTCACCTTAGTTCGGTTTAACATCGAGAAATCTTTTGTCGAACGTCTATTAATGTTTCTCTGGCGATCAATCAACTTCCTCTTAGGAACATGTTCAAAAGCTTTTATCCAACTGCCTGTTTTACGAATATCCAGCATGATAAGAAGAACCTGGTTCAGAGTTAAACTCTTTGACCCAATATGCCAAAGAAGATACTTATCTAATGGTAAACAAGCCATACGTAATCCTTCACTTTTTGCCTTAGCCAATGAAAATGCTTCGGAAGCACCTTTGTCAACAATTCCACCTAGAACAAAACTAAAATGTACTTGGAAGATATATTAAAATGAGAAGAGGTTTGAGGTTAACAATTTTTAAAAAATCTCATTACGGCCATTTATACATTAAAGTCCACTGCATGAAATCGAGCGCATGGTCTATATACGTGTTTGATACCAGAAAAACATTTGATTGCAGCTAAAATAGAATTATTTATGTTTATTTTGTAATTTTACAAGTGACATAATTAATTACTCCGATTTTTAAACATTTTCATGTGTTTTTCTCAATGTTGTACTGTAGTATTATGTGTGCACCTTTTAGTTATAAACGTATATCTCCATTGTTTGGGGATATAACTAGGTGAAAATTTGGATAAAACTGATTTTTATGTGTACCAAGATAAAATGCTTTTATTTAGGAACTGATTTTTAATATTATATACTGGTAATTATATAGATGTGCGACTACCGCTATTTTTAAAAATGTTTCTTTCTTTTCTTATGTATATTTAAGTCCTGAACACGAATTTGACATTAGTTTTTGTTGCTGAGGTCTTTTAAGGTCAAATAATCTGGAGAAGGACACAGTCATCATTTTCTACTTACTGTTGAGGTAATTTTGAAAATTTGTAACCACCTGTAATTAAAATAGAAAATGTTTTTTTTATTTTACACAAAAAGCTATTTTTTATCAATTTAGATTTCGATAAAAAATTCAGTGCGGGGTAGTAAGTTGTGCAAAGTTCACGGCGTGATACAGTGATGTCACACTATTTAGTTAGGATAGATTTGGTTGTAATTTTATACATTACTATATACCCTGTATATACCCTATATACCTGGCAGTTTCAATAGATTCCAAAATGACCTGGAAACCACACATCAAAGAAAGCACCAACAGAGCCATTAAAAGAGCAAGATTGCTGAAACGCCTAACTGCCACAACATGGGGAGCAAATCAGGATGTACTGAACACAGCGTACAAAACATATATACGCCCCATACTCGAGTACGGAGCTGAAGCAACAATCACAGAGTCATACACCACATCCCAAATCTTGGATAGAACCCAAAATGCAGTGCTCCGAGTCATCACTGGTGCACCAAAATCGACCCCGATAACAGCAATGGAGGCACAGTTGGAAACAGAGCCAATGCAGATTAGAAGAGACAAACTCAGCCTCGGGTTTTGGGAGAGAAACAAAAGGACGTACAGCCACCGATGGGCAAACTTTAAAGAAGCCACAACGAGGCTAAAAACACAAAAAACTCCGATAACCACATATAAAGAGTTGATTAATACAACATAAACATTGGCACTCATACAACAGATATCAGGACACATGAAGTGTTCAATTCACTGCCCAAGGGAATCATAAATCTTCTTGACCACAATATCCCAAAGAAAGATTGTATCTCACTAGAACTAAAGGCTGCAGCCCTCAGAACCATCAACACAGTGGCTACATGTATATACCGATGGATCGTGCCTCCCAGACAAAGGACAGACTGGAGCTGGTTATTACTGTAATCTTTTCGAAGGATCGCTAGCAGTTGGCAACAACCAAAGTAACTTTGACGGTGAAATATCCGCCATACTAGCCGCATCAAACGAAATGAAGAAAATAAAGACACCGGCACAAGCAGTCTTTCTTGTAGACTCAATGGCTACAATAATGGCCGTAACAAATAACAAGAAGACCGATTGCAGATCCACTCTAGCCTGTCGTCAAAATTTGTCAAAACTAATGAATAGGGGATGGAAAATTGAATTACAATGGATCCCCAGCCACGTGGATATAAGAGGTAATGAATTAGCTGACTCATTGGCAAAAAAAGGAACAACGCTCCCACAGCTGAGCGTAGCAACTTCGCTCCCCTCCATAAAAATACAAATAAATGCTGCAATAAAGAGGAGCACTCAAGCCTACTTAAGGAAAGCATCTCTTAATAAACGTTGGGCTACTCTTGTCAAAAACGGGCCAATTAACAACATGTTACCCCGACGGGACGGGGTTGCACTTTTTAGACTCACAACTAGACACGACTACCTAGCTGCACACCTAAACAAGATACACGTCTTCTCGTCTCCCAGATGCACCCTTTGTGACAGCGGGGAGGACATGACAGCTGAGCACCTCCAGTCATGTACAGCTCTGGACCATAGACCCCTGAACGACACGAAAGAAAAAGAGATTTCTCGCCTCTACTGGTCAGCGCGCCACCAAATGGCCCAACAGCCAAGAGTGGGCGTTGGCTAGTAAGTAAGTAAGTATATTAAAATATACCTATAAAGTGTCCAGTCAGGATAGATTTGGTTTAATTTTATAGTTTAATGTATAAAATTACAACCAAATCTATCCCGACTAAATACTTCATACGTATATTTCAATATAGATAGGCTACATAAAAATTAACCTTGCCTGGCTATAAGCAAAATTTTAGTTATTAATACAGCTTCCAAAGTTTAGATTCCTAAAACACCAACTACTGTTGTGACCTCCGCAAACGATGCATAACCTACTACACAGCACTGAATTGTTTACCCAACTTTAAATTGATAAAAAATAACTTTCTGTGTAAAATTAGATAAAAATGTTTGTGCATGTCGTCCTAGGACATGTTTTAGAACAACTGCCTATTTTAATCTTAGGTGGTCCCAAATTCTTGCAATTGCTGCAACGGTATGTAGAAAATGAACGTGTATTTGTCTTCAGAGTATTTGACCTTAAATAGACCTCAGTGACAAAAACTAATGTCAAATTCTTGTTCAGGACATAAGAAATACATAAGAAAAACAAAAATTCACGAAAATAGTGGTAGTCGCACATCTATAAAATTACCTATATACTCAATATATAATAGAAACCAAAAAGTTTGGAAAAATGTTTTTAGTAACATTTTTTTCACAATTTTTTTTTGTTGCATGTTTTTTATAATTCTAGGTAAGTGTATGTTATAGTAGAGCCTCAAAGAAGTAAGTTAGAAAAAGAATCATGAAAATCCATTGATAAATAAAAATTTTGTGCAAGTTTTGTCAAAGCACTACATTTTCAATAAATCATGCCCTGGACTAGAGCAGACACCCTACCAAAATGTTCTGGGATCAAAAGGGTTAATTGATAACAAAGAAGTTTTTACTATACTTTTATGCCTTGCTAAACTTGTTATATTTTAATTATTTTTCAATTTTAAACACTACTTAGTTTTGGGACACTTTTTTTTGTTTAGAATGTATTTTTCAGTAACATATATGAAAAAATATTTATGTAACTAAAGAAAAAATGTGTTTAAGCATCCAAAACCATAAATAATATTTGCAGTTTTTGTGTTATACATCTTGAGGTTTCTAAAATTATTTCTATTGCTTTCACTTGGTAAATAAACCACAAATTACTGATATTTTTCAGCAGACTCGTTTCGCAATAAATCAATGCACTGGTAAATTGTTCAAAGCTGCGACAAGACCTTCTTGTCCGATACTCACAGCATTGAATAATGCAATGATATAATGTGAAACACGTCTGCTGAAAAATATCAGTAGCTATTAGCTTTTTTGACAAGTGATACCAATACAAATTATATATACATATTTTAATACAGTATAAATGGTGTGTGTGTGTGTGTGTGTGTGTGTATATATATATATATATATATATATATATATATATATATTTATATATACACATAGAACATAGAGCTGATTTTTAAAAATTGTATAATATAAATATATAATATAATTTATATATGATTTTTTCAAATTTTTGGAGTGTTGGGACAAGGTTTTACTATTTTTTCTGTTTTTGTTTAACATCAGATTAAATTTTTTCAACTAATAGCTATAACGTCTAAGGCACTAAAAATTAACCAATTTTGACTACTTCAAATTATTATTAAATACTAGAGTGCATCATTTTACGTAATAACTTTTAAAGACATTAACAATTACAGAAGAATTTGAAAAAATTACCAATAATGTATATATCATCATGACTGAAATCAGTTAGTTCATTCCGACAGTGTGGAGTTAGATATACCAATTTATCTTTTGGAAATAAATCCAAATAACTTTTTTCACTAAGGTTTATTGGAAAAGAAGGCTCATACAATGGAGGGATGCCTTTATGCAAATGTTGTATTACCCTCGATTTGGGATCAGCATTGCAAAAATGTAGATTGTATGGTTCATCATGATTTCTGTTATCGGAAAACATTAACATAAGCTGCTTTGCACAATTTTTTGCTTCTGAAGATGTCATATGGCAATCATACGAACAATCAATTACTAAATTTTGACTGAATTTCATTGCTGTAATTAGCCTGTTATTATAAAAGCTATCTCTTGTAGTTGGATAAATTCTAAGAAATATTGTACTCCCTCCAAAACCATACCTAATATGGCCATTTTCACTTTCAGCCTTTATATTTCTTCTTTCTATAATTTCTGACTGCTTCTTCACTTTCTTAATTTCACTATTTTTTCTTTTCATCTCATTTAAAAATAAAAAAGTCAAAAACTTTCTTCTTGCTGATCTTGTTTCTAAAAGTAATAACTCTTTCCATTGAGATGTTTTTATCTCAGAAGGAACTCTCCTACCTTCTTGTAGCAAAACCTCTACTTCCAACATTAAAATTTGTAATTTTTTTAACAAATCTTTATCGCCCCCGGTTATGGTATCGTAATCGACATTACTATATAGATCTCCAAATTTTTTTTTTTCGAACTTTATTTCACTTTCATTCTGAATAGCTGTAGCAACATTTGAATTTGTTGAATTACATTTAAAAGATATATTTAAAAGGTTGAGGTTAGTTTTTTTATTATTAAGGTTCAAATTTACTGGAATACCTACAGAACCAACCATAGAGTTATGAAGTTTAACTAACGAATGCAAACTACGACTAGAAAACTGTTGAATTATTTTCACTGCGCTTGGGCAAATAAAAGTACACATTTTCATTTGTAAATAACTTCACTTTAAAACTTTTAAAGATATTAATACACTATTACATTCACCATAGTAAAAATATTTGATAACTACAATTGACAAATCTCTGAGCACAGATAAACCTTGAGTCTATGATGAATTTTTGGGTATTTAGAGTTATATAGTACAGTATTAATAGTTCAATGTAGATGACACCGAGACCTGTTCGGATTTAATTGAAATGGGTCCTGTACATTAGGAAAAAAGGAGTTCTAATGAACCCTAATACTATAAATAGGAGTGCACAAAATACGTTTATAAATTACAGTACTGACATAAATTAATGTTGCTTTGGAATACATTGTTCATATTGTTCTGCGTCTGCTTAACAAATCGTTTTAGAGCTGTGGTGTCACGTAAACGTCTTAGCAAAAGTACATCTGTTAACGTGGTGTCTGTAGTTTCTTGTGCCGTTTCAATAATCGTAACATGTGATAATGTTACTTACTTATGTTCGTCCTTAATCATCCATTAACGTACGTCCGTATCACATCTTGGAAATTTCTTGATTAGAAATGTCAAATCTGTTGTGGATTAATAACACAGTTAACAGATTTATTATGACTCAGGACTTTATTCCATGACTTACTTAATATTTCTTCTTTTAATTCGTTCCATGAACGGCTATACAGTACCCAACTTTCTTTACTGACTTTTTTTTAGAAACCCCACAATGCCTTCTTTCAGTCGCTTCAATAGAGGTTTTAAAAGGTAATAACTGTATTTGTTTCATATATTCCAGAACACCATGATCCATCGACTGGATTAGGCTCGTAACATTCGCGAGACCACAGTTGAACTTCATCGGGATGCATCGTCTAACAGTATATAATTTGAATTTCCTTTCAAATAGATAAAATAGTCTGAAATAGAACTAGGCTCGAATTTAATGGAAACTCAAAGAATTAGGACTCGGATTTTCGAGACACTACAGTATTTTCGAACAAACGATTTGTCCCTATGCCCTAAGTGTATATTCAATAAGGCTATTCTTTTTTCAATTCCAGAAAATTGGGGGACTTTTTAATTCATATAATTTACAATGTTTTTTTGTAATTTTAAATACCTACCAATTTCTCAAATTAAAATAAAAAATTGTTCTTGTGAATTTTATTGTCAATGGAGACTAGTAAAATCTTCACTTGTTTCCCGTTTGAATTTAAGAAATTGATTTATAATATGTACAAAAATTGTTTGTAATTTATGTTGAGTCTGTTTTGGTATATTCCTGCTCTTGTAGTGTGTTGCGATGTTTATTTTTCAATTTATGTAGAGAATGTTTAGATTATGTTTGATATCTGGCCTGTTAGACTATGTTTGTGTATAATTGACCTGTTACAATTATGTAGATATTAGAAAACAAATTTATCATATTCAATCAAATCCATGTGTTATCCGTTGAAAACTGTGACTTGTTTACCTGGTACATCGAATTTATCATTTTTGTTATTTGTAGTTATTTTTTAAATAGTGTCCTGTAATTGAAATATAATGAATCGTTATTCCCTTGTGATGTTTTTTCGCTATAATTTTCAAATATGACTTTACTATATCATTTTCTGTGTTGGATGAATTATAATAGTTATCATTGTATTTTTTCATTCTTAATGTTTTGTTTTCACTGATTTTTCCTGCGCCTCAAGTAAAATATATTAATATACAAATGATACAAGTTCATTTCAACTCTGTGGACTGGTATTATAGTGTCTATTAATTTGGTGTGTGTGCAAATTACAACAAATTATATCATTGTATGTGTTTGTGACTTTCTGTTTCACACATTTCTTCCCATATTGCTGTTTTAAAGACACATAAATTTCTATTCAGATCAATTTAAGTGCCCTATTGATCACCTCAATTTACCATTTAAGATTATGTTTCCTCTATCTTCTATAATCTTCAAATTCACTATTTCTAGAACTAATTGTAATCAACCATATAATTCTTGGACTTTGTACTACATTACGTTTGGTGAAACTTAATTAATCACTTTTACATTGGTTTATGACTATTAGAAATTTGAATTTTGTAAAAACTTACTGAGACCGAATGTTTTCGATTGTTATAAAAAACCTGCCTTAAAAACTGTCACCACTTAACCTAACAGGTCCAAGCAGAAGACACTGATGAAGATCCCCATTCTGTGGAAAACATTCTGTCTCGGTAAGTTTTTACAAATTTACATAATTTAAAGTTTTGATAGTCAAACTAATTTGAAAGGTACTAACCATCTAATTATATCAATAGAAATTTTCTGTTTTTAAGTTTCCTAGTTTAGATTTGTAATTAAGAAATAAGATATATCCTTTGTGTCAAAAAGGACAAAACTGTTTTGCATTTTAACAAAGATTGTAAACCAGTAGAAAGATTTGTTACCTTTGTAGATGTAACAGTTTACGATTGGACAGTTAACAAATTTTCTGAAATTATAAAAGCTATTTTGGTCCTCTTTAATCTCGATCAGAAACTTCTTGCTCAGATTTACAATGGTGTAGCAGTAAATGAATGGTAATCATGGAGGTAATCAGACTTTCTTAAAATCTAAATGTGTACACTGTTAGGCTCATCCATTAAATGGATGGCGTTCAGCATCACTAGATCAAGTGCCAGAACTGACTTTTAAGATATTGCTCTTCCAAGTTGATATACTGTAAAAAATCAATACATATCTTTATTTATTTTTAAACAACCTGATCCTAGAATAGTGAGGAAGTTTTGAACTATAGTTTCAATGTTTCTCCACCAGAATGTGCAATTATCTCCATTTTCAAGAAATAACACCTGGTCTAAGTCAGAGGTTCCCAAACCTTTTTGCTACCACACCCTCTCTTCTTGAAATGAAAGCCTTCCAAGTCCCCCTTTTCACTATAAATAAATAGTATGGGCATATGAAAAAGAAACAAATATTATATAAACTGAAAACAATTTATTTATTTATACATACTTTCACAAGGAACATGATATAACATTTCAAGTTTTAATTTGCAAGGTAAATTTTAACTGATAAGAGAAAAACTTGTTAGTCAGATGGATGAGCTTGCAATTTTTTTTTTTTACTAGCTTGCCTATTTCAGGACGTATTTTAGTAAGGGTACAATGCAAATCATTAGCAACATCAAGTTTGTTCCTGTATTTTGCTATCATTGCAACAAATGCTGAAAAATGCTTTTTGGCACAAGTAGGTGCTTGAAAAAGGCATATATAATCGAAGAGCTGCCTGCAATACTCTGGAATACACTTTTAAAAGTTTTATCCAAAATGAAGATTTGTTCATTTTGTCAAAATCATTTTCCGTTGTAGTGGGCGACATTGAACGTCAAACATTCGTTTCGCAGCACTCTTGTGCTATTATTCCTTCTAAGCTCTCATGCTGGTATAATTTCAAGTTTACAAAATTTGCACAGCCTTTTTTTTATAAATGCATAGAATTTATTTATGGTCAATAAAATTAGCTATATAAAATACAAAATACAAAAGAACATATAAAAGCACTAACAAACAATAACTACCAATCAAGCTTCGCCAATCATCTCAACTCCACAAAACATGACTACAAAGACACAACATTTAACCTACAAATTCTTCAAAAACAACAAAGAAATAACCAACACTACACAACCGAACAATACAAAATAGACACTTCAAACTACACCCTACACACATACTCAATACTCAATTACATTACAACTCACACACACTTTTTGACATCATAACTACTAATACTCACAAAATACACCCACACCACCAAAATATCCCACCCCCACCCTAACCTACGTAAACCTTGAGATCAGTTACGGTCTGAGTTGACAATGGCACACATCTCCCGAAATGGCCGTCCTCAACAAACATAAGTAAGTGCTACTATAGGCAAGTTTATAAACATTTAAAAGTGTTTAGTGATAACTAGTAGCTCACGTAAAGATGGAATCAACAAATAAAAATAATTTATCAAACTTTATTATTTTATGTTGAATATGTGATTTCTAACAATACCATTACAGTAGAACCTAGATTATTTGAACTAACTGGGAACGTGGCTCATTTGGGTTATCGAAAATTTAGGTTCGCTGGAACTAAGGAAAAAAATTAAAAGAAGACATTGTATTTATATAAAAACTCCTTTATATTTATCAAACAAAGAGTATTATGCAGAGCTTATGAACATACAAATTGTATATACAGTTAAATTTCATTGCAATTTATTTCTTGGTAAATAAATCTGTCAATTTTGGCTGTTTAATTGCATGCTTTACGACCAGACAGTTCATCATAAGCCGCACACAACATTTTGCTTATCTGTAGGATTTGGACAATTTTATTGTTGCATAAGACGTTTTATTTATGCACTGTACTTATTTGTTTTTTGTAATTTCTTATTTATTGTTTTTTTATTTTACCTCAAAATCATTCCCAGTTATCCGGAGATCGGAGTAAACGAGTTCGACTTAACAAGGTTTTACCGCACTTAAGTTTTGGTTGCAATTTATTACTGTTTATAATGATATTTTTAAAAGGGCTACTGAACATATAATGCCATTTGTTATCTAACTGTTTGAAACAACATTTTTTCATCTCATTGTATGAAAAGCATGATTTTCCCCACAATATTGTGCCAAAATGCATTGTTAGCTATATTGTAATTTTATTTACAAAATTTATTCACTTATTATACTTTGATGCTACTTGCCACCAGACTTTTTGTTAACCATAAGTTGTTAAATTGTTAACTTACACTTGGAGGAAAAGTTTTTGTCTTACGATTTCTTCAGCCTCATATTTTTGCCGTTAGGATTGCTGCAGTTGTACTTTTTGGTACCAATTTTTGAAAGTTAGAAGTGATGTGATCGAAGAGTATGTGTGATCTGTGTCATGTTTGTTCATTTAGGATGTAATTTTTATGTGTGATGCTATGTCTGTATATTTGATATTGTTCTAGTGTTTAATTTATGGCCTTTGTTGCATGAGTAGGGGGATGTTCATGTTATTTTCCATACTATTGCATGAGTGTTTAGTGTCTATGAGGTGTTTTGCGAAGATGGATTCAATAGTACTGTGCAGTGCGCTTTTGTGTTCTTTATATCTGCATATTTGTCCAATATAGAACTTATTGCAGTTGTTGCATTGCAGTTGTATATTCCTGGGTTATTGTATGTGTTGGAATTGTTATTAATGCTGAGTCTGAGAGCCATTTGGCTTCTATTTGTTGTTCTGTAAGCTACATTGTGTCCTGCTCTTTGAATTGATGTGTTATTTTATTTGTGAGTTTGTTTATGTATGTGAGGGTGATGAATTTGTTTGTGTTTGTGTTTTTATTGTTGTTACTGTTTTTGTTGAGTATTGTTCTGTGTAGTTTGTCTATTAAATAATTGTCATATCTGTTTTTGTAAGCTAAATATTTGATACATACATCCTCAATCCTTTCCAGAAGTAGTTTGTTATGGATTTTTTTTGTTGATCACTTATTTGTATGCATTGCTAATTACACCTATGAATTTGTTTTTAGTTTATTACATATCTTGAATGCTCCATTTTTATCTTGGCTTTATTAGATCATGTATGGATTAAGGTTATGTAGCCTATTCGCCTACATAACCTAGAGTTCTGAAATCTCAGGTTATTACATCATTCTGCTCTTAGATTTATTACTGTTGCTTTTGGATCAAGCCAAATCCCTAGTCTCCTTGCCAAGACTGTGGAACCATCCATTTCATGACTGTCAGGTGTTTCACATTTCATATATTACTGCTCTTTAAGTTTGTATTCCTAAACCAAAACAGCTGTCATTCAAAGTAGTTTTCTATAGATGTTTAAAAGTCCATTAAAATGCACAATAGTGTTTAACTCATGTATTTGGTAAATAACATTTTATATTAACAATCTGAATTTGCAGCTACATTTGAATGATCTATGTGCTATTTTCTTCTAAGGATAATAAAATACCATATTTTTATTATGCTTTTTCAGTTATGTAAAACAGAATATAGTATTGCTGACGTTTTCTACTACCAGGAGTTTTTGCAAATTTATAGAACCAATCTAGTTAGTGATATTTTCTCTAAACTAGGCAATTGCACATCATTTTACAACTTAACAGGTGCTTATTTTATACATCTGGTTACATCTGTTCCTATGGATTATCCTTGCCTTATTTTGTTTTTAGAGCAGATTGTAACTACGTTCTGACATTGAACTTCTACTTCTGTGCATTATCTGTTCTGACAAAAAAGTGCTTTCATGCTATTCAGGGTATGTAATATAAGAATATAAGCATCCTTAGTTGGAGATATTTTGAATTCAATACACCCTTTTTAATTATGAGGTATTTAAGTAATATTTTGGTGGGTGAATTTAAGCAACAAAATTAACTACAAACATGATTCCATTAAAACTAAATTTCATGGTATCCAATTTTTCAAGTGTGGTAATATATACATTACTCATATTCTTTACGTGGAATGAAAAATCAAAATCTGGTGAAACACAAAAAATTAAAGGAAAGGAAGTATATTGTTCATCCATTGAAGTCTTATATCCTTACTGCTGAAGCTGGCATGGTTGTTAATTCATTACTGGTTGATGCAAGATGCAGAACTGTCCCTATGTCATTTCTGGAAGTGAGGTAGGAACACAATCAAATGATAGTAATGAGTTGGACAATATTCATAGCAGATATTAATTTCAAGGAAGTTTAAAATGTAGACAAGTGTGACAGTAGTAAAATGAAGAAAATATCCCTCAAAATATTGAATAAAATTTAATTCTTGTTTTTTCCTGATAACTTATAACTAATTTAATTTTTAAAATTTTAAATTTTTGAATTATGTAAATTTACTTTAATATAATATAGTTTTTACTTAGGTTAATTATTAATAGTTGTATCGGTACAGTTAACATTTCTACAATTTAAATGAGTTTAGTTTGGTTAAGTTTTAAGTATTTAATTTTAGATTAATTCTATATCCTATTTATTTCCACATTTCCTTTTTAAAATCTTTAGTTTTAGCTTACTTTACATTTTGTTGTTTAGTATTTGAATAATATGGTTTTTAGTGTTAGCAATTGTTCTGAGCAATTACAATAACCTTTTTTGGATCTTCAAAATAAATCCTCTTGTCTTAAATCTTTGAACTCTTTTCATAAGCTCAGTTGTTTTTCAGTATAGCTAATTTGTTCTTCCTTTAAACTCGTTTACAGTAATACCAGGCACTTACGCGATAGAGGGGACCGAACGATAACCGTCGAATTCGCGTAAGTCGGGGTATAATTTTACATACAATCAGATAGTAATCATCTTTAATTGCGACAAAAGACTAGATAAACTAATAATTTAGAAGAAAATGTGTATGTATTAAAATCTTAAATACATAATTCAACAAATCATTATATTATATTCTTACATATTGTAAAGACATAAGTAAAAAGAAGTTATTTTGACATAGAAGGCTTCATAAAATCTAGTAAATTCATTTGATGAAGTGAAGATTTTTTTCTCATGCAGAATTTCTTTGTAATTCGCTAATGTTTTTTGTGAAATGGCAGAAATACGTTAATCGTTGGAGTCTATGTTTTCCAAAATTTATAAGCTTTGCTCAATTAAACTAAGGCCTGTTGTCAAGTTTCTAACCGTCATTTCATCTTCTACATCAACTAGGTTTAAAGAATCTGGGTTGTTAAGGTCTTGCTCTAGCTCACGCATATCCATGAGCTCATCAATTAGTTGTCAGCTCTTGTTTGTGAAAATCCAGTAGTTCTTGAGCTTCATCATTATCCACTTCTAAATTTAGTTGTATGCCAAAACCGACAACTTCTTTGATCACGTCAGCAATTTCATCAGACTCTGGCACTGATTCCGCATGAGTTTCAGTGGCGAAAAAAATAGACAAGCCTTTTTCCAAATGCCATTCAAAGTTTTTTGTGAATTTTCATTCCAAGATTGTCCATTGATTCTCAAAGCATCTAAAACATTGAATTGTTTTCAAAAATCTTCAACAGAGAGCTCGTTGCTCTGTCTCATAGCTTCATGCAGCTGCGCAAATGATCTTCTTGTGTAATAACTTTAAATGTTTTTATGATACCCAGATCCATTGGTTGAAGCAAACTAGTTGTTTTTGGAAGCAAAAATACCATTTTCCCACGTCTGTCGAAATTAGTTAAAGTAGAAGGATGGCCAGGTACATTGTCCATTAATACGAATTACCTTAAAACGAATTTGTTTAGACCGAGAGTCAACGTTTGACTTGAGATAGGAAAAAGATCCTCGGAAGCTGTCACCCAAGCCTTCCGATTTGACTTCCAAGTCACGGGCAAGCTAGCTTTAGAAATATTTTTTAATGCGCTTTTCTGAGTGATTAACTATGAGAGGTTACATCACTGTCAATCGATCTTTGGTGGCCTTGAAACCTGGATATATTTTCTCTTCATGCACTATAATAGTACTTTTAGGCATTTTCTTCCAGAACAGGCCAGTTTCTGCGTAACTTGGACACCATGATTTAAAACCGTGTAACTTGGGAATCGCATAAGATGGGGTAGCGTAAGTCGAGGTATGTATTAAATTCTACCCATGACTACTTCTCAATCTGCCAGAGTCTTTAATGTTTCCATGTCTTTCCTCTGATGTTAACTCCGTTCCGTGATGACTTTAATTGCTATTTGTAACTTTTATTTATTTTCCTAATGTGTTTAAATAATTTTCAGTTATTTTTCTTAATTTCTTCTTATTCTCTGTTGACATACTTACTAAAAGTGTATTCATGTATTTCTTCTTTCTCTTTGTTTAAAGAGTATTTAAATAGTAGCCTGTTCAAATTAATAAAACTTACCCTTGATGTTGCTTTAACGTTAAATCTATTTTTTAGACACGCCGTACTTTTATAATAATTGTCAGTAATACATTGTGCATTGTGTCTTGTCACATTCGCAGAGAGAAATTATTATTATTTATTAAGATGTTATAATTTAAATAGCCCTCATAGTCATAAAGGGCTAATATTGTGTCATCTAAAATTTAAAAATTAATCAAAAATACTAATGTTTATTATGCAATACAAAACTGTTGATGCGTGAATCAAGAGTTATTTATTAGAAAACTGAGAACGTTTCGACAGATAGTTTGCCATCCGCATCAGACTTACAGTATATATATTAAATAAATGAATTAGTATAACAATAAAATAGAGGAAAATCGAATTTTATAAAAATGACCAATTAAAAATGACATTAAGATAATAAAATGTATACATGTAAAACAACACATAAAAAAGTTGGTCATCTAAAAATTCTTTTCAATAATCGGTCAACAAAAAATTCCTCGTTTACAATATTTTTAAAACAATTAATTATTCAAGATAATATTATTTTAAAACTTAAGTTGTCAAGTTAAATGAGTTTTATGTTTTATATAATCATTGCGTTTAATCTACAAATGATTATTGTGTAATTAGGGTAAGGCATTTTATTAGCAAACTTTAAACACTAATAACTCTTTGGGTGTGTGTGTGCATGTGTGTGTGTGTGTGTGTGTGTGTGTGTGTGTGTGTGTGTGTGTGTGTGTGTGTGTGTGTGTGTGTGTGTGTGTGTGTGTGTGTGTGTGTGTGTGTGTGTGTGTGTGTGTGTGTGTGTGTGTGTGTGTGTGTGTGTGTGTGTGTGTGTGTGTGTGTGTGTGTGTGGTGTGTGTGTGTGTGTGTGTGTGTGTGTGTGTGTGTGTGTGTGGTGTGTGTGTGTGTGTGTGTGTGTGTGTGTGTGTGTGTGTGTGCGTGCATGCGTGCTTTCGATCGTCTTTTTTGGTGCGGCATGAATAAAAATAATTTTTGTTATCTCAAATCGGCATTCGCTTTAATCGTTTAATTAATTCAAAGCAATTAATACATAAATAAGACGTAGTTGATAATTATTCATTTTGCAATAAATTACATCGCACACGTATTTAAATAGTTTTTAAAAAATCGACATCCACACTTTAATCAATAGAGAATTGACTATCGACCACATACTTAAGATATTAGGCGTGCATATATAGTGATTGCCGCGAGAGTCGTGGAACTGAAGTCACATCTGCCTATGATAATCGAAATTTTGTAATCGAGTGGGAGTTTTGTTGTCATTTGTATCCTCGTGTTGGTATTATGTTATTCTAATCTCAGATAATTCTGTATTGCAAATGATATGGCTTTTTAGTTGTCACTTGTATTTAGATATAACCGCCGAGTAGGGGTTCCAAAGAAGACGCACCATATACACATAGAGAACCTAAGTGATTATTGGATAAGAGACAATTATGGAATAACCTACGTAATTATGGATACCATCCTTTTTCACAATCTAGCTGTATAGTATGTTACTAGAGAAACTCGTTTAAAACTATATATCATATGAAAAAAAATTAATAAATAAAAAAAAATTGGAAATAATTTAATTATATTCTATTCATTACCGATCGCACGAATAAAATGTTTCTAATTCTATATACTAAACACACAAATACATAAACATATATGTAAGCAAGCATAAGCCTAGAACTTTATAATGATTTGTACGTAGCCTCTTCTTTAGAAACTTCTACATCTGGGCAAAAGCAGGAACCGTTGGAATGTTTAACATAAAATCGTTTGCTTAGATTAAACGGACATTTGTTTTCTCCAAATTTCAGTCGGATACACAACTGGGCAGCGGTTTTTGCTTTCATGGCGCCAGATTGACTCCGGAATGAAGGTGCGTGATGTATCGTCGGACTTGGTACTTAGACATTGTCCCAAATTAAGTAGCCCGGTGTATGCAACCACACGCCCCTGCGGACCAACCATTATACTTTATTGTATGTGGAAGTGTTTATGGCAGCGAGGAGTGGCTTCTAAGCTCAGGAGGTAGAAAAGCTTAGAAGGTAAATTTTTCAGATTCTATTAATTTTAAACTATAAAGTTTTTAAAAAGAATCGTATCTTTTACTAACCGTTGCAGCGCCCGAGATCATAACTTTTGCATTAAGAAAAGCAAATCAAACATCTAAATAATTATATTTCATTTACTGCAATGCAGGATAGACAATGTTTTTCGTCATTTCATTAGGCGTATAAACATACAAATTATAGATGTCCCAACACGTAAGAACTCAACATATAATTGTCCGTGGTAAAAGCTCGAATGTTCTAAATTTAATCCAGCAATAGTCAATGATTGTCCTTGTGCCTTGTTTATTGTTATTGCGAATGCAAGTCGCATAGGAAATTGTAGTCGTTTGAAATCAATGGGTAGATTTGATGAATTCATCGGTGTTCATGGAATTAAGACCATATCTCCTTTGAACTTGCCACCAATGATTTCTGCCCGGATCAAGTTGGGTGTCAGTTTTTTTTGGTTATTCTGGTTCCGTTGCACAGCTTTGGTTGATTCAAATTGACCTATCGGCGATCCTACTTTTAATATCAATAAATGTGATAGCAATATTTGTACATAGAATTTAACGATTAAAACAGTTTAAAATAATTAATAATGTATTTTTATTCTTACGTAATGTTTATAATTTTTAAAAATTAATTTTAGTAACGCTACTACAGATATACATTTTAACATTAGATTCATGGAAGGCTGTACACTGAACCCTCCTAAGCCTCTGGGACGAAGCTCTGTAGATGGATTTACATCAAACCTCACACGAACCGTCCCGGAAATATGTTAAACAATCCTTCCAAATTTCTTTAACTTCTGTACAGCTGTTTAAACACTCATAAGACATTACATACACACGTATATACATACATCGGTTTTTGAACAATCCCAAGCCTTTGTGGCCAAGCCCTGTGATAGATCTACACCACAATTCACACGAACCATCCTGGAAGTATGTTAAGCAAACCCTTTAAATTTTATCAACTTCTGTATAGCGGTTTAGCTTGTTTGTCGATTCTTGTTATTTTAACTGTTAAAATACGTGTAGGGTGCAATTTATACGAAAAATAATTAATTATTAACTATGTCTTATTTATGTATTAGTTGCTTTGAATGAATCAAACTATTAAAGTAAATGTCTATGTATGAGATCACGAAAATATTATTATTATTTATGACGCAACAATAAGGTGGTCTGAAGCATTTCCGGTCCGTTTATCACCGTTCTTCTCGCTCTGCTGTCTCTCTCTCCCTCGAGAGGGTTTAACTCCCTCTCTCTCTCTCTTTCTCTCTCTCTCTCCCCCAGTCTCTGGGAGCTACTACTCTGCCACCACTTCAAACATGTCGAAACAAGACAGGAAGAAAAGTTAGTTCCAATTTCTCCAGTTATACAAACTGAAATGGCTATTACTGAAGTTATATTGTTATTGTAAACTGAAGTTCATATTTGTAATTTTAGATAAATCATTACTTTTATCCAATATGTTTGTCACGCTTTTAGGAATTAATATTCATAAATCAAGGTCGAACGTTTTGTGTAGTCTATTAAAATAGAACGAAACTTTTAAATGATCCACCTTATGGCCAAGATGTTAAATAAATTCATTATTAGAGAATATCATGTAGGCCTATATAACTTAAAAGAAGCGAGAATCGACTTAAGAATCGAGAATCTAAAGAAAAATTTGAAAATCGAAAATTCTAGGTATTGGCCCATCTCTAACTATAATACAATTCGAATATTATAAGATAGTTTTCATATTAACGAAGTTGACAATAGCCTAAGAGCTATTAATTAATACACTTTTACAATATCCATAAACACTTCAATCTGCATAACCTTGTTGGGATGGCAGGGTATTTTATAAATAAAACTTAGGAAGAGCACCTAGTTGAATAAAGTAATCCATGACAGAATTAACAGCCGGTTACTCGTAAGCTTGCGCACAATCGATCGGTAGAAAACCTGTACTAGCCCTATTCAAAAACATTTTTTGTAGTGCGTGTTGCATCAAAGGCCACCGGTAAGAAATTGCAGGCGTTGCAGTCGCTTAGAAAACTTCTATAGGTAATTTTGTTTTCAAACTTTCAAGTGAATGATTCGATTTATATAACAAATCAAATCAAACATTATTTATATTGTGGTTTCGACCTTGTCAAATAGACATCATTGTAGTATAAATGCTATACCTCATATTATAATGTCTGTAGAAGGGTATTTTGTTTTCTCTGTCCTTCCCCCACCTACGCTCGCCCTTCGGGGTCGCGCGTCAGCTTAGTGTGACCAACTGAAACAGAAAGACCTACTTAACTCAGTAGTAGATAGAAGATGGAAGACACAATGTTTTGTTAAAGATTGTGAAAATGAAAATTCAAAGTTTGCTTTTAAGAACTTATTCTTTCTAGTCTTTAAAATGATTTCATAAATAAAAACTGCCCTGTATACTTATTTAAATTTATTATTAACTGAGTACTCCTGGAATGTTGAAAGTATTTAAATTAAAAACAAGTTGAAATGACTTATTTTGTTAACCTGTCTTTAATTTTTGATGGGATGAAATGACATTCAATTTTTACATTTTCGTCTTCTAGTATAAAATTGTTTACTCAGTACCGACGGAAAATCCCAAAAGAGTCCAAATCCTGATAAGGGAGTTTTGCTGCTCTACTGAAAATGATAACCCGAAATATTTTGGTGTCTTCAGGTAGAATTTTATATAAAAATATCCCTTAATTTTCTCCATTTACAGTTTTAAGATTAGTGATAATGGTCAGTTTCTGCTTACTAATATTTTCATTTTTATAATTTCTATTTTATTTACCTTACTTTTAAAAATATTTTAGAATATTAATAGTTATTTTAATAAAATTTAACGAAAATTGTATATGCTTAATATTTTTTTTTAATCAGGGCTCTTAATCGAGTTATATGGTCTCATTTTGTTCTCCGCCGGTAACGGCCGATAGACTTTTTTTTATGAAAAAATTATTTTTCCACAAACTTGTCTATTTAGGCTGTAAATGAGAAAGTGTGTGCAAAGTTTGTGCACCGTTAATGCCGGACGGTTGCTGGCAGGCAAAACGCTTTCACATAGTTTGCAAAATGACAAACACATGTGACGATGTCTGTCCATCTATCTGTCTGGCATCGTACCAAAAACCTGACCCGGGATTTAATGTTCCAAAGTGACTGGACGAGTTGGAGTAAACAAGAGAGCACGAACTTTCTCAGAGAGCAAGCAGGTGATGATTCACTCGGCGGTAGTGATGCTCCGTGAAGCTCATGGAAGCACTGAATGCTGTAGACGCTCACGTGGTGCCAACATAATAGCCCTACAATATTAGAGGCGTGTAACTTTGTCTTAGTAATTGGAGAAAATTATCCCATTTTTTAAAAAAACGTATACGAATATTAACCCTTAGATTTGAATTTTTAACCTAATTTCGTTTTTAGGTTGCCCTTAAGTTGGACAGTTGAAAAAACCATACATATTCAAAGCTTATGTAACTAGTTTTTTTTTAATGAATACTTCTTTTAACTTTTTTTTAAAATTTAAAAAAATTTTATAGTTAATTTTTCTTTTTCATATATGTAACTCAAAAATATATCTAAACAAGAAAAAAGTTATTTCAAAATCCACAAACCATAAATAGTGGTTAAAAATTAAGAAATAATATCATTGCTTCAACATACACAGAGCTATATAAAGCAGAGGTTTCTTTATAAAACAGAGCACTTTTTAAAACAGGACATTAAAACAAATAATATATTAAAAAAATAAATAAATTCCTACTTAGGTCAACACAAAAAAATATTTTACCTACTTTTTAATTTATAATTACAATTTATATTAGTAAATATGTATATACACATGACAGAATCGCAATATTAAGTGGCAAAATGTCTAAGAAAACGAATTTTCTTACAATTTTCTTATTTTCCTCTCTACACGGTATATGGTGTATTATTTGTGTTTATTACTATTTATTCGTTTGTATCCATTTCTAGTTTATGAAGCTGATAGTAGTCTATAATTTCTCATTACATCCCTCTTTTATAATGCTTCTTTATTGCAACGAACCTTTCTCTTATAATTTAATATACTCGTACATGTTTAAGTAATAGATTTTTAGTTAGTGGGAGAGTTTACTCAGTGTCAAAGTGCTGGATTTCGAACATGAAGTCATTTAGTTTGAATCCAAACAAGATATAAACTTTTTAAAATTCAATAAATAAATACGTGAAAAAACTTTATTAACATCAATTGTCATCCACTAGGGTTTGAAAAAAATAATATTTGAACTTGATTGGATGAATAAAAATATATTTATTAACGATTGAAAGTTTATACAAATTATATGTAAGGAAAGTGTAAACTAATAGAAGGAATTGAATAAAGCTATTTAGTATTATGCCAACAAAGTAGCATGTTGTGTTAATGTTATGTTTTTTATATAAAAAATAGTAAGTTCAACTAACTGTAACAATTAACTCTGCCTGGTTGAACGCGTAATACTGTAGCCTATAAACTCGCAATTTGTAAATAAAACAAAGCACTATATCATTCTATATTACTAAATAGCTATGTTCCAATATAACTACAAAGTATCCAGTAAGGACAGGTTTGGTTACAACAAAAAAAATAAAGATTTTAAACGTAAGCGAATCACGGTTGCAACACGTCTATTTGTTCAAAGACAGAGTCTCTAGTCGAAGCGGCTTAGGCCTACTTTCGTACGATATTTCAAATTTTTATAATCTAACTTATCCTTACCGGATCCGTTATATAAAACTGTAATTTAATGTATATATATAGTAATTTAGTACAACACACTCATATTGTAAGAGGTCCCATTTATAACAGGTTTTAGTGGATAATAGATTTTTAAAACCCTTTATAACCGTTCTGGAGTGTGTTTATTCCACAAACTCCCTCGCTACGCCCCTGCTTCTAAGAATATACTATCTTACGGCGACATACGAGTATACCTACGTAATATGACAACATTATCTCTTATCTAATCATTACCGGATCCGTTATATAAAACTGTAATTTAATGTATATATATATATATATATATATATATATATATATATATATATATATATATATATATAGGCGAGATATCAAAGTTATAAAACGGGCGAAACACTGTCTGATAATAAATCCTTTTTCATCACTTAAACAATAGTTTATGACTATCTGAACTTTAAATTTAGTAAATTTGTTAAAACTTAATGAGACAGAACGTTTTCGATCGCTATGTGATATCGGTGTCTTCTGCTTGGAGATGGGTCAAGCGGTGACGGTTTTAAAGGTAGGTGTTCGATAGTATCAAAGAGTATGTGTGATTTGTATTGTGTTTGTTCGTTTAATATGTTTGTACTTTGTTTTGTTTTGTGTGTCTGTAAATTTCATATTGTTCTAGTGTGTTGAGATGTGGTCCTTTTTTGTTGATGTGGCTGCCTTCAGATCCGTGCTTCATAGACTTAAAGAAGTTTTAATGATCACATAAAACATAAACAAAGAACTAGACACAATTAAATATTTAGCATACACAAATGGATACAACACCACAATAATAGACAAACTATGGTACAAAATACAAAAAAACACTAAAATTAACACTACAAACAGGGAAAACAAATACATCCAATTACCATACATAAACAAAACAACAAACAAAATAGCCCGCAAATTTCAAAAATTATGATACAAAATAGCATACAAAACTAATAACAAGTTACAATACAAAATACAATACGACACCAACAACAAAGATAAACTACAAGAAACAGGCGTATAGAAACTGAACTGCGACGAATGTACCAAATTCTACATTGGACAAATAGGTCGCAGCTTTAAACAATGAGTCGAGGAACACAAACAGAACACCAACGCAACATTTTACAATCACACAAAAGAAACAGGACACAAATACACAGACATTTACCAGGACCACATCTCAACACACTAGAACAATATGGAATTTGCAGACACACAAAAACACAAAGTTCAAACATATTAAACGAACAAATAAAATACAAATAACACATACTCTTTGATACTATCGAAAACCTACCTTTAAAACCATCACCGCTTGACCCGACATCTCCAAGCAGAAGACACTGATGAAGACCGCCACATAGCGATCGAAAACGTTCTGTCTCAGTAAGTTTTAACAAATTTACTAAATTTAAAGTTCGGATAGTCAGAAACTATTGTTTAAGTGATTAATAAGATTCGCCAAACGTAATGAACGACAAAATTCAAGAATAAATCCTTGTGCAAATATGACATTGCGATGTTTTAGGATCGCATAACACGCAATATCTGTTGCTGAGGAAGGTTACATTATACTGCTTACTTGTTGAAGGCGATGACGTTCTTTGTTTGGACTAACGCGAGAAAGGGTGCCTTAAACTAAACAAGGATAGAGAAAGGCACAGATGCAATTAACACATTCGCCGCGGCCACACTGATCCTGTCCACTTTGACGCAAGAAGTACGCCTACAGTAACAGGTCTTCAGCTCTTGTTGGTGGACGAACTGTCTACTAGCATCGGTTTTTAGAGAAATTCAAGTGACGTACAGTCAATGAATCCCTCGTTATTCGCTGGGGTTACGTTCCCCGAACTTACCGCGAATAGTGAAACCGCGAATACTGAAACCAACTGTATCTGGAGGAGGAGGGTTACGTTCCACATCGAAAATGTTAACATTAATTATAGGTTATTACACTTTTGCTATTACTTGCGACCAGACTTTTTGTTAACTAAACGTTCTTAAATTGTTAACTTACACTTGGAGGAAACGTTTTCGTCTTACGACTTCTTCAGCCTCCACGGAACCAAAAAGCACCACTACAGCAATCCAAGCAGCAAAAATACGAAATATGGTCGCAAGTAATAGCAACGTGTAATAAGTAATTAACAACCAGCTCGTCATGAACAGCAATCAGATTTCGACATTAATTACAGCTATACTGTACACTTGCAATACAATATGGTATATTAACGTACTGGATAATTACATATAAATTTTTATTGTTAGTTACTTCTTCCTTCAATCCGTAAACACAAAAATTCTAAACAATTCCACAAGTAGACGCGTCGTTCCCAAAACTAGCAGACACGACCAGTGAATGCGACACCTGTTTGGTAACTGACGAGAAAAAAAATCAGAGTTTGTTACGATGTTTCGATGTTTGGATCTCGAAAATTATTAAATTAGCTGTAAATAAACAGAAGTGATGCTAAACTAAGGTGACCATATTTGTAATGACCTTAAAGCGGGACACATATTAGGAGGGTCAGAACGCCCCCCCCCCTATCGCGTGAAAGATATTTTCTAAATTGACACAACTAAACTTCCTAAACTTATTATTTTATCTATTTTAGTACTTGAATTTACAGAAATAAGCATAGGAAAAACTTTACTGTTCAGGTAGTAAAAGTAGCACAATTACACTAATCGGACCATCAGTTAAATTAATTTACTAATAATGAAACAAACAAAAATACACATTTAACAATTGAAAATATTGTAAATTATACAGTAAAATCAGCTGAATGAAGTGTACTATCCGACAGCGAGGAGAAAATAATTGGAAAACTATGTAGACAAATTTATGAAACATCTTCTTTTACCAGACTTGTAAAAAGGTTAATTGGCAAATTGGTAAAGTTTAAATTGTCAATGCAATCTCAACACATTTCAATATAGAAACAAGAGTACAGTATGTCAACTAGGCTGCACGTTGGCATACTTTTTTGATGAATGTATGTCTTTGAGGAGAGCTGGTTTTCCTTTAATTTTGTCATGAAACTTATCACAAGTTAGTCCAACATTGTACTTCAGCATAGCCTAAGCATTGCTCTTAAAGTAAGACGTTCAATTGAGATTTATTTTCAGTCCATATATTGTTCATGTTAGTAAACACTCGTTCAACTGGAGTTTATCCTGCCAAAGCGGGACATAATAGCGTCCCCCGAGTAAATCTTGGGACAGCGGGACACTAACCTAAAAAGCGGGACTGTCCCGCAGAAAGCGGGACGGATGATCTCTTTATTGCTAAACCAATGTATTGAGTTGGATGCCAGATTGCCTCATCGTTGTTTGACATTAACGATAACCATTTGTTATAAAAAAGAAATGCCTATATTTTGAGTAGTAGGCCTAGTAGTGTACAGTATAACGGATGTTTGGAGAATAATCAGATTTCTTTGTGATAAATAATTGCAGTACTGTACAAAATAAATAAGACGAGAACACATTATCCTACAACCTTCCCAGTAACTATACTGTCTTTTTTGTCTTTGTTTTAAAATACGATACATTTTAGTATACATAGCCTGTAAATTTTTCCAACCGCGAATACCAAACAGGGTCTACTGTATTTCTGTGCATCGTGTTTTTATTTGTGACCTTATAGGATTTCTGAGTACAGCGTTAGTGACTACCGTATTTTCACACCATATCTTGATTATTATTTTATATTATTATTATTATTAGTGTAGCATACAGTATAATTTAATGACTAATTCACAAGATACAGCGAAGAAGAGCTTGACAGCTACTGAGTGTTTTAGTTCTAAATCTGACTCAGAAAACACACTGTAAAGAAGAGCTTGGCAGCTACTGAGTGTTTTAGTTCTAAATCTTACTCAGAAAACATACAGTAAAGAAGAGCTTGACAGCTTCTGAGTGTTTTAGTTCTAAATCTGACTCAGAAAACACACAGTAAAGAAGAGTTTGACAGCTTCTGAGTGTTTTAGTTCTAAATCTGACTCAGAAAACACACAGTAAAGAAGAGTTTGACAACTACTGAGTGTTTTAGTTCTAAATCTGAGTCAGAAAACACACAGTAAAGAAGAGTTTGACAGCTACTGAGTGTTTTAGTTCTAAATCTGACTCAGAAAACACACTGTAAAGAAGAGCTTGACAGCTACTGAGTGTTTTAGTTCTAAATCTGACTCAAAAAACACATATTAAAGAAGAGCTTGACGGCTTCTGAGTGTTTTAGTTCTAAATCTGAGTCAGAAAACACACAGTAAAGAAGAGTTTGACAGCTACTGAGTGTTTTAGTTCTAAATCTGACTCAGAAAACACACTGTAAAGAAGAGCTTGACAGCTACTGAGTGTTTTAGTTCTAAATCTGACTCAAAAAACACATATTAAAGAAGAGCTTGACGGCTTCTGAGTGTTTTAGTTCTAAATCTGACTCAGAAAACACACAGTAAAGAAGAGTTTGACAGCTTCTGAGTGTTTTAGTTCTAAATCTGACTCAGAAAACACACTGTAAAGAAGAGCTTGACAGCTACTGAGTGTTTTAGTTCTAAATCTGACTCAAAAAACACATATTAAAGAAGAGCTTGACGGCTTCTGAGTGTTTTAGTTCTAAATCTGACTCAGAAAACACACAGTAAAGAAGAGTTTGACAGCTTCTGAGTGTTTTAGTTCTAAATCTGACTCAGAAAACACACAGTAAAGAAGAGTTTGACAGCTACTGAGTGTTTTAGTTCTAAATCTGACTCAGAAAACACACTGTAAAGAAGAGCTTGACAGCTACTGAGTGTTTTAGTTCTAAATCTGACTCAAAAAACACATATTAAAGAAGAGCTTGACGGCTTCTGAGTGTTTTAGTTCTAAATCTGACTCAGAAAACACACAGTAAAGAAGAGTTTGACAGCTTCTGAGTGTTTTAGTTCTAAATCTGACTCAGAAAACACACAGTAAAGAAGAGTTTGACAACTACTGAGTGTTTTAGTTCTAAATCTGAGTCAGAAAACACACAGTAAAGAAGAGTTTGACAGCTACTGAGTGTTTTAGTTCTAAATCTGACTCAGAAAACACACTGTAAAGAAGAGCTTGACAGCTACTGAGTGTTTTAGTTCTAAATCTGACTCAAAAAACACATATTAAAGAAGAGCTTGACGGCTTCTGAGTGATTTATTTCTAAATCTGACTCAGAAAAGACACAGTAAAGAAGAGCTTGTCAGCTACTGAGTATTTTAGTTTTAAATTTGACTCAGAAAACACACAGTAAAGAAGAGCTTGACGGCTTCTGAGTGATTTATTTCTAAATCTGACTCAGAAAACACACAGTAAAGAAGAGCTTGTCAGCTACTAAATGTTTTAGTTCTGATTCTAACTCAGAAAACACACAGTAAAGAAGAGCTTGACACCTACTAAATGTTTTAGTTCTGATTCTAACTCAGAAACACAGTAAAGAAGAGCTTGTCAGCTACTGAGTATTTTAGTTCTAAATCTGACTCAGAAAACACACAGTAAAGAAGAGCTTGACAGCTTCTGAGTGTTTTAGTTCTAAATCTGACTCAAAGTTTTGAGACGATTCGGACACATTTCATAGTTTTAAATCCAACTTTCTTTTTAAAAGTTATGCGTCCTTTTTTTCAGTTATGTTATTTAAAAAAATGTTCAAAAGTTCAAACATTTTAAAACGATAACAATCAACGCACAAAAGAATGGATATTTTATTGGCTTTTATTTTATAAATTGATAATATAATTTATACTTTATAAGTTTTTAAACTTGAAACTTCAAACCCTTGTTAAGGACAGCAGGCTTGAATTCGAAATCATCTAGAGACCTTTCATTTTTAATCATTGAAAAACTTATTTAAATAAGATTGTATTACAATGGAATTATGCCCTTCGCCTTGAAAATGAAAACAGGCTCCGTGCCACCCATCTACAACGTATTCTAATCTAACACTGGCCACCTAGATTAGGAGTCGTGAACCAGAGACAGGTATTATCCAGTGGCTACTGTAATATAATTTCTGAGTCCTGCTTTGTAGGTCACATTAATCCTAAATGTGGTTAATGTTTATACACTGTACACAAATATGCTATGAAATATTGTCTAGAATATCACGCATAGTGTGAATAGTATCAATACTAATGATTCCACCTAAATTCATGTTTCACTCCCACTGCCAGTACCAGAGACGTATCGTCTTAACCTTTTCACCTCCATTTCCTATCCTTCCTTCTACACCATTGGAAAGTCCTTCCTTCTATCCCGAACTGGGGGCGCGCGAGACCAGGGGAGACACGAGACCAAAGGAGACACGAGACCAGGGGAGACACGAGACCAGGGGAGACACGAGACCAGGGGAGACACGAGACCAGGGGAGACACGAGACCAGGGGAGACCCGAGACCAGGGGAGACACGAGACCAGTCGGAAAACAGTAAGATAAATTCTCATTTAGTTAAAAATTAAGTAGACAATTCATGAAAATGTAAAACTAAATTTACACCTCAGATTTTTTCACACAGATAACTTTACTGACCATTATGTTCAGAAAATTTAAATGAAATGTATGCATTAATAAGAGAAATATAAGTAAAGGTTGTGAAAATGTTTCTAACTTGAAATTAAATCAACATGACTGCTTGAAAAAAGTATTAGTACAAAAATGTCAAGAAACGAATGTTTGACGTTCAATGTGACAACAGCGCCACTATGGACACATCTTCCTTTTGGATAAAACACTCAAAAGTCTATCACAGTCAGCTCTTTGATTATACTTGGCTTTTTTAAGTACTTACTTGTGCGAAAAAATATTTTTCAGCACTTGTTACAATAAAAACAAAATAAAGGAACAAACTTGTTGCTAAAGACATGCGTTGTGCCCTTACTAAAATAACACCACAAATAGGAATGCTTGTGAAAACATGTAAGCTCATCCATCTCACTAACGGATTTTCCTTTTATCAGTTAAACTTTAGCTTGTGAATTAAAACTGGAAATGTGTTTTTGTGAAGGTATGTATAAATACATTGTTTATATATATATATATATATATATATATATATATATATATATATATATATAGGCCTATATATATATATATATATATATATATATATATATATATATATAATATTTGTTTCTTTTTTGTTTGGCTATACTATTTATTTATAGTATAAAGTGGAGGGACGTGGGGTGGTACAAGAAGTTTGGGATCCCCTGTTCTACACGAAGGTGTATTGGGTATACATCTCCTACGGAGAGAATGAATGAGATTCTGAGTACATCAGCAGTCTGCTTGCCCATCGCCCAGTCCAGAGAATACTCATATTCCTATAAATTTAACTAATTTTTAACCAAGTACTTTCACGTACTGCGTAGCCTATACAGATTGAAATAGAGTTTTCCCCTATTTTAAAATTATTAAAAAAAAATATATAAACTAAATAAACCTACAATTAATTTCAACAAAATGTAACAATTGAAAAAATTTAAACTCCGTTACTATAGATATTTTATGTCAGTTTTTCCCTAAACCTTGCTTCAGCAACACAATGGGGAAGCTATCACGACGCTTTGCTAAAGCAATGAGAGGTAAGTGCAAAAACACCTTTAGCCGTATAAAAATAATTTAGTAATTTAACTACTTTGATAGGAATAATGATTAGAACAAAGGAGACCAACCCCTAGGCTAATTAATCAATATGCAAATATCATAACATAAAATAGCATTTATAATAGCTTTTTAGGTAAATATTTATTAATTTGGATCAATTTAAAAACATTCTTCTATTATATAGCTGTAATACAGATCTGGTAGTTTTGATTTGACGAACATTTACAACATAAATCTGATTATGAAAACTTTCAGAGCTTGAGATAGAAAATTTGTATTTCTATAATATAACGATTGTTTTTTACTCTATGCTGCATCTTTTGATACATATTAATATCTGGTATTATATATTGGATATTTAAGAATGCCTCGTTTAACAGCCTTTCCGGTAATATATTTCATATATCTGAGTCTATGATACATCTGTTAAGACATAATGACTTCCATTGATTGATTTATAGAACATCAAATGAGTTTGGTCTCCCTTTATTAAATTGTTTAGTTCTGAGTCCTGATATTACATATTGAATTCTGGTGACATAAATTGGAATATTAAGCGTTATTTTGTTATATTGCCAATGAATCGAACTTCCCATTTACTATATTGAATAATTCTGTCTCCATGCTACATCTGAAGATAAATATTCACTCCTGGTGACATAAATTGGAATATATAGGGTTATTTTGTTAAAAAAAAAAAAAAATGGAATCAAAACTCCCCTTTATTTTAGTGATTATTTTTTATTTCAAACTACATCTTAAGATACATATTTACTTTTGTTAACGTAAATTGGATTATTTAAGTCTATTTTGATAAACACTAAACGGAATCGAACCACCCCTTTATTGTACACATTAATTTCACTGCAAGCTACATCAGAAGATACATATTTACTTCTTGTGACATAAATTGCAATATTTAGAGTTATTTTTATAATAGCCAATGGAATTGGACTTCCCTTTTATTATAGTGAATATTTCTACTCCATGCTACATCAGAAGATACATATTGACTTCTGGTGACATAAATTGCAATATTTAGAGTTATTTGGTTAAATAGCTAATGGAATTTGACCTCCCTTTTATTATAGTGAATATTTCTACTCCATGCTACATCAGAAGATACATATTGACTTCTGGTGACATAAATTGCAATATTTAGAGTTATTTGGTTAAATAGCTAATGGAATTTGACCTCCCTTTTATTATAGTGAATATTTCTACTCCATGCTACATCAGAAGATACATATTGACTTCTGGTGACATTAATTGCAATATTTAGAGTTATTTTGTTAAATAGCCGATGGAATTGGACCTCCCTTTTATTATAGTGAACATTTCTACTCCATGCTACATCAGAAGATAAATATTGACTTCTGGTGACATAAATTGCAATACCTGATGATTCATACTGACTGCCTGTATCATAAATTGGAATGTTTAGGGATGTTTTGTTAAACAATCAATGTATTTGGACCTTCCCTTTAATATAGTAAATAATTCGGCATTTATGCTACACCTGATGATTCATACTGACTGCCTGTATCATAAATTGGAATGTTTAGGGATGTTTTGTTAAACAATCAATGTATTTGGACCTTCCCTTTAATATAGTAAATAATTCGGCATTTATGCTACACCTGATGATTCATAATAACAGCGTTTATCATAAATTGGAATGTTTAGGGATGTTTTGTTAAACAATCAATGTATTTGGACCTTCCCTTTAATATAGTAAATAATTCGGCATTTATGCTACACCTGATGATTCATACTAACAGCGTTTATCATAAATTGGAATGTTTAGGGATGTTTTGTTAAACAATCAATGTATTTGGACCTTCCCTTTAATATAGTAAATAATTCGGCATTTATGCTACACCTGATGATTCATACTAACAGCGTTTATCATAAATTGGAATGTTTAGGGATGTTTTGTTAAACAATCAATGTATTTGGACCTTCCCTTTAATATAGTAAATAATTCGGCATTTATGCTACACCTGATGATTCATACTAACAGCGTTTATCATAAATTGGAATGTTTAGGGATGTTTTGTTAAACAATCAATGTATTTGGACCTTCCCTTTAATATAGTAAATAATTCGGCATTTATGCTACACCTGATGATTCATACTGACTGCCTGTATCATAAATTGGAATGTTTAGGGATGTTTTGTTAAACAATCAATGTATTTGGACCTTCCCTTTAATATAGTAAATAATTCCGCATTTATGCTACACCTGATGATTCATACTAACAGCGTTTACCATAAATTGGAATGTTTAGGGATGTTTTGTTAAACAATCAATGTATTTGGACCTTCCCTTTAATATAGTAAATAATTCCGCATTTATGCTACACCTGATGATTCATACTAACAGCGTTTACCATAAATTGGAATGTTTAGGGATGTTTTGTTAAAAAATCAATGTATTTGGACCTTCCCTTTAATATATTAAATAATTCCGCATTTATGCTACACCTGATGATTCATACTAACAGCCTTTACCATAAATTGGAATGTTTAGGGATGTTTTGTTAAAAAATCAATGTATTTGGACCTTCCCTTTAATATATTAAATAATTCCGCATTTATGCTACACCTGATGATTCATACTAACAGCGTTTACCATAAATTGGAATGTTTAGGGATGTTTTGTTAAACAATCAATGTATTTGGACCTTCCCTTTAATATAGTAAATAATTCCGCATTTATGCTACACCTGATGATTCATACTAACAGCGTTTACCATAAATTGGAATGTTTAGGGATGTTTTGTTAAAAAATCAATGTATTTGGACCTTCCCTTTAATATATTAAATAATTCCGCATTTATGCTACACCTGATGATTCATACTAACAGCCTTTACCATAAATTGGAATGTTTAGGGATGTTTTGTTAAACAATCAATGTATTTGGACCTTCCCTTTAATATAGTAAATAATTCCGCATTTATGTTACACCTGATGATTCATAGTGACTGCCTGTAACATAAATTGGAATGTTTAGGGATGTTTTGTTAAACAATCAATGTATTTGGACCTTCCCTTTAATATAGTAAATAATTCCGCATTTATGCTACACCTGATGATTCATACTAACAGCGTTTACCATAAATTGGAATGTTTAGGGATGTTTTGTTAAACAATCAATGTATTTGGACCTTCCCTTTAATATAGTAAATAATCCCGCATTTATGCTACACCTGATGATTCATACTAACAGCGTTTACCATAAATTGGAATGTTTAGGGATGTTTTGTTAAACAATCAATGTATTTGGACCTTCCCTTTAATATAGTAAATAATTCCGCATTTATGCTACACCTGATGATTCATACTAACAGCGTTTACCATAAATTGGAATGTTTAGGGATGTTTTGTTAAACAATCAATGTATTTGGACCTTCCCTTTAATATAGTAAATAATCCCGCATTTATGCTACACCTGATGATTCATACTAACAGCGTTTACCATAAATTGGAATATTTAGGGATGTTTTATTAAAAAATCAATGTATTTGGACCTTCCCTTCAATATAGTAAATAATTCGGCATTTATGCTACACCTGATGATTCATACTAACAGCGTTTACCATAAATTGGAATGTTTAGGGATGTTTTGTTAAACAATCAATGTATTTCTACCTTCCCTTTAATATAGTAAATAATTCCGCATTTATGCTACACCTGATGATTCATACTAACAGCGTTTACCATAAATTGGAATGTTTAGGGATGTTTTATTAAAAAATCAATGTATTTGGACCTTCCCTTCAATATAGTAAATAATTCCGCATTTATGCTACACCTGATGATTCATACTAACAGCGTTTACCATAAATTGGAATATTTAGGGATGTTTTATTAAAAAATCAATGTATTTGGACCTTCCCTTCAATATAGTAAATATTTCGGCATTTATGCTACACCTGATGATTCATACTAACAGCGTTTACCATAAATTGGAATATTTAGGGATGTTTTATTAAAAAATCAATGTATTTGGACCTTCCCTTCAATATAGTAAATAATTCCGCATTTATGCTACACCTGATGATTCATACTAACAGCGTTTACCATAAATTGGAATGTTTAGGGATGTTTTATTAAAAAATCAATGTATTTGGACCTTCCCTTCAATATAGTAAATAATTCGGCATTTATGCTACACCTGATGATTCATACTAACAGCGTTTACCATAAATTGGAATATTTAGGGATGTTTTATTAAAAAATCAATGTATTTGGACCTTCCCTTCAATATAGTAAATAATTCGGCATTTATGCTACACCTGATGATTCATACTAACAGCGTTTACCATAAATTGGAATATTTAGGGATGTTTTATTAAAAAATCAATGTATTTGGACCTTCCCTTCAATATAGTAAATAATTCCGCATTTATGCTACACCTGATGATTCATACTAACAGCGTTTACCATAAATTGGAATGTTTAGGGATGTTTTATTAAAAAATCAATGTATTTGGACCTTCCCTTCAATATAGTAAATAATTCGGCATTTATGCTACACCTGATGATTCATACTAACAGCGTTTACCATAAATTGGAATATTTAGGGATGTTTTATTAAAAAATCAATGTATTTGGACCTTCCCTTCAATATAGTAAATAATTCCGCATTTATGCTACACCTGATGATTCATACTAACAGCGTTTACCATAAATTGGAATATTTAGGGATGTTTTATTAAAAAATCAATGTATTTGGACCTTCCCTTCAATATAGTAAATAATTCCGCATTTATGCTACACCTGATGATTCATACTAACAGCGTTTACCATAAATTGGAATGTTTAGGGATGTTTTATTAAAAAATCAATGTATTTGGACCTTCCCTTCAATATAGTAAATAATTCGGCATTTATGCTACACCTGATGATTCATACTAACAGCGTTTACCATAAATTGGAATATTTAGGGATGTTTTATTAAAAAATCAATGTATTTGGACCTTCCCTTCAATATAGTAAATAATTCGGCATTTATGCTACACCTGATGATTCATACTAACAGCGTTTACCATAAATTGGAATATTTAGGGATGTTTTATTAAAAAATCAATGTATTTGGACCTTCCCTTCAATATAGTAAATAATTCGGCATTTATGTTACACCTGATGATTCATATTGACTGCCTATAACATAAATTGGAATGTTTAGGGATGTTTTGTTAAACAATCAATGTATTTGGACCTTCCCTTTAATATAGTAAATAATTCCGCATTTATGCTACACCTGATGATTCATACTAACAGCGTTTACCATAAATTGGAATGTTTAGGGATGTTTTGATAAACAATCAATGTATTTGGACCTTCCCTTTAATATAGTAAATAATCCCGCATTTATGCTACACCTGATGATTCATACTAACAGCGTTTACCATAAATTGGAATATTTAGGGATGTTTTATTAAAAAATCAATGTATTTGGACCTTCCCTTCAATATAGTAAATAATTCGGCATTTATGCTACACCTGATAATTCATACTAACAGCGTTTACCATAAATTGGAATGTTTAGGGATGTTTTGTTAAACAATCAATGTATTTCTACCTTCCCTTTAATATAGTAAATAATTCCGCATTTATGCTACACCTGATGATTCATACTAACAGCGTTTACCATAAATTGGAATGTTTAGGGATGTTTTATTAAAAAATCAATGTATTTGGACCTTCCCTTCAATATAGTAAATAATTCGGCATTTATGCTACACCTGATGATTCATACTAACAGCGTTTACCATAAATTGGAATATTTAGGGATGTTTTATTAAAAAATCAATGTATTTGGACCTTCCCTTCAATATAGTAAATAATTCGGCATTTATGCTACACCTGATGATTCATACTAACAGCGTTTACCATAAATTGGAATATTTAGGGATGTTTTATTAAAAAATCAATGTATTTGGACCTTCCCTTCAATATAGTAAATAATTCGGCATTTATGCTACACCTGATGATTCATACTAACAGCGTTTACCATAAATTGGAATATTTAGGGATGTTTTATTAAAAAATCAATGTATTTGGACCTTCCCTTCAATATAGTAAATAATTCGGCATTTATGCTACACCTGATGATTCATATTGACTGCCTATAACATAAATTGGAATGTTTAGGGATGTTTTGTTAAACAATCAATGTATTTGGACCTTCCCTTTAATATAGTAAATAATTCCGCATTTATGCTACACCTGATGATTCATACTAACAGCGTTTACCATAAATTGGAATGTTTAGGGATGTTTTGTTAAACAATCAATGTATTTGGACCTTCCCTTTAATATAGTAAATAATTCCGCATTTATGCTACACCTGATGATTCATACTAACAGCGTTTACCATAAATTGGAATGTTTAGGGATGTTTTATTAAAAAATCAATGTATTTGGACCTTCCCTTCAATATAGTAAATAATTCGGCATTTATGCTACACCTGATGATTCATACTAACAGCGTTTACCATAAATTGGAATATTTAGGGATGTTTTATTAAAAAATCAATGTATTTGGACCTTCCCTTCAATATAGTAAATAATTCGGCATTTATGCTACACCTGATAATTCATACTAACAGCGTTTACCATAAATTGGAATGTTTAGGGATGTTTTGTTAAACAATCAATGTATTTCTACCTTCCCTTTAATATAGTAAATAATTCCGCATTTATGCTACACCTGATGATTCATACTAACAGCGTTTACCATAAATTGGAATGTTTAGGGATGTTTTATTAAAAAATCAATGTATTTGGACCTTCCCTTCAATATAGTAAATAATTCGGCATTTATGCTACACCTGATGATTCATACTAACAGCGTTTACCATAAATTGGAATATTTAGGGATGTTTTATTAAAAAATCAATGTATTTGGACCTTCCCTTCAATATAGTAAATAATTCGGCATTTATGCTACACCTGATGATTCATACTAACAGCGTTTACCATAAATTGGAATATTTAGGGATGTTTTATTAAAAAATCAATGTATTTGGACCTTCCCTTCAATATAGTAAATAATTCGGCATTTATGCTACACCTGATGATTCATACTAACAGCGTTTACCATAAATTGGAATATTTAGGGATGTTTTATTAAAAAATCAATGTATTTGGACCTTCCCTTCAATATAGTAAATAATTCGGCATTTATGCTACACCTGATGATTCATACTAACAGCGTTTACCATAAATTGGAATATTTAGGGATGTTTTATTAAAAAATCAATGTATTTGGACCTTCCCTTCAATATAGTAAATAATTCGGCATTTATGCTACACCTGATGATTCATACTAACAGCGTTTACCATAAATTGGAATGTTTAGGGATGTTTTGTTAAACAATCAATGTATTTCTACCTTCCCTTTAATATAGTAAATAATTCCGCATTTATGCTACACCTGATGATTCATACTAACAGCGTTTACCATAAATTGGAATGTTTAGGGATGTTTTATTAAAAAATCAATGTATTTGGACCTTCCCTTCAATATAGTAAATAATTCGGCATTTATGCTACACCTGATGATTCATACTAACAGCGTTTACCATAAATTGGAATATTTAGGGATGTTTTATTAAAAAATCAATGTATTTGGACCTTCCCTTCAATATAGTAAATAATTCGGCATTTATGCTACACCTGATGATTCATACTAACAGCGTTTACCATAAATTGGAATATTTAGGGATGTTTTATTAAAAAATCAATGTATTTGGACCTTCCCTTCAATATAGTAAATAATTCGGCATTTATGCTACACCTGATGATTCATACTAACAGCGTTTACCATAAATTGGAATATTTAGGGATGATTTATTAAAAAATCAATGTATTTGGACCTTCCCTTCAATATAGTAAATAATTCGGCATTTATGCTACACCTGATGATTCATACTAACAGCGTTTACCATAAATTGGAATATTTAGGGATGTTTTATTAAAAAATCAATGTATTTGGACCTTCCCTTCAATATAGTAAATAATTCGGCATTTATGCTACACCTGATGATTCATACTAACAGCGTTTACCATAAATTGGAATGTTTAGGGATGTTTTGTTAAAAAATCAATGTATTTGGACCTTCCCTTTAATATAGTAAATAATTCCGCATTTATGCTACACCTGATGATTCATAGTGACTGCCTGTATCATAAATTGGAATGTTTAGGGATGTTTTGTTAAACAATCAATGTATTTGGACCTTCCCTTTAATATAGTAAATAATTCCGCATTTATGCTACACCTGATGATTCATACTAACAGCGTTTACCATAAATTGGAATGTTTAGGGATGTTTTGTTAAACAATCAATGTATTTGGACCTTCCCTTTAATATAGTAAATAATCCCGCATTTATGCTACACCTGATGATTCATACTAACAGCGTTTACCATAAATTGGAATATTTAGGGATGTTTTATTAAAAAATCAATGTATTTGGACCTTCCCTTCAATATAGTAAATAATTCCGCATTTATGCTACACCTGATGATTCATACTAACAGCGTTTACCATAAATTGGAATGTTTAGGGATGTTTTGTTAAACAATCAATGTATTTGGACCTTCCCTTTAATATAGTAAATAATCCCGCATTTATGCTACACCTGATGATTCATACTAACAGCGTTTACCATAAATTGGAATGTTTAGGGATGTTTTGTTAAACAATCAATGTATTTGGACCTTCCCTTTAATATAGTAAATAATCCCGCATTTATGCTACACCTGATGATTCATACTAACAGCGTTTACCATAAATTGGAATATTTAGGGATGTTTTATTAAAAAATCAATGTATTTGGACCTTCCCTTCAATATAGTAAATAATTCCGCATTTATGCTACACCTGATGATTCATACTGACTGCATGTAACATAAATTGGAATGTTTAGGGATTTTTTTGTTAAACAATCAATGTATTTGGACCTTCCCATTAATATAGTAAATAATTCCGCATTTATGTTACACCTGATGATTCATACTGACTGCCTGTAACATAAATTGGAATGTTTAGGGATGTTTTGTTAAACAATCAATGTATTTGGACCTTCCCTTTAATATAGTAAATAATTCCGCATTTATGCTACACCTGATGATTCATACTAACAGCGTTTACCTAAATTGGAATATTTAGGGATGTTTTGTTAAACAATCAATGTATTTGGACCTTAGTAGAGATTGCGCGGGTTGAGATGGGCCACTTAGCCCCCCCAAATTTTCGGAAAAACCCAGCCTTCAGGCAGTCTTACGTCATTAACCCTTTCAACCCTTTCGTTTAACCCTTTCAACCCTTTTAATCCTTTTAGTTAACCCTTTCCCTTTCCGGTGCCGTCGATTCTGAAAAAAATCTTTTTACCTGAGTCGTATTCGAACCCCGTATGTTTGTGTTTAGAACCATCAACGCTAACCTCTCGGCTAACTTGTCCAAACAATAGAGACGCTTTTATTTGTGCTATATGACCAGTATTGTCGTTAGTCTTCTTGCAGGATGTCATTGATCCTTTCTCAAGAGTTGAAAGGGTTGAAAGGGTTAAAAGGGTTGAAAGGGTTAAAAGGGTTGAAAGGGTTAAAAGGGTTGAAAGGGTTAAAAGGGTTAAAAGGGTTGAAAGGGTTAAAAGGGGTAGAAAGGGGTAGAAAGGGTTAAAAGGGTTAAAAGGGTTGAAAGGGTTAAAAGGGTTGAAAGGGTTAAAAGGGTTAAACGGGTTAAAAGGGTTAAAAGGGTTTGAAGTCCAAGTTGACCTGATGTCAAAAATCGTCGTATTCGTACCTTCTGCGTCCCGTCTTGAGGAAATAATGTCTTTAGGCGTAATCAACATGCTAGTACTGTATGAACTTGTTTACTTCCAAGCTTAATTGTTTTCTTTATTATTTATAATTCTTATAAATCAAATGAATATAAATAGAATATTGGAGTTTTATTATTTTATTTTTCTAAAACAAGACGTTTGATCTTATCTCTTATTTATAAAGACTTGTCCTCTGTGTTTTTCTAGGGTTAGAACTGGCATTGCCCACATTACAAGTCTTGTTTTTTTTTTAAAATTTTTTTGATTTTTCATGAAATTGACTATATTATTTTTAATTCACCTACTAATCATTAAGCGTTATCGAAAAAATATTATCATTATTGCTATCAAGTTAACAAATAGTCATTGAACAACCTTCTATTCTATTTGTAATCTTCAAGGACTTTGAATAAAATATACCATCAAAGAATTAATAATCTTTATTGAAAATAAGTTTATTTTATATTTAAATCATAACCATAAAAATAGAGATTTCTTGTGATAATAACATAATCCTTTAATCAGAACTTTTTATTTTTATGAAATACATCTTGTTTATTATATTTTAGCTTATTGTAATATCTTTTATTATAACAAAATTCTTTAATCAGAAAGTAGAGATTTCTTGTCAAAATAGCTTAATTGAGTACATAGATCAAGAAATATAAATTCTAATACTACTTAAGATTCGTTTTCTACACACACTACAATCTTGTAATTCCAATGAACACTCAGTACACGAAAATATATGTCCACAAGGTAAACTAGCGATTTCCATTTCATTCGTACAACATATCTTGCATAAAAATGGATCTTCTTCTTTTTCTTCTATTGGTTTGGTTTTAACTGCATTCAACACAGCTGTTGCATATTTACATGAACTAAAATGCAAAACGTGCTCTTTAATTGGGTCATCGTTATGTGACCATTCTTTAAGTCCACCAGCACATACAAAACATATGGTTTTATCGTCTTTTCCAGTATAAAAAAACCCAGCTTCACTCAAACGTATAGGATTTATATTTTCGTTAGATATTCCCTCCCATGTGGTATAGGTCTTTAACCGCTCATTGTATAGTGAATAAGCATTAAAAACAGTTTTTTCAATAGAAAGAGAATCTGTCCAAAAAAATGTTCCTACCATATTGAAGTACTACAAGTAAATGACATCGTAATATCTTATCTCTTATTTATAAAGACTTTTCCTCTGTGTTTTTCCAGGGTTGGAACTGGCATTGCCCACATTACAAGTCTTGTTTTTTTTTAAAATTTTTTTTGATTTTTCATGAAATTGACTATATTTTAAACTAATTTTAAGATTTTTTAACGTAACACTCTCCTTCAGATATTTTATTTTTTTTATATTAAAAAAATTACTAACTTTAAAGATTTGTATTTTTGATTTGTCGAAATCTGTATTAACAATTTTCAAAACATTTAAAGTGATTTTACAAAGATTTTATAAATTCTTTTAATATTTACAAAGACAGACAAAAGCAATATTTCAGCTTCTCAGTGATTTATTTGTTGTAACTACAAGTAAATGACATAGTAATATCTTATCTCTTATTTATAAAGACTTGTCCTCTGTGTTTTTCCAGGGTTGGAACTGGCATTGCCCACATTACAAGTCTTGTTTTTTTTTTAAATTTTTTTTGATTTTTCATGAAATTGACTATATTTTAAACTAATTTTTAAGATTTTTTAACGTAACACTCTCCTTCAGATATTTTATTTTTTATATTAAAAAAATTACTAACTTTAAAGATTTGAATTTTTGATTTGTCGAAATCTGTATTAACAATTTTCAAAACATTTAAAGTGATTTTACAAAGATTCAATTAAAGTTTTGATTGACATTTCTCGATGTTTTTAATGATTACATGGGCGTCATTTGTGTTAGTGACATTCAAAATTATTTTTACATTAACACTGAAACTTTCTAATTTTGAATGTTTACAAGAGTTTCCTCCGTGCCAGTGACATTCAAAACTATTTTTACATAAATACTGAACATTAACACTGAAACTTTCTAATTTTGAATGTTTACAAGAGTTTCCTCCGTGCCAGTGACATTCAAAACTATTTTTACATAAATACTGAAACTTTAAAATTTTGAATGTTTACAAGAGCTTCCTCCGTGCCAGTGACATTCAAAACGATTTTAAATTAATACTGTGACACTTTAAAATATTACAAATAGACACTTTTTAAATTTCAAATGTTAATAAAAGATAACTTCATGTCACAAACATCCTCTCAATGCAATATTCATTGATAAAGAAACGTCCATCAAAATTCTAATGACTTATGTGTTTTTTATTCTTTTATATAATTTTTACTAAATATTTACAATAGAACAAGACTTGTAAGAAAAAAAATAAACTTCGAAGCTAATAAAAATAATATTTATTAAAACATTAATTATAAATTAATTATTTACCAATGCTTTGCTAGTGCATATTTTTCAATGTAATACATTTTCAGAACTTGATACACAAATAGCAAGAATTAAAGAAGTTTTTTTATCTTTTACCTAATTTTTTAAACATTTTAACGTCTTGCAAAATAATTAGATACTCTTAAAATAATTTATTGTATTTAACTATATTTTTTAAACAGTGCTACTTCCTCATACAATTTATCAGCTTCGGGAAGAGTACTTGATATTAATTCATCTGTGTTCATACAGTCAATGATGTAAGATATTAGTTCAGGTTCATTATAAAATAGTTCCATGATTCTTCGTGTTATCAAAGGAATAGTATTTATGAGTAAGGTCCATTCGTTGATATTGAGAGTAGCAGTATTATGCCCGTCATACAAACTGATATAATTTTTTCCAAAACATTTTTTTAGCGTAATGTTACCTTTCATCATTGAAAACTTACGCTGTTTTCCATCAACTACTACTTGAGGAATTTGAGTCAGAAATTCGTTAAATTCCATATAAGACAAAAAAATATGTTTTTTCTTATTCGTTTGTATAAGCACACCAAGAGCATAATCTTTGTGTTTAAAAAGTCCTGTAGCAACGAACTTTGTACATTCAGCATTTAAAAAATTTATTGACTTTAGAAAAATTCCTACTGGTAAAACTGAACAAGTTGCTCGATCCACATCCATAGATTCCATGACTAAAAATGGCATCTTATCTTAACCTAATATGTGTTTTATAAACATTCACTTAATGGTTTTCTATTACGTAACCTACCGAGACTTGTTGGAACTTGTCTATATATGTTTAATTAACACTTGATGATTTTTTTTTTGTTACGTAATCTTCAGAAGCTTGTTTGAACATGTCTTCATAATCAATTACCTAACGATTTTGTTTTTACATAATCTTTTTCACTGATCCTGTGAGTAATGTATAAACAATATGCGAATCATGAAGTATTAGACAATACGCTGAAGTATTTTCTGGAATATTTTGAGATGCTTCTATTTCTAATCTTACGTCCACAGGACCCGTTTTCACAGAATCGTTTTGTTTTGAACAATCAATTACAAAAAAGTTAGCTTTATTCATAAAAGTATCTAAATCTAAACAAGGAGACGATTCACGAAAGTAATAGGATTTTTGAAAACTAGTGTACATATCATAAATAACAGAAATATCTCCATGAATGTTATCGTATGGAAAATACTGTGAATTGAGATACAATTTAACGTTTGTAACTTTACAATCGTCAAATTCAGAGGCGTTCTTTTTTATCTGATGTTTTCGATTTTTTTGCAAAGCTAAAATCACATATCTGGGTTTTTCCATTTGAGAGGCTGTCTTCACTGTCCAAGATATACGGTTTGTTGTAGGAACAGACGGATATTCTATCAATTCCCATTTTCTCATTGTTATATGAATAGGAGCATCGCGTTCAATCATTTTCAGAATTTTCAATCGGATTGGATCAGCCAAGATGACGTGTGGAACTCTCCATGCTATGCTAGTTATTTTTAAATCTACGAAATCTGCATTGTCACTGTAAACTGCGTTTAAATCAGATGACGAGCGCAACAGAACAAGTTCGTGTTTTGCCCCCACCACAACCTTTCTGTAGTCTTCAAAAAATCCCATCAACATTTTTAAAGGAATCGACATGGTAAACTCTTTTGTTACTTTTGTATTACCCACTCCGATCCATCCTGCATTTATCAGTTTATTTTTTTCCAGTTCACGAATCGAAAGCATACTTTTAATGGTACTAGTTATTCCTACATTTCTTGTACGGTCCAATTCGTTAGCATTAATCTCATACCGAATGTCATCGAAAAAAAATGCCGCGGCATTGTTTACTAAACATACCTCAGTTTCTTCTCCGTTAGCTTTTTTGCCACTGACAGTGCCCTTTATGTGTAATAAACTTTCGAAAGGTACGGTAATGACATCTTGTTGATGAATCGGTATACGTATCTCATCGTTATTATTATAAGTTGATGAAGAATACGGTTTATGAGTATGATACTCCATACCGTATAGAGTATTGTCGTATTCGACACCACTGTCAATTCCCAAAAGTTCTTCCATTCTTTACGATTTTAAAACCTAAAGATCTAAGAAATTTGACGTTTTTTAATGTTAATCCTGGTAAGGATCTTGGTAGACTGATGTTTTTTACGTTTTTTAATGTTAATCCTGGTAAGGATCTTGGTAGACTGATGTTCTTTGTATTTTTACTCTTTTTAAATACTAGTCCCATTTCGTAAATGTAATCTAACTGATATAGTTTCACCACGAAAATCTATTATATCTCCGTTTTGATCTTTTAGACTAACAGTAATGTTATGAATTATTTTTACGTTGACAGGTAAATATATTACATTCGGAGGATGTTCCACGATCTTGTAACCAGGAGGAACCTGAGGAAAAAACTCGTGTAGAATATGACATTCGACACCATTTATAAACGATCCAGTTACAATATTGCACTCAACACGAATCACATTCACCTTAATGATATCAACAGGTTTGTCTGAAACATGTTTTTTATTTGATACTAAATGAGAACCAGAGAATCCTAACAGTTTACCTATAGAATGTTTTTTATCGAAATGTATTTCTTCGGAACATTTTATTTCAGCTTTCAAAGTGTTATTGTTTGGACGTAGCGAAAAGAAAATACTCGGATCCAAATTCATTAATATGTACCTCTCTATATCTTCAATTTCATATGATCCCGTTGGCAATGTGATGTATTTATCCTTACCGTAATGAAAAACGTTATTTATACCATCTACGATATTTGGAATCGAGTTGTAGGAAGCTAAGTCTATGAATCCTATCTCCCATTGTCCAGTAGAAACATCATACGGAGGAAAAAAGTCATTAGATAAAACAGATGTATTTCCTGATAACACTATACTCATGACGTCAGAAACTTTAGACACAAATGTCCACAAATGACTGAATTGATTTTCTGGTATCTCTTATAATTATAGTGTACATTAGCATTCCTACCGAAATATTTTGCTAGTTCAAGGGGTGGTCTCAAATTTCCGAAACTATCAAAGTACTCTACTGATTTACCATTTTTTTTGTAACAAACCCAATGAGTACCAATTCCAATAACACTGTCTAAATTTACAATGCCTGATTCATTTTTCAATGCACGTAATGGTAGAGTATCTCTCATATAAACTCCTCTGAACCAAGGTATGTTTAGTACTTTTGCATATCTTTTTAATTCAATATTTGTCAATGGTCTGATAGGAATCGATTCAATTATTTCTTTTTTTTTTGTTTTTTTCCTCCACGACCCTTATATGGTTTAAGGTATAATCCTTTACCCTTAAGTTTTTTTAATAGCTGTTTCAAGTCATGAGGAGTACGATGGTTTCGACGTCGCGTACGTCTTTTACCTCCACCCAACTTTGATTTCGCTTTCATTGCTGACGAAACAGCTAGGGCCGCTGCGCGTTCGCCAAGAGATGCGTCACTGGATTTAACTCTTTTCCAAGCCTTTTCCGCTAGAACTTCGTCGGCTTTACGACGATTTTGAGAATCGGTAAATCTATTGTAGGTAATATCGTGTTCCCGGCAGGCTTCGTCTAGTGCATTTATACCTTTATCGCCACGTGCTAAACGTTTACTTAATTTTGTTCCGGGACCGCAGTAATTATAAGTGGGTAAATGTAATTCGATTGGTAATAGATCTATTGCTTTGTTCAAAACACTTGAAATCAAACCACCTCCTACAGCCTTTCGTTTACGACTGACATTAGTTTTCCATTTGAATGCCATTTTATTACTAATCAGAAACGTATAAGTGTTTGCTTTTAATACTTTTTTCTAAACTAATTTTATAATTAGAATTAATTTCTTATTTTTTTAATTTCTTCTCTCAACATCGCTATTTCAGAGTTAATTCGAATTTGAATGTCATTGTACAAGGTAGCTAACTGTGAAAAAACTACTACGTCATTTGGTTCTTTACCAGATCCCACGTGACTTATACGTTTAAATCGTCCGTCATATTCTTTTCCACTTATAAGAAGAGCATTATCTACCAAGTATTTTAAGTTAACGGCGTCTCCCTGCAATTCTGGAGCATCTATATCGCGCAAACGATGATTAGCAAAGAAAAACGTATTTCCAATTTTAACTGGAATTAACTTTTCCAGATACCCCTTCGTTACCGCATCGTCAGTATTTATAGGTTCCCCCAATCCACCCAATTGAATACCATTAGCATAGTATTGATTCTTTTCATCATTGAATATCAAACAAGCTTTCGGAATAAATGATTCGAGGTATTTTTTAGACACAGCATCGTTTCGGCCAGTAGGTTTTCCTAAACCTCCTATAGAAAAACCGTTAGTATAGTATTTGTTCTTTACATTATCGAAAGTTAAACACGTTTTCTCGAGATAACCTTTGGTCACTGCATCATCTCTGATATTAGGTTCACCCAATCCACCCAGCAAAACACCATTGGCAAAATATGAATTCTTATCGGTATTGAAAGTTAAACAACTTTTGGGGACAAAAGATTCGATATATTTTTTAGTTACTGCATCGTTCATATCTTTAGGTTCACCTAGACCGCCTAAAGAAATTTCATTAGCGTAGTATTTGTTCTTCGAACTATCGAATGTCAAACAATCCCGTTTAAGCGTTCGCATATTAACAATGTCATTTTCAGAAACAGGGTCTCCGACTTTAGGCTTAGAATAACGTCCAAACTTATCGACGCTCATTTTATTAGTGTTCTAATTTTCTTATTACCCCATCCTTTTATAATCCCCGCTTCCCTCAGCTCTTCTATAACAGACGCTATTTCGTTTCTATGACCTGTATGACCAGCTTCGTAAGAAGACAGTAAAAGTCTCAGCCTATCGCATAATTCGTTAGGATTATCCCAATAAGCGTATCCTTTACCAATCCTTTTCGGGGGAAACAGATGCTGAATAATATTTTTGTATTTATCGTTTCTAAAATCTCGATTTATAATATTTCTAAAACTGTAATTCACTTTATGAGCATGAGTTTTTTTACAAATTTTTCTATAGGCTTCTACATCTTCGTCCGTATATATTTTTCTTGGTATACGCATAAACAATAATTCATAAAGTCCTTCGGTACCGTTGTAATTTTCTCCTGCTATAATAATGTCACCATCTTCGGCAAACTGAATCTCTTTATCTCCGACCATAAGAACATTACCTTCTATTCTCGGTCCATATACATTATCTATCAGATCGGAGTCGTTAATCATTTTTGTCATGTACAAAAGTGTGAGTTGATTAGAAAAGGTTGTATTTAAAGTCTCTTTGTATTCTTCTTGTCCTTTAGGAGTAGTCATTAACTCTTTTACACTAGATGATTCTTTTAGAGGCGTTGAGTGTGATGTAATTGGCTCAAGTTTTATTTCTTCATTCTCAGGTTTAGTTTCCACTTTATCTTTCCGTAATTTCGAAATTTCCCTAATAAGGGGACTGTATTTTTTAGTCATTACTCGTTCCCTTTCCACATCACCGAATCTCATTTCACGGTATTTTCTCTTTATAGCCTCTTTCAATCTAGATATCTCAAGGATAACTTGTTCTTCGTTGGGCGTCATGTTGTATACTGATAGTGAACAAGTGAATACATTTAAAATAAATCTTTTACAAAACAATCGAATCCGATTCTGTAACGACCTTGATCTTTTTCACTGTCTTTATCTATTACCACAAAGCCGTAAATATTTTTCCATGCCTCAGCACAGATGTCTTTAAAAACAGATATTTTAATGTCAGGAGTCACGTGGTTATTATAAATATGTTTTATATTGAGGTCGTCTTGTTTAAATATAACTAAAAAGTTCGTATTATCACGAATCAATTGTTTTGGAATTTGACTGTACGATTGACCTAAATAGAAAGTATCGACATTATTGTGACGACCCATTGAAAAATATTTTCTAATATTGTCTTGTTTCTCACAAGCAATATCATCGAATATTACTACGGAATTTTGTCTTACGTCATTGGGTTCAAGTACACTTTGGTTGTCAGAGTATGAAAAGTAGCCGATTTCAGAATCTGAGAAAACCTTTTCTAAAAGTTTATACTTTGACTGATGTAATGATTTTGAAAACACATACACATTAGCAAACTTCAACCCATTGGGTTCAAACAATAAATTGAATACTACATTTGTTTTCCCGCAATTAGAAGGTCCACAAATAATACATCGAATAGTATTTGGTAAAAGTGTACTATGTCTGACGCATTTTTTTTTTGTACACTCTACATATTTATCAAAATTTGACATTGTAAAAGATTGTAGGGCCTTTTCTGTACGCATTGTGATGTAACACTAATGATATCAGTATTTGTTTCTATAATTTATACTAAATAAGTTGTTTCGTATCGATCCAACTGTTGTGTGTTTTATCAAAACCTGTCCATTTGACATAAACTTTATTACCTTTTCTCTTTAATACTTTATCGATAAGATAAACATCACCCATTTTCGCTTTACTGATTTCTTCGGTATAGAAACCTCCTTTCAAAATATTACCTCTAGAATCTTGTAACACATACGTTACAGGTATTGTAGGTTTTACAGCAAAAACAGAAAATACTTCGTTTGTCCAACTCGGATAGTACCCTTTCGCAAAAGTTGTTTTGTACTTGGAGATTCTTACTTTATCATCTACTTTAAATTTGGGTAATAGTTTCGTACCATTAACAGATATTCTTTTTAATAAATTCGTTTCATGTTTTTTCCTTACACTAACAGGTTTCATTCCTGTGGTTCTATGAACTGATGTATTGTACGATTTTACTAAACTATTCAGTATATCTATCCATACATACGATCCCCTAGCAGTAAACTCTTTCCACATTTTACTTTTCAACGTACGATTAAATCTTTCGACTATGGAAGCTTTTTTATCTGAATAAGTAGTATAGTGATTAATTTTGTATTTTTTCATTAAATTTCGAACATGAACGTTGAACCATTCTTTACCTTGGTCTGTTTGAAAATAATTCATTGGATGATTTTTCAAAACACTATCTAGAGCAGAAGCCACTTCGACACCTGTTTTCGATTTTAAAGGAAGCGCAAACGCAAATTTTGTAAGACAATTAATCATAGTTAGTAAGTATTTGTATCCTCTGTTTCGTTTAGCATAAGGAATCATCTCTACCAAGTCTGCCTGATATAAATCGTGAATGCCTTTCAAGGTTACACGTCTAGTTTTGAAATGTCTTCTAGCCGGTTTATGTAATTCATTTGCAATAGCATATCTCAGATCCATTTTAGAAATGTGATTGATTTTAAAAAATACGAACTTATATAGGTTAATTTCCACATCACCCAAGAGGTATAACCTTTGATGCGTTGTCCATTATTTTATCTGGCGGACTCCCCTATAGGCATACAAACCAGATTTGTAGATTTTTGTAAACTGCAGTATTTTTAAAATGATAAGAATTTTAATTATATATTTTTTTTGTTGCTATCCATTTTTAACTCATATTTGTAACGTTTATGTAAACAGCAACAATTTTTTGTTTTATTTTGCTTCTATTATTAAACATTAATGTGCTGTTATTCTGATTGTAATTTATTTTATCACAAGTTCCAATTTTATATGACATTTTATATTCATTGAGAAAGTTTTATTGTAACTCTTTTGTGTCTGATATCTGTACTTTTAGCGTCAGTCATTAACTGCTGTGCTTTGTTTCGACGGTTTAGTCTTATTGCTGAATATTCGATATCTTTATCAACTATTGCTTTTGGAACTACAATTGAACATGGGAAACAAAGAGAATCGAAATTTTTTTATAACCACGATTCCCCTTCTCGTCGAAATTGTTGAAAAATCCTGTTCTTATGTGCCCTCATTCGAGTGGAACCCTTACTCTAGTACAGGTAATCTCGAAAGTATCGGTTGAACTAAAACCAGGTGAATTACTTTGAATAATGCCTCCAAATATCTGAAATAACATATCAGAATTAATTTGAGAAGCCGGACGAAATGAAACATACCCCAGTTCTCGGTTTTTAAAATTCAAACTTGACAAAGTGAAACCGAGTTGATCTTGATCAGTCGCATTACTTTTCATTGAATCAATTATATCATTAAGTCCTTGTCTAATCCAGTCAATTTCATTGACATTAGTTGGCGGTAAATTGAATTTAAAAAGAAACCTAGTTCCATTAATACGATACCTTTTAACATACTTTTCCGTATTCGAAACAAGATATACAGCCATTTCAATAAAATAGTACACACCCAAATACAGCAAAGAAGAAATTAAAACTGAGTTTTGGTTTCACTATCTTTTATAACTTTTTTCAGATTAGAATATTGTAAACAAACCGTTAATGTTTTTTCAAATTAGGATAACAAGTCGTTAATGTTATATTTGAAAAACAACTTTGGAAATTTTGAAAGATTATTAATAAACAAGTCAATTAAAATAATAATTAGGGAATTTTAAGAAGCAGTTAAAAACACATTAGGAAAGTTTGAAAGAATTTTTATTCTTGGAAAATTTAAAATGATCAAAACAAATTAATTACAACTAGAAGGATTAAATTCAACAACCAGAGAAATATTTATTCAGTTTGTGTCGTGAACTGCAGAACAGAGCATAAGCATGTCAAATCTTATTGAAAAATTCAATTTGTCAACAAGTGTAGACACAGTGTCTATTCAATCATTTACGTTAGGGGAACCATACGTGATTAAAGAAGCAAGAATAGTAGAAGCGAAATACGGTCATGCAATATTAGTAAAATTTATCAATAAGGGAGAAACTGTTCATGCCTATCTACCAAAACGTTATACTACTTTATTTTCAAATGATCAAGATTTAAAAGCTATTATAGGAAAGAAGCTTTTTGTTAAATCTAAAAAAGAACGAACAGTTGATTTGGAAATAACAGAATGAGTTTTTTCGAAGAGCGAAGAGGAGCTTTTTCTGAACACTAATACAGTGAGTATTTTTATTGATTAACTTTAGTAGAATACAATTATTATTACTTACTTGGTATTTTGATTGAAAAGAAGTTTTCTATCAATAATAAGTTTATGAAAGTTCAGAATCACGTATTTTGTAAATAATAGACGTTTCTAATATTCTATTTATAAAGTTTAATTTCTTTAATTAAAAAATAAATATAATATATATTCTAATTGAATGATTAAGACTTTGGAGATGTCTTAAAGTGAATAAAGTGGAAACTGAAGTTTATTATATTGATTTGTTATATTATTTTAAATTGTTATTTTTCTCCTTGTTCCATTGAAATAAATAAAATGTAAACAAAATGAAAGTTCTTTCTTTCATTTTAAAAATAATATCGTAAATTTGATTCACATAATGTGTTGAGTTATTACATTTATCTGAAAATAGATTTATCCTAGAAATCATTTTACTCTATATACAAGTAGAAAGTAGATTTCTATTATAGATACTTTGGTTGAACATTTTTAGTATGACAATAGATTCTTATAATTTTTGAAATACAAAAATACTTAATCATAAAGATTGTTAGTTTCTATACGATATTTAAGTTAGAATTAAGATATTCTATTAAGAATAAAAAAGAGTAAATAATAGATTTGAATTTTGTTATAATAAAAGATATTAAAATAAGCTAAAATAGAATAAACAAGATGTATAATGTATTTCGTAGCTTAGTACTGTAGACAGTTTAATACGCCTAAAGCCTAAGAGAAAGTAATCCTAGAGATGTATAAATACGCGTGAAGATTTATAACCGTATCACTATGTTGGCAGCTCACGAAGACATCGAAATACTTTTAGCTAACCCTAAGCTATGTACGTGTGGGAAAACCTTGGCTCATTATTACATCAGGGAAGCAATGGCTTTAATGGAGAGGCATGGTTTGGCAGAGTACGACACAACAAGACAGCACTACACGGCTTGTCCATGGTCAGTTTACACATCTTGCAATGTACCAGATACGTGTGTTTGTGTTATTTTTAAAAATCTAATCCGAAAAGTGTACATGTGTTTCGAAGGAAATGATAATTTTGAGTTGAATAATGTATGTATTTAATTTTGTTTCAATAACAGAGAAATTCAAAAGATTAATAAACTGATTTACTAAATTGAACATTCTGTATTATGTGTTTGGAAAAATAAAGAAAATTAAAATTAAAAAGGTATTAATTCTTATACTCCCATCCATTACCGAAATTAACAGTATTGAAACTAATTGACTTAGTACAAACATTTATTCAGGACGAAACAGGTAGAGACCTAGCACACAAGAAAGGAAGCATAGGGTACACAAGGTACGACTTTTTTTTGACATCAGGTCAATTTGGTTAAGAAATGGTAGCCTCCGTGTAGATCACCAACCCTTTCATTGACTTAGTATGAAACAACAAATAGCAACTAATTATTGCAGCTTATAAATATATTTTATATAAATTTGTTTTATTTTATAATGTCAATATGCAACATTAGAAATTGCTAATATTGTGTTTAACCTATGTAGACTATATATTTTTCAATGAAAACCTGTTAACTTTAGAATTTAAACTGACAAAATTAATGTAAATGAAATGAAAATATGGTTACTGTCGCGGAATTAAAATACTTTAAAATAACAGGATTCAAGAGGAAAAGAGAGGGTGAGTATGGCTCACTCCCTTATGGCTACATTAAAAAAAGCACGTAAAGCTACTTAATATTTTTTGTCATTTACACATGTTCTAGTATAGATTACTCTGCACGATTCTACTATCATTAAAATATCATAAAAAAACTGTCACTGGTGTGAAATTTTTCCCTAAACAAAAGCAAAAAAATTCTTGTGCTCATGTATTATCTTCATAGTAAAATCGATAGCACTACAATATGTGAATGTTTATACATTATGTAAGGTAATCTGATAATAAAACATGTTAACATAGAACAACATGAAAAAAAACTGTCACTGACGTGAAATTTTTCCGTAAACAAAGGCAAAACATTAAGATAATTTTTTGCTCATGTATTATCTTGATAGTAAAATGTATGGCACTATAATATTTTTATATTTACATTATGTAAGGTAATCTGATAATAAAACATAAGTTAAACATCTCACGTTTAATACTATTGAAAGTAAAATTTATACTAACTTTCACAAAATTAATAAACACATGTTCTAGTATAGATTGCTCTGAACGATTCTACTATCATGAGAATAACATGAAAAAACTGTCACTGGTGTGAAATTTTTCCGTAAACAAAGGCAAAAAAAATTCTTGTACTCACGTATTATCTTGATAGTAAAATCGATAGCACCACAAAATGTGAATGTTTATATTTAAAATATGTAAGGTAATCTGATAATAAATCATGTTAACAAACCAATAAGTTAAACATCTCACGTTTAATACTATTGAAAGTAAAATTTATACTAACTTTCACAAAATTAATAAACACAATAAAGCCTGATATGTAGACCTACTGGGGACGTCCGCTGTCTTCTTTATGCATTATATTTTTAAATGGGCAACATATGTGATATTCTGAATGTCTCTTATGAAAGTATTCAATTGAGTTAACTTAATGGTTATGTCATCAATTCTGTATGTCCTGTTATTATAACCTGTAAGCACCACAGTTGGATGATGGCTCACAAACGTATGTAGGATGCTGCCTGAACGATCCAGAGCATATTCTTTTTGCAGTAATTCCATTGTAATCCAGCTAGGACAGAAGGAAGGTAAGTTGTGAATTTTTATAAGATATCGCAGCTTGTTATATACCCTCTCCCACTGCTTCGAATTTACACCAGAATGAATACTCGTCGATGCTTCAAGTGTATTTTGAGGAAAGTAATAGTAAAATGTGTATTTTTAAGTAATTCTGACATTGATGACTCACAAGTATGAATTTAATGTAACTGTTTTCTACATATAGGATACCTCTGTACTCTTTCCACATATTGCATGGCTATAGTAGTCTCTCGAGCTTGATATACAGTGCTCATTAGTACCTATGGACAGGACTACGTAAATAAACATACTTTATCAACAAAGAATCACATATATTGTAATTGACTTTTCTTATATTCTATTTATAAAGTTTAATTTCTTTAATTTTAAAAAATAATACTATATATGCTAATTGAATGATTAAAACTTAATGACCATTTAATTTATACTTAGATGTAACATACTCCTGTACTATGTGTTTTACTTGCAAATAATGTCATTTATATTTTCGTGTTGAAATATCAGTGTTTATACACAGTGTATAACTTACTGTCTTTTAAACAAGAATATATTTCATATAACGAGCCAAACGTCTTGTTTTAGAAAAATAAAATAATAAAACTCCAATATTCTATTTATATTCATTTGATTTATAAGAATTATAAATAATAAAGAAAACAATTAAGCTTGGAAGTAAACAAGTTCATACAGTACTAGCATGTTGATTACGCCTAAAGACATTATTTCCTCAAGACGGGACGCAGAAGGTACGAATACGACGATTTTTGACATCAGGTCAACTTGGACTTCAAACCCTTTCAACCCTTTCAACCCTTTCGTTTAACCCGTTCAACCCTTTTAACCCTTTTAACCCTTTTAACCCTTTCAACCCTTTTAACCCTTTTAACCATTTCAACCCTTTTAACCCTTTTAACCCTTTTTAACCCTTTTTAATCCTTTTAACCGTTTTAACCGTTTTAACCCTTTTAACCCTTTTTAACCCTTTTAACCCCTTTTAACCCCTTTCAACCCTTTTAACCCTTTTAACCCTTTTAACCCTTTTAACCCTTTTAACCGTTTTAACCCTTTTTAACCCTTTTAACCCTTTTAACCGTTTTAACCCTTTTAACCCTTTTAACCGTTTTAACCCTTTCAACCCTTTTAACCCTTTTAACCCTTTTAACCCTATTAACCCTTTCAACCCTTTTAACCCTTTCAACCCTTTTAACCCTTTTTAACCCTTTTAACCCTTTTAACCGTTTTAACCGTTTTAACCCTTTCAACCCTTTCAACCCTTTCAACCCTTTTAACCCTTTTAACCCCTTTAACCCTTTCAACCCTTTTAACCCTTTCAACCCTTTTAACCCTTTTAACCCTTTTAACCCTTTTAACCCTTTCAACCCCTTTAACCCTTTCAACCCTTTTAACCCTTTCAACCCTTTTAACCCTTTTAACCCTTTTAACCCTTTCAACCCTTTTAACCCTTTTAACCATTTCAACCCTTTTAACCCTTTTAACCCTTTTTAACCCTTTTAACCCTTTTAATCGTTTTAACCGTTTTAACCCTTTTAACCCTTTTTAACCCTTTTAACCCCTTTTAACCCCTTTCAACCCTTTTAACCCTTTTAACCCTTTTAACCGTTTTAACCCTTTTTAACCCTTTTAACCCTTTTAACCGTTTTAACCCTTTTAACCCTTTTAACCGTTTTAACCCTTTCAACCCTTTTAACCCTTTTAACTTTTTCAACCCTTTTAACCCTTTCAACCCTTTTAACCCTTTCAACCCTTTTAACCCTTTTAACCATTTCAACCCTTTTTAACCCTTTTAACCCCTTTTAACCCCTTTCAACCCTTTTAACCCTTTTAACCCTTTTAACCCTTTTAACCCTTTTAACCCTTTTAACCGTTTTAACCGTTTTAACCCTTTTTAACCCTTTTAACCCTTTTAACCGTTTTAACCCTTTTAACCGTTTTAACCCTTTCAACCCTTTTAACCCTTTTAACCCTTTAAACCCTATTAACCCTTTCAACCCTTTTAACCCTTTTAACCCTTTTAACCCTTTTAACCGTTTTAACCGTTTTAACCCTTTTTAACCCTTTTAACCCTTTTTAACCCTTTTAACCCTTTTAACCGTTTTAACCCTTTTAACCCTTTTAACCGTTTTAACCCTTTCAACCCTTTTAACCCTTTTAACCCTATTAACCCTTTCAACCCTTTTAACCCTTTCAACCCTTTTAACCCTTTTTAACCCTTTTAACCCTTTTAACCGTTTTAACCGTTTTAACCCTTTCAACCCTTTCAACCCTTTTAACCCTTTTAACCCCTTTAACCCTTTCAACCCTTTTAACCCTTTCAACCCTTTTAACCCTTTTAACCCTTTTAACCCTTTCATTTAACCCTTTCAACCCTTTCAACCCTTTTAACCCTTTTAACCCCTTTAACCCTTTCAACCCTTTTAACCCTTTTAACCCTTTCTACCCCTTTTAACCCTTTTAACCCTTTTAACCCTTTCAACCCTTTTAACCCCTTTCAACCCTTTTAACCCTTTTAACCCTTTTAACCCTTTTTAACCCTTTCTACCCCTTTTAACCCTTTTAACCCTTTCAACCCTTTTAACCCTTTCAACCCTTTTAACCCTTTTAACCCTTTTAACCCTTTCAACCCTTTTAACCCTTTCAACCCTTTTAACCCTTTTAACCCTTTCTACCCCTTTCTACCCCTTTTAACCCTTTCAACCCTTTTAACCCTTTTAACCCTTTCAACCCTTTTAACCCTTTCAACCCTTTTAACCCTTTCAACCCTTTTAACCCTTTCAACCCTTTCAACTCTTGAGAAAGGATCAATGACATCCTGCAAGAAGACTAACGACAATACTGGTCATATAGCACAAATAAAAGCGTCTCTATTGTTTGGACAAGTTAGCCGAGAGGTTAGCGTTGATGGTTCTAAACACAAACATACGGGGTTCGAATACGACTCAGGTAAAAAGATTTTTTTCAGAATCGACGGCACCGGAAAGGGAAAGGGTTAACTAAAAGGATTAAAAGGGTTGAAAGGGTTAAACGAAAGGGTTGAAAGGGTTAATGACGTAAGACTGCCTGAAGGCTGGGTTTTTCCGAAAATTTGGGGGGGCTAAGTGGCCCATCTCAACCCGCGCAATCTCTACTGACCTTCCCTTTAATATAGTAAATAATTCGGCATTTATGCTACACCTGATGATTCATACTGACTGCCTGTAACATAAATTGGAATGTTTAGGGATGTTTTGTTAAACAACCAATGTATTTGGACTTTAACATAGTAGTACTTCTGATCCTGTGCTACATCTGTCGATATATATTGACCTCTGTTAATATGAATAGAAACATTTAGGTAAGTTCTGGTAAAAAAATGGGTTTGATTCCTCCTTCTAATATAATGATTAACCATGATTGTATGCTACACCTGATGAAATATATTGGCGTCTGATAACAGAAATTTGAACCTTCAAGGATGTCTTGTCAAACAGCTAGTGTATTTAGACGTCCTCTTTAATATAAGCCAATAATTATGAATAAAGTCTACGCTTGATGAAACATATTTACATCTGGTGACATAATTTAGATTAAGGTGATTTAGTTAAACAGACATTTGTTTTTATCACTCACAATAATACAGTGAATAATTCTGAGTCAATTCAACATCTGATGGGACATATTGACTTCTGCTAACATAAAGTGGAAGACATATTTAAGGATGTCTTGTGGAACAGTAAGTGGATTTAGAACTCTCTAAGTAATTATCTCTGACTCCGAGTTACATATTGATTTCTGGTAGAATAAATTAAAACATTTAAGTATGTTTTGTTAAACAGTCAATAGAGTTAAACCTCCTCTTCAATATGGTGAATAATTTTGATTCTATGATTCATCTTATGTTACATATTGACTTATAATATAAACTGTAATATTTAAGGTCGTTTTGTTCAATACCAAATAAAATTGGACACCTCTCCTGATACAGTGATAAATTCTGACAGTGATTCTATGATGCATCTGAATCATACATATTGACTTGGTGATATAAATTAAAACATTTGAGGAGGTTTTGCTAGTTGACTAATGGATTATGGTTTACCCATTGATATTGTGTATAGTTCTGACGCTGTGCTACATCTGACGATTACTGGTAACATAAATTAGATTCTATGAACGAAACAATGCCTAATAAAGTTTTGAATATTCGATTCTTATTGCTCTACTTTTAAATATGCATTTAACAAAAAAAAACATTGTAATGTTAGTAATGACTAGTAATATTGGCCACCATTAGCTGGCTCTGCGTACTTCATCAAGTAATGTTGGTGCCCATCTTTGTTTTGAAGTTTAATGTTACAAAATAATTTACTACGAGCCTTTGCCACTGACTTTATTCTTTAGGATGAAAAAGTATACATTGATCTCAAGTAAGATTAGACTCAACTTTTTAATAATTGTTTTTCTTGTTTGAAAGCGACCCAACCAGTATTTAAGGAAAGTTAACCTTTTATGTAAGGGTATATAATAACATTTTACAGAGTTTTTACAAATAAGCAAATTAATTGATTACTAAAACGTTGACCTAAAGCACAGTTTTAGCTGTAAATGAGCTGCAAATTAACTATATACTTTAATGGCGGTTTCAGCAATGTTCTGCTGTGGGAGGGTGCAGGAGAGGGATGCAGCTAAAGGCAGATCGTCTGAAGACGTTGAGAAGAGTGACGGTAAGATGTTATAAAAAATATTTATAACTTTTTTCCGATCAAGTTAAACGATATTCGTTAAATTTAATTATGCTTGTATGATTAGTACGAGTTAATTAAGTAGTATGAACAGTTATGTAAAATCTTTACATTTTCCTACCTTAAGCAAAAACTAAGAAAACATTTCTACTTAGATGTTACCAGGACAGGTTTGTCGAAGCTTGTCTAGTACTTGAGTGAAGTATGGAGCTTAATCAGTGATGAATGTCAGGGTTTTCCAGACCTATTCGCCATAAAAAGAAAAGCAAAATAAGTATTTGGAGCAGTAAAAATGCAAAACGTTGTTTACTGGTTATTTACTATAACCTAACAATATAGGTTATTCCCATTTGCAAACAATAATGCAACTTAGAATGTTAGCTTAGCTTAGATACAAAGTAGTAGCTCATTACTCTAGTACATATTTATAATTAAAATTTTTTAATTTCCCTAGCAGTAAAGTAGCAAAGTTTGACGCTGTACTTTTATGATCAAACTATAATTATTCTGTACTTGATTTCAAATTACGCAAATACAATATACACAAACAGTCTTTGTATAACCTAAGACTTAACAATAAACAATTAAATAAAAATATTATAGTTTAGAAATGAATATAATTATAATAGAAAACATTTGTATTCAATTTTTAAAAATATAAAGAATAAATTTGTTAAAAAATATTACAAACACATTCACTCTACTTAATTTTGGACATACATGTTTGGCAATATAATTTTCCACGGTTAATCATTTCACTTTTTAAAAACATACTAATTATGAATTATGCTGTTCCGTAATGGCTTATAGAGCTTTACTATACAACTCCCAAAGAAATTCACTGAGTAACAGTGGATGAAGAAGATACAAAGGGCAGAACACCTTTCATGTAAACTCTTTCCATGCCTAGAACTTACTAATATTCTTTTTATTGTTTCCTACTTGTAACTCTAAATAAAAATAAAGCAGTCAAAACATGATGAAAGTGACAGTGTTATCGTTTGAATAGGTAGACATCGATCTCTGAAAAATTCAATCTTGGATAATATGTGACTACTAATAGACAGGGTATTAAAAAACAATTGATTCAAAACTGAGCTAAAATTAATCTTGAAACCTAAAGACACGGGTTTCATATGCTCATTATCGACTATTTTTTACGACCGGAGGCACTGGGCACATCCAGCACTTCCTAGAAGCCTAACCTAACCTAACCTAACAACCTCCTGTTGTTCTCTAGGAGGCACAATAGTGTTACTCAGAATGTTCTGTTCCTTAATATGTTTTAAAAGAATTTTAACATTACTTTAGTATACAATATCAAGAGCACAGTGGTACAATATATTACAAAAATATAGGTGAAAAAACCACAAAAATTAATCAAAAAATAACTAAAATAATTTACCTAAGATTAAATCCTTATGTACATTTCGATAACAAAGTCATAATCTTCAGAGGTTCCTATTGCAAAAGTACAATCTATAATGATTCTAGAATGAATAAGGTTCTAGATTATTACTTTAGTATTTATAAAAATTACTAATTTCGTTTAAAATAATTTTATATACTAATTGGTTTTATACTTTTACAATTTTTAAAATAAACCAATAACGTTTTTGATTAAACACTATCAAAAGTAGTTTTTGAGCTGGGACAATTTTAGTTGCATTTCAGATTGTATAGTAGTATCACTGTTTATGCTGGTATAACCCAGCGGTTCCCAACCTGTGGCACGCGTACTCCAAGGGGTACGAAAAGTCTTTGGGTTGGTACACGAAAATAATAGTAATGGCGGGCATCAATATTTCACTCATTAGATTTGAAGCAATTACGGGGTAGTTGACAAGATAGTTGATGTGTTGTCAACTATCAGGATATTGCGAGGAGCTTGTGTGTCTGTGCGACTGAAGGCACAGAATATAATAGCGATGGGAAACATCTATTCCAGATTTAGGCCCGGCGCACATGAGCTTGAAAGTAATCGGGACGCCGAGATAGTTTTCTATCCAATCTTTTGATACACATCGGAGTTTCAGCGCACATGAGATAGAATGTAAGCGCGCGTCATTTCAAGCCTTTCTTTTTGATAGTTATTTTCCATGTTGGGGACTGGCTCTATGTTGTTTCTCCTACGTGATGGATCATAAACAAGTGGAAGTTTACAAAAAGAAAGTAGTGTTTTCGTTCTTAGTGTACAAATACATTAGTGAAAGGGAAAGTAAAAGAAGAAGATATTGGATTCACCCATTTAATAATGAGATATATTTAAAAGGTACATTCAAGACTGTTTTAATTGATAAAAATTCATTAATTATTTTCGAATGTCTACTCGATCTTTTGATGAATTTTGTTTGGAAATCTGAAATCAGATGTTTGTTTTTGCAGATTTCCTCCTAAGCCGATAGCTTTTTTACCCTGTCTTTATACTCTACGCTTCGCACATCTCATATTGTCCTATGTTGTTTAATTTCCTCTATAAACAATTCTACATCCACGTCCAAATCTTCACACTCCATGGCTGATAGATTTAATTACTATATATATATATATATATATATATATATATATATATATATATATATATATATATATATATATGATATTAAATAGAATTAGTAACTATGAAAGATTAATATTTAAAACTATAAGTCATCATTGGTATTAATAACAAATTACAAACCTAATAAATATTAATGTTACACATTGATGTCAGTTGGTTATTCAATCATATTTAAAGTTAAACATATAAATAATATGAAATTAGTAATTATATTATCGAAAACTTCCCTGATAAAATGGCCCAGATAGAAAGTAAGCTGCGGTGCATGTGCGCTGTCTCATTACCAACTGTGTACTTGTGGAACGCTGGCGATAGAATTGACGCCAAGATAGGAGGAGAAACCTGCGTCAGTCCTGTACCTATCGAGATAGGCCGAGGCTATCCGATAGCTATCTGCCTCCCATGTGCGTTGCCCCATTACTAACAATGTACTTCTGCCTATCAGCTTGAAAACTATCTCTGCGTCACGATTACTTTCAAGCTCAAGTGCGCTGGGCCTTAGGGGAACAATACAAATGCAGGAATGTGTCTACCATTTGATGACAGGAAACTTTTAGGGAACCGGCTGTTGTGTTGTCCACGCTATTATATCGCTAATATACACAGCCGGTTGCCCCCGCTCCACCCATTACTTACATGGCAGTTAGGAAACCACCACTCTTTGTTTTAACCACGTCGAGAAATAGGGGGTACTTTTCATTGGAAAACATTTTTAAGGGTACGTAAAATGAATAAGGTTGGGAGTCATGGTATAAGCCATCAAATAAAAATAAAGCGCTTGAAAATAAAGTGCTTACAATTGTGAGTTTGTGTAAAGTTTATAAATTATTTCTCAAGTAAAACAATTTAAACTTATAAAAAACTATGGAATAATAAGTTTCAATTTTCATTGAGAGCTAATACATTACCAACTTCCAATATTTCTTTAAAATATAACTTAGCCACTAAAACTGTATACATTATCTTTATTTGTGAACCTATTAGTAACTAATAATGGCTTTCTAGAAATACAAAACATTTTCAAAAATCTAAACCTTTTTTTCCAGAGAGGAGCCAAGCCTCCGTAACACCTGTTGGCGAAAACGCGGAAGGTAAGCCATCATAATTATATTGATAACATAGCTAAATTTTAAAGGAATTTATTAATGAATTAAAGCATACATTGAAACGGCAAAAACCACCCATACCGTGTCGCATTCGCGAGTTATTTGAATAATGGATTGGAAGTGTGTAAGTAGTAAAGAAAGCGTAAATTTAAATATTTTTTTTTGTTATATATATATATATATATATATATATATATATATATATATATATATATAATACGTTTGTTGTTTAATAATTTAAAACAACATAGGTTATTCAAATACAAGAATATTTATTCATTTATATCCACAGCTTTTCGTTGGTAAACAGTACCAACATCATCAGGAATGAAAATTACAATCATTCCTGTAAATTGTAATTTTCATTCCTGATGATGTTGGTACTGTTTACCAACGAAAAGCTTTGAATAAATATTCTTATATTTGAATAACCTATGTTGTTTTAAAATATATATAATTATTAAATTAAAAATATTTCAAAAACAAGAATACTTTTATTGCATGTATTATTCTTATATATATATATATATATATATATATATATATATATATATATATTGTAAATATTGTAAATATTTGCTTCTAGTTGTATATTATAAAATATTTGTTTGATCCAGTATCAACTTGTAAAGATGAAAATCTTCAGTATAATTACTTTAGAAATGATAAAAACTATATATCTTGAGTTGTTTAAAATATCTTTTTCAAATATATGTAATAATACACACAATTCTAGATATTTGATCGATTAATCAGTATGTTAAATATTAAATTTGTTATAAAAATTTTTTTGAATTAATAATCAAGTCTCAAATCTAACCTACAATTATAACACTTACATTGATTGCACAACACTTTTTATATAACCCTGTAAGGTTAATTTTATATAAATAAAAAATACGTTTTCTTGTTTAATAATTTAAACAAGAATATAAATTAACAAGGATATAAATTAATAAATATTATTGTATTTGAATAACCTATGTTGTTTTAATATATATATATATATATATATATATATATATATATATATATATATATATATATATATATCAATAGTTCTTTTTTACTTAGTTCAAAAAATTGCTTGTAGTTGGTATCAATTAAAGACCTTAACCCAGGTGTAAAATATTTCTAGTGCATTGTAGATAAAGATCAGCTGATAATGCATTAGCACCTATAAAAAAAATAACCAAAATTTGTTTGATAACAGTAGAATTATTGAACGATTATCTGAAATGCTTCATGTTTTAGTAATTGTATTAGTAATTATTTGGTTTAATGCCAGTTATATACCAATATTGAATTGAATCACGTGCCGATTGAGATTATAAATAATTTTTGCATACTGTTTATTTTCTTTTGACTTTATTCACAACAATCTGTTTAAAATTAATTTCGCTGGAATCTTTCTACAAACCTTTTGCAATACACTACACCCTGAAACCGCCGAAGAGCCAGCAAGGTACACTTGCTCGTGGGCTACAAGTCTAACGAAAAACTGAAATAAAGTTTTTGACCAAACATATTTATAATTCAAAACATTATCTTGCTCTCAGATAAACTGATAATCCTAAACCATCAGTGTGAAAAAACCTATTTTTACAGTTAATTGTCTTTGGCACCATGAGAGAGTTGCCCCATTAGTAATCTACTTAAAAAAATCTAATGACTTAAAAAATGTTTAAAATATGTTTTTCAATAAAATTTGTGCATTTCTATTAGTTTAAAAAGAACTGATAAAGATATATTTTTCATCACTAAGTTATTATGCCATAAGTTACATGTCTTGGCAGAAAAAATTTCTTTTGAAATTGAAATTAATTCATTTTTTAGTTTGTTTAAGTTACAAATTTTAATGTTAAATAGTTTTTCAGAACAATTCATCCTAAAAATATTGAATTTTATCATAGTAAATTCTTAATAATATATTTACAATTAATGTAATGATAAAAGAATTTGTATATGTTATGTTTCGATTTTATAGGTTTAAATTATTGTAGGCAATATTGCAGCACGTATTAAAGGGTTTACATATTTAGATATTTCTTTTTCATTCGTACACCATTCACTATTTCAAAATTATATTTTTCCCACAACCCCTTGTATGCTTACAACTGCAGTGTATTTCAAAGAAACTAATTTATTCATCTAAAAATTTTAATGTACAATTTAAAACCTTTAGCTGTTACCAGTTTAGTTTTAGAAGTTTGAATTTCACAACTTTGCACACATTTGCTTTCTAATATAAATTCACACAGGGTATTAAGAGTTGTGTATTCCTATCTCCTTCATCTGAAGGAAAGTAAAGTTATTACAATTTTAGTTATTTAAACATTTTTAATATATTGTCAATGTGTTGCAGAAGCCGTCATCGGAATACTGATGGTAGTTGTAGACCACGAAGTCCTTGCCCTGCGAGAGCAGGTAATATCCTACAGGAATATATTAATAATGCTCTATGTATTAACTTCTAAATGTATTGACTTTTGTTTCTTTATGCTCACGCGAGTGCAAATATACCTCCCTACATACCTACACTTGGAGAGAGGTAAAAAAATAATTTAATGGTTTTGTCTCTATATCCAGTGGAGTAGCCTTGCCGAAAGTTACGGAGTGTGTGATATGTAATGTATGAGAGATGAAAGTAGGAGATACTATTAGGTCATAATCATAACCCATTTCCCTCAGTCAGTTGAGATCCAAGGCTCGTCATTCCTCATTTTCCGAACATATTTTACTAATTTAACTTGAGCCATTTTGGAAATCTGTTTTATTGATTTCAGAAACAATAATATTTTAAAACCATTGACAAACCATACTGACCTGTTATTTGACGTCACCAGGTTGTCAAAATAGTTTTGTGCGAGAACCTAAAATTTGGTCACGTGGTGCTTAGAACTAGGAATTTGTTTTCAGACAAATTATAACAGATTTCCCGTCTGCTTAGTGGAAAAATAATAATAGTTTTGAGATGAATTAGAGAATGTCTGTATCCACTCTACTAGAAATCATTTTGTCAGCGCGTTGATAAGGCGGAAACCTCAGTGATCGTTTAGATTACGCATGTGGCACCACGAGCAGGCGATCACTATCACCCCCAGGCTGTTGCTGCAATTCCGCATGAAAACAGCCCGTGATTACCTGGCAGCCCATCTAAATCGCATCAAAGTTCTCCCAACACCACATTGTCAACTGTGCGGCTACACTACAATGGACGCAGTACATTCCATTCAAGAAGAAGTATACCGGGCAGCTCGTCTCTACTGGTCAGCGCGTCACCAAATGGCTCAACAGCCAAGGGTGGGCGTTGGCTAGAAAGTGAGTAAGTAAGTGTATTCGCTCTACTAGCCTGGAAATTTTACGAACTAGAAATTACATATAGGCCTAATTAAGAAGTGACTTTAAATTATGATAACGCATCGACCATAGACAAGGTCGTTGTCTTTTTGTGTTTTCCTAACTTTGTTAAATTTGTACCCCCAAACAGTGGCGTAATTTATCGATTTCATAGGTTACTAATTTGTTATAAGCAGTCCGGCCCTTAGGTAAGCCAACCTATAGTGGATAGAGGTCCAATTGCATTATCTGGACCGAACTAATCTGACCGGGATACTGAGGTACGAACACCTGGTCGTTCGGAGTAATTATGGAAAAGTGGTCGAAGTCTTAGTGTTTGGTTGGACTTCAGCTCATCCCAGGTGCAGACTGGGCCGATCACCGGGCCTTGGTCGAAATACCCCCACAGGTCGTGGCACCGAGCGGGAGTCACCCAGGCGGGAGTCACGAGGTTAAGGTCGAGTTCGTGGGGCCAATGATTGCAACTTGCTGGGCTGAGGATTTTCCTCATTGTGTTTGTGTTTTTTGAGAAGGAGGTTAGATCGTGAGGCAGGTACTACTTGTCCTCTTTTCACTATTTTCTCTTTTCTTCACTTGTCTACAAACACACCGGTTAATGTACGAGTACACTGCAGAGTGCTCGGTCCTGGCGGACCGGTGGCAGCGCGCCCAGGGGCCAATCAGCTGTTAATGATATTTCAGACTGATCGAGTTTTTAGTGGAGCCATCTCGAGTGAACGCGAAAAACTAAACGAATGATAGAAATACAGTGAGATTTATTGAGATTGAAGTTTATATGATTAATCTATTTGACAAGTAGTTATAAGTTTATCCTTGTATGTATGCATACCTTAAACTCCCAACCATTGAACAATTTGCGTGCTTTCAGTTAATTGCATTATCATATAAATTTAAAACAGTTTATTGAAACAAATAAAAACATACACAAAACTCACAAATTAATCATTTATTTACTCATACGCGTTGTAAGTTAGAGTTTGTAGTAGTAACACTCACTGATGATGATGACTTTGTCATTGAAACGCGTATGAGTAAATAAATTATTAATTTGTGAGTTTCGTGTATGTTTTTATTTGTTTATAACAAACTCACAAGCTAAGCTCAAAGAATATTTGTTTCTAACATAAACTCACAAGCTAAGCTCAAAGAATATTTGTTTCTAACATAACCTCACAAGCTAAGCTCAAAGAATATTTGTTTCTAACAAAAACTCACAAGCTAAGCTCAAAGAATATTTGTTTCTAACATAACCTCACAAGCTAAGCTCAAAGAATATTTGTTTCTAACATAAACTCACAAGCTAAGCTCAAAGAATATTTGTTTCTAACATAAACTCACAAGCTAAGCTCAAAGAATATTTGTTTAGTTTATTGAAAGTTTAAAAAAAAGTTTCAGTAAATATTGTCTTTCTTGGAAACACGAACCAATTTTATAAGATTATTTTCCTACACAGGAAGAGGCTTCTGCAATACAATTTGCACCAGTATTTTACGTCCGCCTAGTATACCGTCCTACGTTGGGCGATGACGGAACTTTCCAGTCCTTCGACGGCGAGGACTTCATCTTGGAATTTTACTTTAGGGCTCGCGCACAACCTTCGCCTGTCCTGAGGTACTGGCTGGACGGCGTTTAGTGGTAAGTATTTGTAAATATTTACAAAAAAATAGTTTTAAAAAATCCCTAAATATAATTTTATTAACTGTATTTACAATATTTATATCCTGGTCTTTCAAATGTTTAAAAACCTTTCTGGCGTTCAGGAATGTATATAACAAATTAATGATAGTAAGCAGGTGGGGTAATGTACAATGTTGTGGTAGCGCCCGTTATTTCTACTGTATGTTGTGGTAGCGGAAAATTCTTACAAGGGTATTATGCAATAAAATCCCATAATATTAAAAAGATAAACCCAAGGTTAAAATTACAACTCCTAAAGGGTAAAAGGCTCTACACGTTTTTCTGATCAGAAGGTCCTGAGTGGTCATTTACCGTTTGAAATATTTGTTGTACAATCATTGTACAAGTTTGAGCTAAGAAGTAATTTGTTGAAGACTCATTTTCTTTGCACACCGTATTGATATGAACATATCTGGGAAGCCCGACTCATTTCCTTTGCATACCGTATTGATATGAACATATCTGGGAAGCTAGACTCATTTCCTTTGCTGTAAATAATATTTGGAAGCCCGATTCATCATTTTCTTTCAAATAGAAAAAAATAGGATCAAACAGAAATAGGGCCGAATTTAACGGAACCTGGAATTACCGAGGTTTGGAATTTTTAGACTCTACTGTATTAGATATTTTCTCTGTAACGTAGCTTCTTTCTAATACATAGTTTCTAATAAATAGAAAGTAATAGAAAGCTTCTCTTTTTATTGTCTTATATACCAAATTATATATACCAAAAATCATTAACATTGTGCATATTTGAAAATTATTACAAAATTATAAAAATATGTGTTCTATTTTTTCTTCCAATAGATTTGGTACTTGTATGGGAACTTACTCATATTATTCTTTTTATTGCTAGACCATGGTGTAATAAAATCTGTTAGCCCTCTAAAAGCACAACGGTTAAAAAAAACAAATCTTATAGAAAAGCGATTAACACAAAACGTGTAGAAATTACAGAATTAAATACATACGTGTGTTTTGTCTGCCCTTCCTGTTTTCTCTATTAAATGATATTTTAGGCACGATTATTAGGATAAAGTTTGGCAACGTTAGTGTATGAGACAAAAGTGTTCCTCGTCATCAACATCCTGTTCCCATAAATCTTTTGTAAATTCGTATTGGCGACATTTCCATCCAAAAACCGGGTTGATATATAAAAAAATCCAGTTATTAGTTACGAATGATTAATTATCACTATTAACAAATCATTTCAAGAATTCCTACAGAATCTTCAAATATCTTCTATTTTTACATTTAAATAGTTTTTAAATGGATAGTAGCTGAGCTATGAATAAATAATTTTTTTTCCGGTGGTAATCAAGATAAACACTGTGATAAATTGTTTTGACGGAGATATAATGCATGATTTTTTCACATTAAAAAGGTAGATATAAATATATAAATACCATAGTAAAGTCAACGTTTTTATATGTATTTATCTTTAATTGAAACTTTGTCAATAAATCAAAATTATTTGTAAACATTCATGTAAAAATCCACGTTATTGCCTAAACTTTGAGGTTATGTTTGTATTGAATGTGTTTCCAATATATATTGACATTATTCTTATTGATATTTTATCGAATTTGAAACAGCTGATAGCTTATTGTATGCGATGATTAACTAACGAATTTGAAACAGCTGATATGAAACCCGTATGATCCTATAGCTACAGCTGTTTAAGAGAAATTACAAAAAAACAAAACGCAAAGATAATTTTGCAATATCGCTTTTTAATGCGCCTCTGCGTGATGAAATTGATATACCCTGGAAATTTAAAGTTTCTGGATTTATTAATTTCGACTCTCCATTGAATTTGTCAAAAAAATAATTACGTAGATATTTAAAATTAAAAAAAAAATTATTAGGTGTTTCATTTGGACTTTACCAAACCTTTTCTATAATTCACAAAGGACTTATGCACAAAATTATTCTCTGCTTCAGCAGTTCTTGGTCATTGTTTACATTTTTTCTAATGACCTAAAACACACCACAAGAGGCTTTCAGTAGCAATACAAAGTTTAGTTTTAGTAAAGTTTATCTTTAATTAATATTTTTGTGTGACACAATAGTAATTGTTAATGAAAACCTTCTTACATTGTTGAATCTTATTACAGATTATGTTAATTTTCCACAATGCTTAGCTTATCATGAAGTTAAAATATTTATGTAATGTGTTTGTTTCTTTTTCAGCCTAAACACTAAACTCCGTTACAGTAGCAGCTCGGCCCCCTTTTCCCAACGATCGCAACTATTTTTCCAAATTTTATTCTAAATTTTGTTGCGATCTTTTAACTCTTAGTAATAACATTTACTCCACGAATCTTGTAACTTTTCCCGCCGTAAAGGCAACAGTTTTTTTTTTTTTTTTACACACTACTTCAAAATTAAGGGGGCGTAGGACAGACACCAAAATTTAAATGTTTCAAAATTCAAAATTCTTTCTCTTCCCGATGCCCCGTTTATTTTTTTTTTTTATTTTTTTTTCAAAATTATGGGGGGTAGCGAGGGTCGCCGCCGTGCACTGGCCAGCACAGGTGCCTCCTGGGTAAGCATACGTACGTGGAATTGGCCTGTATGCTAGCAAAATGACCTTCCGGGTCGGTAGTGCAAGGTCAAGCGGCTCTTGGTAACAAAACAAAAATTCCTTTAGTCACACCCCCTCAATGTTGGAGGAGAAATGTCATCGATGAAACAACAGTCAAGACCAATAACCTTATGTATTGAAGCTATGGAACAACGGCATTACCACCACATCTGCATTTAAGTACAATAAGGACTCTGAAATTTGTGAAAAGTAAGTTAAAAACTTCTGAGACAAACTGCCATACACTACCTTAGAAACGCAAACAGTCTTCAGCAAGTAAAAATGAAGAATTTGAAAATTCCCTCTCCTAAAAATTACAAAATGACCGCCAACTATTTGGATAACAAAACAAGAGTAATTTCAAGTTGAAAATGACAAAAAAACTGGAAAACCTCTCATCAGCGTACAACTGACATAAATAAGACTAAATAAGCTGCTCATTGCAAAAGCGTCATCTGTGACTACGAAATTGACACTCAGTGCTGAATGCAAGTTTAGGAACATACAGTTAAAAATGTAATATATTAATAACACATTGGCATCAACCAAATGCGATAAATTTCTAAGCAAGAAAGTTCCCCATTGTGATATTTTGAGTTTAAATGCATCGATTCTGCTCGTATAAATTGATTTCAATAAAATCTCTTCATAATGTTCGATTCAAACACTTAACAGGATATGGAGCTACCTACAAATGTTCTGTTCTTAGAGGTGAACATAGTAGCCTCGAAGGCAGAACGAGAAATGCAACAACAGAAGCATGAAAGCCGCACATCAAGTAAGACGCACATCAAGTAAGACGTACATGAAGTAAGACGTACATCAAGTTAATATCAATATAATTCACTAAACAATAAATTGTACAATTTCCAAAATACAGACGCTTTTTGTATCACAAACTAATTTTTTTTTTTTATAATTAATTTTTAATATTTTATGTGTATAGTTTTGACGACTTTTGGGGTGAACAAGGACCCAGGGAGGTTTGACAATTCAGTTGGATTCGTCCCAGACTGAATTTATTTTTCTCTACAACATATTTTAAACATATGTGAATTATTATATAAATGGAATTTAAAATACTTTTTATAAGTATAAATTGTAGGTTAGAAAAGTTTTTTTCGTTAATAATTCAACTACGAATTACTAAAACTATTTATTATATAATAATTCTAATGATATAATTTAAAACCATTTATTTTATTTCTAAAAAAAATATGGAAACTACCAACAGTTTCATTGCGTTGAGGAAAATTAGCTATTTTTTCGTCCCATACTAAAGTGGGATCCTCAAAGTTCAAGACGTACAAAACGGTAACAGTTACCAGGATGTTTACTTGAGAAGCTGCTGCATGGAACCATACGATACACGGCAACACGATACAAAACTCCGAACCACAACTACTGTATGGCTAAAGACTCCCCGACATAGCACGGAGGTCGCTCTAGGACGTACATTCTGTTTGTCCAGGGGGCAACATTGCATTCATTATTTACCTTCCTAAGCCCTTCACCTTTGTCTGATTTCCAATCCATACACTAGCATTATTGGCAAATTAGTTGCATTTGTTAACCACCTACAGCAGAAGTACAAAGTCCTGAACAGAGCAAAGCGAGAAAGAGATATTAGTTTGAAGCTGGTTATTTTAAACAGAAACCAAATATCTACATTCCAAAGTTCTGGCATTTGAGAAAACTTTCTTCATATGACATGGTCTCAGAAAAAACTACTTCTCAGAATTCGAAATTACGACGTACTAGAATATTTTACTATAAGGGGTAGTCGATATTTTCTCTTCTAGCTATGCATTTCTGTGCCAATGGAATATAACTAAGTCATATTTGTCACGGGAGAAGTAGATACTGAAAAATAGAAGACCTGATGTATAAGGAAGGAGTCTATAGGAAAACTACATAGGTCATCGATGAAGCCACAGGTAGTAATCCGTCCCACCCAATAAAAGCTCCTAATTAAAGTCGCCCTAAAAAGTGTTAAAAGATAAAATATCGAAGACATGAAATATTACATTATTTACCGAATAAGCTCTATGCGAATAGAAAGGTCTGGGGTTCTGATGATATATCGAAGGAAGTTTTAAAAGCTGTTGCCAAATGTAACCGGAATGTATTATTCCTAAGTATAATTGTTGTTTGGAGTGTGATGTCTTTAGTGAGAGGCGGAAGAAGACGAGGCTGGTGTAATCGGGAATGCATGCAATTGGAGATCTCCTTAAACGCTCAATACACATGTAGAGGGTTGTACGAAATAAATCTAACAGGTAATTCGGTCTTCAAGAAGGAACATATCACAAGGAAGTAATGAGGATTACGGTCCAGGAGAACAATTTTACAGTCCGTTTCTTCTAGTGGCGTTGGGTTAGGGAAATGCTTTCAACTTGAGAGAACGTAGTGGACGCCCTGGAAAATGTTCGACTCTCAGGATACTTAGTTGCTATTATCGTAGATATTCTATCAGATGCAACCAAGCAATGTTCTATGTTACGGAATGGATATTTGGCTACGGATTGTAGCTGACCACTGGAAAGGCCTAGAATCTGAGATCGTCAGACGAAGAATATTAACTACAAATAAGTTGTTGTCTTCGGGGATATTGCTGATGATCGATATACTAATAGGTGTTAGTGTCATGTTAGAAAGGACGTTAAGATGTGTCGTTCTTATAAATAGCTAATGAAGTAACAATGTGTTTGGTGAGACTAATCCAGCGACGTTAGAACGATATCCAAAATGCGGCTTCTGATGAACGTTAACCAGTTTGTATAGTTACACGCAGCGTAAATTTGGGCACATTCTCCCACGCTTAAAAAATGGAGTAAAGTGGTCAAATAGAAAGCAATCTTCCTGGGAATTTTCCATTTCATTTTCTATGTATGGTGTTGGATTATTATTTTTGTTTGTTACTATTTATACGTTTTCTTTTCTTATCGCTTGCATTGTTTTGTAGTTTCTTTTCGCTTTCCGTTCGCATTGTTCGTTTGTAAAGCAAGGTTCAATACCGTTAATCCAATGTGTTTGTTCATTTTATTCTTTGAGTTCATTTTTAATCCTAGTGATAATGTGTGGTAACCATGGCACCGTTTAAGGTTGTACAATGGAAGTTTCGACTAGAACCAGATGGGGGTAAAAAAAAATTCATTCACATCTTTGAAAACTACATTTCTAGCTATGGGAGAGTTGGTAGAGTGCCAAAGCGCTAGACTTCGAACATGAAGATACTCGTTTCGAATCCAACCTAGGCAGCCAAATTTTTATAATTTAATTATTGAATAAGTATTTAAAATAACTGTATTAACATCAATTGTCATCTGCTATGGGTTTAAAAGAAACGTACTGAACTCGATTGGATGAATAAAAACGTATTTTAGTAACGATTGAAAATTTGTACAAGATATATATCAGGAGAGTGTGAGCTAATACGGTAGAAGGAGTTTAATAAACTTCTCACCCTTTACCTGGTGTTAAAAGCCTATTGAATGGTGTTATATAATATTTCATAAAACCTTAACAAAATTAAAATGTTAGTTTACAAATTTTAGTACCAAGTCTTGTACTTAATCACCTAAATAATTACTTAAACCTCATTATGGTCTAACCTTCAACTAAATAGGACATTTGGTGACTAGAAATTCAAAATTGAATTCAGTTTCTGCCAATCTGGCGTACTAGAAATATTTTCATTGTTACATTCATAAAAGTCATTAAGAAGAAATTTATTAACATATTTAAAATTATTTGAAAAGTCCATGATAATGATTACCGTGTCGACATCGCTTTTTAGGCCTTGAAGTTATGGAAGAAGATTGGTCAGAAAACAATGGAACGTTTTAGGCGCACCATTCTTATTCCGTGATACCCGGCGGGCAATAATGTCCCAAACATTACAGACTGTAGAAAGGCCGTGATAAATATGTCACCCACATATTAGTGCAGGAAATGTCCGATAGATGCCTCGATATTAACCCGTCTCTGACCTATATTAGACTTTAATTTATGAGACTATTCTTAGTCTGGCGCCAGTATCGCCTCTCCTGTTAATTAAAGTCCAACAATATGATCAGCACTTTACTGCCAGATATCTATGATGTTGTGGTATTAATAGACCAATGAAATCGATTATGTGGGTGTTATGGGTTCGCTTAACGAAGTTTAATTTTTGTGATATAGTACGCCATTAACGCTTGTTTATCCCGTTGGATAACTCGTAGTAGCTCTGGTATGGGTCCAACAACCGAAATGGTTCTTCCGGGAAAACTCTGGACGTTCTACTGAGCTAGAAATTATTAATAAACATTGTAATTATGGCATTCATGTAATAATAAAATGTAGAGATGGGCTGATTCCTAAGATTTTCAATTTCGATTTCAATTCCAAAATTTTTCTTCTGATTATCGATTTTTAAGTATACTCTCGATTCTTTTAAGTTATATAGGCTTACATGATACTCTCTAATAATCAATTTAGTTAACATCCTTTTCCCGTTTTAT